>VZTI01000404.1:57055-163813 GCA_013397865.1 Struthidea cinerea | reverse complement strand
CGGGCAGGCCGGCCGTAGAGGGAGGGGACGGGGCGGCGGAAGGGACGGGGCTCTCGCCGGGAGCGTCTTTTCCCCGGTGCAGTTTAGTCAAGAGCATGATGCAATCCCGGATTGCCATGGATACTGCATCCCGGGCGGCGGCGGCAGCGTCTTCCGCCGTGCGGGGCACGGGGTGGGGTGAAATAACAGGGGCGGGAAGGGAGGAGACCCCGCACCTCACCCCCATTCTCGGCCGTAGCTGCCAGCCCGGGGAGCTCGCGGAGGGCTGAGCGCTGCCACGGCTCCAGAAACTCTGACCCGTTTTTTTCCGCCGTGGTGGGTGTGTGGGGTGTGCATCCCGCCAGCCCGGCCCCGCTGAGGCGGCTGCTGCCGGCCGGGGGAGCAGCCCGGCGGAGAGAGGCAGGGTGTCAGCGGAAGGGCTTGTCGGGCTCGGAAGGGAACGCTATTACTTCTCATTCTTCTTCCCTGAACTCTTACCCAGCGCCCCTGACCGCCGTACTGGTTTAGGACTGGAGCCGCTGGCACGGTAGCTCCCAGGTCTGTGTGTGGGACAGGGCAGACGCCGCGTTAAACCAGCGCCATGGAGATGTGCAGTGCTTCTGAAAGGGGCCGGCCCGTTTTAAAACCTAGATGTTTAAAGAGTACATGCATTAGGAAATGAACAGAAAAGGAAGGGCAAACGATAGAAATGTGTCAGTGTGTCAGATGCCTGTGCAGGGACTTTCTTAAAAACTTTATGACTTTGCTTTTATCTCTTCATCTCCTGGAAGCCCTCGGGCACCAGCAGCATTAAAAGTCGGCAGTGCCCGGGGTTATGTGAGGTATTGTCTTGGGCAGTTTAAGTGTTTTCTCCTTCCCTACCTGCGTTTGCTGCTTTTCTGCCCTCATTCGTTTGCCCTGATTCTCAGGGATGCAGCATCTGAAGATCCCACTCCAGAGAGCTTTCCGGTACCAATCTGAACTGTGAGTCTGCAGACAACAGGCCAGTTTTGCAGACCTGGGCAGCAATAGTAGCACCTTGGCTCGCTCAGCAAGGAGGGCTCCTGGCAGACGACAAGAGGCGTTTCTCCCTCCGGCAGCTGGGTGCACTGCCCGCTCCGTGTCCCGGCCGCGGCTGAACGGCAGTGCCCCGTACGGCTCATTTGTATTCTCAGTGCTTCGGGTGATCTCTGATGCTATGGGATTCAGTGCCATGGCAGAGTTCTCGTGGCTGTGACAGAAAACTCCAGCCAAGAGCTCAGCCGGCTCCTAGCCATGGCGGGGGAAAACACGGCGGGGACATGGCTGCAGTTGGGATGCTTCCCATCAGGAAGTCTCCAAAACCGCTCTGTGCAAATGGAAACACGCCCTGCAGCTGAAACTAGAGGCGGACGAGCGTGCAGGCGTCTCCCGTGGCGGCACAGCCCTTCGCCGGAGTTTTGGGCCAGGTTGCTTCCAGGGTGAGGTTATCTCTGCCAGAGCAGCTCCCTGCCAGGACCTGGCAGCTGCGGGCCTGCCATAAACCGCCGGCTGAAATTATCGCCGGCGGCCGCGGTGGGTGGAGGGTTTGCGGCTGCAAGTTTTTGTAGATGCGGGCTAATGGTGCTGCTGCATCAGTATTGAGTTGCTAGCGTAGAGGGAGGGGATTTATTTGGTTTAAATAAGAACTTGTGAATAATGCTGAGGAGTTTTGCGATGTATTTCGCTCTAAGCCCTTCCCGCTCCTTCGGAGCGGTCACCAGTCGGAGATTTTCCTCTGCTGTTCAAATACTCCATAGCTAGAGATGAGTGCTGGTGCAGACTCACCGCTGCTAACAGCAGCTGAAGCTGTGTCGGGGAGAGTCAGCCTGTGGCACACGTGATCGTCTGATGCTGTTTAGCAGAAAAAGCTGGAGGTTTTTTTATATAAGTATTCATGTATTTGTGGTGCACTCAACATAGTCTGCTTTCAAAGCAGCAAGTAGCCAATGCAGGTACTCTGCCTTGGGGTAACTGTACTTGCACAAAGAGAGAGGATTTCACCTGAAACTTGTGGTACCTGGAGATAGCTGCGGTAGAGATATCTTCCCAGCTTTATGTGAATTTAGGAGCGAATGAAAAGGACCACTGTGCTGAGTTTTCTGAAGTTAAGAGTGTATTCGCCCTCACGGATGCTGTTGCCAGCTGACATGAGTCAAGAGCACTAAAAGACATGCCAGAATTATGCTTGATTTTACTGAATTTTGTACAAGGCACACATTACATATGTAATGCATTGCTGGAAGCTCTTCTTTGTTTTTTTTATTCATAAGTAGCTAAGTTTATCATGTGTTCTAACTTAAGTCTCCTGTATTTTAGCATTCAAATGCAACCAGGGAGAGGAGCAGTGAAGTGAATATGCAGTGTTGCTTTGTCTTGCAAGCTGGCAAAGGATCTAGCTCGCGCTTCATGCTGCTTTTTAAGAAACAGCTGCACTTTGTGAGTTAGTGCCTTCTACCTAGCAGCAGCTGATCAGATGGACTATCTTTGCTTAAAACTCATGCATATTTGGTACTTAAATATAGCATCATTAGTGATATTTAGTTTATGTGATGTCTGACCAGTCCCTGGGTTTACTTATTGCAGTATTTTTGGTAAGTTGATGTTGTTCTTAAATTTCTCAGCATGAATTCTTCTTGTTGCTTTCTTTGTCTTCTTAGGACAGCCAGAATTGAAATAAAATATTTTGAATTCTCTGGTCTAATCTCGTCTTTCCCTGCTGACTTTCATTTTGTGTTGTTTATAAGAGGAATTAACTTAGAGAAGATAAGTTAACAGAACAAAAAAAAAGAAGTAAATTTGAAATTGTACTGTAGATCAGTCGGGCTTCTGGACAGTTTCTTTAATTGCGCTTTCTTTTGCAACTTGCTAGGAGCAGGCTTTTGGAAATGTGTTTGAAGATTCAGATTTTTGGGAATGATGGTGGAACTGACAATATTTTAGGATTTCAGGCTGACCTAGTGCTCAAGTCCAGCAGCCACAGATGGAGAGCCCAATGCTGAGCGTGGTCCACAGCTGCCCCTTGGGAAGCATGTTCCTTGTAAGTGACATTCAGCTGGTAATGGGTTAAATGCTCTCAAGCACTGAGCTGACCTCATTCCTTTACCTTCCTCATTTTTGGGGCAGTAAACATTGCAACATCAAAAGCTTCTGTTTCTGCTGAGCTCAGAAAAAAAAAGACACCCAGATGAAGCACAAGGTTAAAATACTCGTCTTCTGCCTTCTTCAGGTAGTCTTAGCAACACTCACTTGGTGGCAGACAAAGCAAATCTCCCAGTTAATGCTGTCTGTATCCCACCTGAGTAAAAATTTTTGGGAGAGAAAGAGCAGTTGCCTACAAAGCCATGTTAAAACAGTGTTGTGCCTCTGTGTACTGTTGTCCCCTCTGGCCCTCTTGGAGCTAGTGCTATTAGGAGGTCACCAGTGAGCGCTCATTCTCACTGCTGCCTGCCCAATTGGCAGGGCAGGAGCGATGTGGTGGTGTGGAGCAGTGACTGGATGGGAGGGTGGGCTCAGGGCCATGTCAGGTGTCACCCTGCAACCCACATGGTAGGTGACTTAGCTCTCTGGGTCTGGGTTCCCATCACAGCGGCAGGAAGCCAGAGTGCCTGTGCTGTGCAGAGTTGTTCCCTGTGACAACTCACGCCAGGAAGGCTCTTTTGGACTGAGAAAGCCCTTTGGAGCAAATGTGCTCTTGGTGGCATGTTTGGTTTTCTTTTATTCCAGACATGGAGGTTTTGTTCTCTGACTTCAAACAAAAAGAAGCAGGGGTGCTGCTGAAGAGCAGAGCCCCAA
This sequence comes from Struthidea cinerea, assembly GCA_013397865.1. NCBI lineage: Eukaryota > Metazoa > Chordata > Aves > Passeriformes > Corcoracidae > Struthidea > Struthidea cinerea. Next base: position 160,021 of record VZTI01000404.1, on the reverse strand, counting down.
ATACCTCTACCTATTCTTTCTTGGCATGTCGTTTTACTCCCAGGAGTGGCATGCTGTCTTAAGATGGATCACAAGCAAAATGTCTCTTCACAGCTACAAAAGCTCCACTTAGATTTGGCAGCTCTTCCTTTAGGGTGTAAAGGCATGTATAGGTAATTGTGCTGTTTACTATAACCTTCCCTGCATAACTGATCAACTCATTCATTTTGTCCTCTTAATGTCAATCCTCTTTTTGTACTTTCTGTCATTACCATGTCCTGAATTAGTTGTGTGGGGATGAGATCTATAAAACTGTTTAGACATAGGAATACTGTGGGGACTGTTGGCCTCAGCTCTTGCAGTAATGCTTTTGTTTTCCTGTTTTTACAGTGTACAAAATACATTCTTTCAGGCTGCAGCATAAGCTTGTCAAAGCTGTTTTGCTATATAATAGACTGAAGAAATTGATGCTTTCTGCATGACAGTCAGGGAGCACTTCTCCATGTGCATCCAGACACTTCACAAAACTGACAATAATTCTTGTAATGTAGTTGCTAATTTGTTTTGTGATTCTTAAATGTGTTAAAAATGCAGAAGGTTCCTGCAATTTGTGCATACTAGCATTGAAAATGCTTTTTCCCTTAAATGGAAGAACACACAAGGACAAATGAAAAGGATAATCAATGAATTACTTAGACATTGGTCTGTTTAAAAACTTATTTCCAGGTCAGATTGCTTTGCTATGACCTTTCCTAAGGCTGTTTAAATTTGTTATTGCAGTAATACGGTTAAGAGGGCATTGCTTAGGCTAACATCCCTGCAGTTCCTAAGTGCTGATTGGTAAAAGTGATTTATATCTGGGTTTCTGAGGGCACCGAAACCTGTCCCCATCATCTGACAGAACAGCAGTTAGATCGCTGTTTAACAAACAGTGGCATGAATTGATTTTTTTGATTGACAAATCAAATACATTGTGCCTTCAATCTTATTACGGAAATAACCTGTAGAGTTGCTGTTGACTGTGTACGCATTGGGTCTCCTTATATCTATGTAATGAAATTAATCTCCTGAAATGTATTGCCTTGGTTTCTGTTTGTGATTTGGCATTTAGAACACATTATCTTACAGGGCAAATAAGAGCACAAGAGCAAACTTGTCTGAAGTATGTGGTTGGTAAATGCTTTCCTCCTGTATTGGATGCATTGGAGAATTATTTAATTTTCTTGGTGAAATAGTTGACTCGTGTGAAACAGGAATAAACCTCCTTACAAGGTGTAGAGATTTTACAAAAAATGCATGCTGCTAAGTGCAATTGCCACTTCTCCATGAACAAATGAATCATGCTACTTATGCTGAGCTCAGTGCCATGAGTTGAGTTGGCCTTGGCATCCCGTTGCAACTGGGTATTTTTCATGCCCTTATTAAAACTTTATTAACTGTAGAGGTTGTGTTTCATTGATCATAACTTTGTTAATGACCAGTGACGTACTGAGCATGTAAAAATATACAGACATTTCATGAACTTGTATTTAAGCTAAAGTTGTCTGTATTTAATTGACCTCTAAGTCAAAACTTCGTATCAAACATTTGCCTGCCAAGTGATATGCCTTGGGCAATGACTAAATATGCTGAGTTGCCGTAACATTTACAGGAGATAAAACTTGCTTGTGCAATACAGCAAATGTGGAATAAACCTTTTTTCCTGCGTTTTCAAATTGTGCCCTGCGCTTTGATCCCTACATAACCCTCCTCTTTGAGACTCTGGGTCAGCGATTTGAACAAACTGACTGTTTCTCTTTTGTTATCACTTGGAAGCACTCCTCTCCCTCTTGACCTTGAGAAAACTGTTTCTCTTCTTGCCAGCTGTCTTTGCAGTGACTGGAGGGTAATTGCTTTCTTCCGATGTGCATGTTCAGGCTCTCTGCTATAAAACATGTACTTGATTTCATAAAGGAAGTAGTCTTGATTTCAGATAACACTCCAGCTTTTCTGTATGCCAGTGGGTGTTTTTGTTGGTGTCATCTTAAGGATGTTAGCAGGGTGAGACATAAACTAGCAAGTATTAATTTGCAGAACAATGTTGTTTACCTTATTAAACCAAATACACCTTATATGTTTAGGTAGTTAATTCATAAGCAAGCAAATTGATGCCTCTTTTCTTTTTCCCCCCCCTCACTTTACTTCTTGCTGCTAAAAGTTGGCTGGGAAGCATTTCGGGTTAAAGCGGTATTTCTGCTGTGGCCGTGTGGGCTAAAGAGCCCTTAGCAAGTGCTAGTTGAGCGAAAATGCCTTGTTCCCTTAGACGCCGTACAGGTAAGGTTTGGAGCAGACCACTACTTTGTGGAGGAGCAGCAGCTCCTCTGCTGAGTTAAAACCATGACACCTGTATTTAAATAAAGATCTTGAAGCTCTTAGAAATGAACAAAAGAAATCTTACATTTGCCTCTACTGTATCATTGTCAACATAGTGGTCTGAACATAGAGGTCTAGTCCTTGAGCTGATCCTGAGTCCTCACGTTTGGGTTCACTTGAGACAGTGAAGACTTGGGAAGCTATAGGCCTTTATGCCTTAATCTATGTAGGCTTCCCTTTGGATGTGCTATTTCTATGCACATAATTGAATCAGAAAGCTTCAGTTAACCTTTTCCTGAAGGAATATTCCTGCTCTTGGCTTACTTTTAAAAATACTAGTGTTTTGAATCATCATTTTGAGAATCATCTCCTTGCCAAACAGTAGGGAGAACCTTTGACTTAAATAACAATAATTAAACCTTTAACCAGTTAGGAGGATGACATTCTTCAATGTTTAACATCGCCCTGCCCTTTAGAAAAAGAAACCTGAGAAACCTTTTTGCATGTTGAAGTTCAAATGTCGTGTTACTTTGGGTGCATGGCCCGCGTGCTTGCCGGAAACCATCTGTGGGGTCAGTTCATTCACATGGCGGCTCGCATGCTTTTGAGGAAGGGCTCGTGTGGTAGCTGCAGGCCTTGCACACAAATCTGGATTTGGCTTTGAAGGACACAGTGAAAGTTGTGCTTGCATTTTATGTACGTGCTTCTGTGGATTGCAGGGCCGCAGATGCTTATGGCGAGTGTCTGATTGTGGTTTGGTGGTTCATTTCTAGTTTTTTGCAGTACTGACATGGAGAGGTTGCTCTTAGCTGATCACAGACCCTGTGAACTGGTGCAAACTCAGCTGGTTGTCCTAAATTAGGGTCATGCATTTATCCCTTGCATCGTACATTTATCCCTCAATTCGCTTGGTGTACAGTGGCCTTTTGGCATGTTGTTAAGGTTTGCATTAATCTTGTGAGCTTGACTTAATGCATGCATAAAGCCTCATTAGTGGGGAAAATACCTGCATTTGTACAATACAGTGCGGAATGTTCACTTTTTTTTAATATATGCGATATAATGACAGAAAGTAAGCTGCCAGTCCAGTAGGCCTGCTAACCTGTGGATTTTTTCTCTGCCTCTGTAACATGCCTAAGCAGAAAAGCCTCTTGCAAAAGATTTGAGCAGGTTTTAAATTTTTTTTTTTTGAATTCTGACTTGTTTGCCACCCAGAAGGCGCAGCTGAGACCATGGTTGACTCTGCAGCCTCATTTGCTCTGGCTGTAGAAGGGGTGGCTGTGTTTGCCAGGCCCCAGCCACTAGACTCAACCATGGGCTGGGAAGTTTTGTGTGAGTGTCTCCATCACCTGCAAGAGCTTAAAACACAGTGTAAGGACTAGAGGAGAACACAAGTATGAGGGAACACCAGCAATATATAGGGTGGCAGATCCTTACGTAGAGTTTGAGAGAGATTGCACTGAGCAAGTCAGTAAGGAGTACTGCATTTTTTGTTCAGTTAAAAATGAGGAATAAAATAATAGTAATACAGGTAATCACAGAAAGGCCACTGTGTTTCAGTGTAGATCATTGCTCTGCTAATGCATGAGTTCTTGCTGCTGCCTCTACTTGCTTATAGGTAAAAATTGTGCATGGCTGTAAGCCATTTTTAGAGTTGATGGTGTCAGACCACTTGTCATGTGAGTTTAAATAGTAGTAGTTCTGCGTCCTAGTTTCATCTGGAATAGAGTTAATTTTCTTCTTAGTAGCTGGTACAGTGCTGTATTTTGGGTTTAGTATGAGAATAACATTGATAACACACTGATGTTTTAATTGTTGCTGAGCAGGTTGTACTCTAAATCAAGGGCTTTTCAGTGTTCCATGCTCTGCCAGTACGCAGGTGCATAAGAACCTGGGAGGAAGCGCAGTTAGGACAGCTGACCCAAACTGGCCAAAGGGATATTCCTTACTGCAGAATGTCATGGTCAGTGTATAAACTGAGGGGAGTTGGCTGGGAGGCTCCAATTGCTGTTCAGGGATGAGCTGGGCATCAGTCAGTGAGTGGTGAGCAATTGTATTGTGCATCACTTGTGTTTCTTGGGTTTTATTCCTCCTTCTCTCTTTTTATTATTTGTCTTTTCATGATTATTATTGTTGTTGTAATTGTTAATTTTAGTTCATTTATTAAACTATTCTTATCGTAACCCACAGGCTTTACCTTTTTCCAGTTCTCTCCCCTATTCCACCAGGTCTGCAGAGGGGTGAGCAAGCAGCTGTGGGGTGTTAGTTGCCCGCTGGAGTCAAATCATGACACTCTGTTGTCCTCTGGTTTTGCAGCCGTCATTAGGTTCCCAAGTAATTCTCCAGAGGCCATACCCGATCCTCCACTTTTACGTGACAGGTTCCTGGAACCTCAAACTTCTCTACCTTTTTCTTAGCCCTTTCAAAACCATCATCATCTCCCTTTGAAGCACACAAAAGCAGGCTGCAAGTCTGGTCATGCCTTGCAGAATAAAAATAATATCCTTTGGTACTTCTTTGTATTGATTTCTCGTTCTATCACCACTGCTAAGTGGTTGCATTATGGTGCAGGAAGGGACTGCTAATGTTGTTTTCAAATGTTTTTCTCTCTTTTTTTAAAGTCTGTCTTAATTGGTTCATACTTTCTAAATTCAGTGCTGGGCTTGTTTAGATCAGAGACTCAGATCTAAGCTTTAGTTGAACAATTGCAGAGCTATGATGAATTTCCAGTTGTGCAGACTGGATGCTTCTTGGTTTCACAAAACGCGTCAGGCTCAAACGATGCATCAGCTCAGGTATCAGTTTCATATAGCACACTACAGTTTTCTAAGCATTTGTGGGATTGACATTGTGTCTTAGAATATGCATTTAGGAAGCTGTTAAAATACAGTTTTGCATCCTGAAGGATGAGAAACAGATTATTTCTCTGTGAGAACACCGTGGTGTTGCCAGGTTTTAACTGTGCTTTACAGTGTATGAAAAACCATCCTCTCGGATGTGTTTTATTTACATCCTTTAGTGTTGTGTTGCCTTCAAAGGAGAGAAGCATGGCCGTGGGAGGAGATAACCATCTTTGAACCTGCAGTGACTGTGAGTGGCCAACTGCATGTGTGAAGAAGCCTAGCAGAGAAGTTACGTAGTTTTGCACTCCTCTTCTTACTTCATTTTTTGTTGCTGCACCTTTTCACACTTTGATATTTGTCTGTATCTACTTTTCAGTCTTTGCTTTTTAAAACCTTACTCACTCAACACCCTGAAAGGTTGTTTTGCAGAACGGAGGAGAAAGGCTGGGTTTTGCACCAAACTGATGGAGAAGCTCTAATCTGCCATTGGTGGTTCTGACACATCCTCCCTTACAGCATCATCGCTCTTCTAAGATCCTTACCAAATTCCCACCTAAGCTGTCAGTCATTAGCGTGAGAGTAGAATATTAACGAAGCCTGATTTTTTGATGGTTTTTTAGTTTTTCCTCTACCCTTATTCCTCCACTACATACCAGTTCCAGTGTGGGGATATGAACTTGAGCATTTAACTCCCTGGTCAAGGATAACAGGTCTGTTCAATTGAAGAGTCCTTTTGCTGCTGTTTGGTTTAGAGATGACACATCTATGTGGAGGGCTTGTATTACATAGAGATTAAAAACATTGTGGAAAAATAACCTGCAACTGCAGGAATGGTGTTTTGATACTTGAAAAATTGGTTGATGAAAGAGTTTTTTGCACAAAAGCACATTTTGCTTTTAGCATACAGTAAAAATAGAGATGTGTTGGTGGTGAGATTCCAGCGGGGAAGACTTTCAGAGAGCTGCTGACATGAATAAGCAATTTAATTGCCTGAAGCATTATTCTGTATCCTGTAAAGTCTGTACAAAACATGTATGAAATAGGTACACTCAGAATGTACAGAGTTTACCTTCTGAGCAACTTTTAATATGTTGACATTTTTATAATTAATGTGCAGAGTCTTAATATGGAGGCTGAAGAGCATGTCTCTTGCCTAGAGTTTAAAGAGTTGCTTTACAAGTGTTGCTGATGAAACACCACTTAACTCTGTCCTTTCACTCCTGGTAGAATATGATCACTTATAAAATACATTGTAAGTTAGGTTTTCAGTTTGCTGCAGTCAGCATTGTTTCCTATGTGCAAATCACTAATTGCATAGCAATGTGTTTTTCTCATGTAACAAATTTAATAATAAGCTTTGGGCATCAAGTAAAAAATATTTGGTATTATCAGAAAATCAAATTTCCCATTGAAATTTAGTGTTGGACTACTGTGTTCAAGACATGTCTCAAATCACTAGTAAGGTTGCTGTTTGTTGTTTCTTACAGTATAACATATAAGGCTGAGAATTAAAGGAGATTCTTTCCCTCTGTCCTCATGGCACTCAGCTGCAGCTGGCCAGGGTGTAGAAAGAGGTTTTGGTCACATTCACTGTCTGTTTATCTTTTTATTTCAATCTTTCTCTGTGTATTTATTTTCATTAGCTCTTTAGTTTCTTTTGGAATACTTTTCCTGTGTTTAGATTGAATAAAACATTCAATTTGTCTTTTCTTGAAAGAAATGTGTTGTTGGTTATTCATGCATTTGGTCTCTTGATAGTTAACATTTTCCCCGTTTCCCTATCTGACCTGCCTTGAGACCATCCTTAGTCCTGGAGTTTTCAGGACAGAAACAGGGTAACGCATCCTAAAATCTGCCTCTTTCATACTTTCAACATGTCGAGGTTGGGTTTTTTGTTGTTGTTTGCTTTTTGCAGTGCAATAATCTGTCAGTTCATGCTGCTACAATTATATTTAAGAAATCTTGTAAGTTAGCTCTGCATGACATATCCTGTATGGCCTTTTGTTATTTCATGCTTTCTTTTTTCTGCAATTTTTGTACTTTTCACTAGAACCATTCTTATACATGAAATGATGATTGTGCAATGCATTTTATTTTGGCCTCCTCTTAATAGTATTTTAGAGTTCTGCATTATGCATACTACATCTTCCATTTTGTCCATCTGTTTCATTTACCTTCATTTTTGCTATGGTTCCTTGCTGGGTGCAGTGTGATGGCTTTGCTCAGCTTCAGCCACGTGAGACCTCTTTGTCACCCACATGTCCACGTTGTGCTACTGCTTCTCCTGCAGTGAATCAGCAGTGGGATGGACCCGGCTGAAAGCTGATCTTGCTCGGTTGGCTTCTTTGGGGCTACCTCATTTTGTCCAGGTTCCTTCCACCCAGGTGGGGTGGAGAGTAGGGAAGGAATGAAAGCAGCCTTGCAGCAGTGTCAAATCTGTTCTTGTCTGTTCCTTGTTACCGCACACGCCCTGGGTATGGCTGTATACATGGTTATATGGTTATGGTTATATGGTGGACCGGGCTGAATGGAGAAGTTAGAGCCTGAGCATCGCTGGTAGGCATGAGCTGGCACCACAGCTGGATGAATGGAGATGCTTATCTTTAGGAATAAGTAAGCTGCTGAAGATGTTGTTTAAGAGACTTTGGACACGTAGTGAGGCAGAGGAGGCACATCTGGTGCCCCCTTTTCCAGGGGACTACTGCCCTGCAGAGAATGGGGTAGCTGCAGCGTTGGTAAGGAAACCTGTTCCCTGCTGTTTGGGTGGATATTGCTTTGTCCCTGTATTTAAAGCAGATATATTACATCGAGTTACAGTACTAACCCTGCCGTTGCTCCAGTGCTTGTGAAAGTGTGAAGCAAATGTAGCAAAACCTTCTGCATCTTGGTGCTGGAGCTGGGGCTTCAGTTTAGCTGTGTCCTTCCTTGGAACAGATTTTAATGGCAGCAGGGTTTTCACTGCACCAAGAATTTTGATACCTCTATTTGAAAGAAAAGTGTGGCTAAACTTTGGAGGAAAGGGACTTGTTTTCCTGGAATTCACTGCCTGACTTCTGCAGGTCACTGAAGCTTTTGTACTATGAGTTTGCAGAAAACAGCTTGGAAGTTGCCAGATATGTGGAGTTTTTTTTCCTCCAGCAGTCTATTTAAAGTTCATAGAAAGAGTCAGTGATAAGATCACACACAGCTGTACCATTACAGAATTTCCTTTTAATCGGTTGGCTGGTCTTTTAACCCTTAAAACAAATAATAAAATACAAGAAACTACAGTACTTGCCTCCTGGAGCAGGGTCTTTTGATGAAGTAACATTTTGGAAAGTGCTGCCGTAATCAAACAAAGGAAATGTGCAGGTACAAATGTTTTCTAACTACTCCAGGAGTCAATCCTCTTTCAGGGGCCTTTGTTACAGCAATGATTTGGTACCACAAAACTTTCTGATTCTCAGGAGAAGTTGGTTTGATGTGGGTCTGGTGCAGGCAAGGATGTTCAGCTCCTCAGGATTCACCAGGCTTTTCAGCCGTGAGTTCTGTAAAGGAAATGCTATCAGCTGGCTGCATGGTTTTGACAGTGATAACAATTTGCGGATGTGTGAAGTGTTGTACAAGAAGGGGAAGGTGTGGGAGAATGATCTGTCAAATGCATCTGTAAGAAGTCTCCTGTCTCCTTGTTCTCTGTCCCTATGCCAGGACATGTCATCTTCACTTTCAGTACTCCTTGTGAATCCTGGACAGGAACAAGGTCAAAAACTTGCTTTATATAGTGTTAGCACCTTTATCCTTTAGAAAAGCAGTTAGATCTTAAAGGTAGTTGATTTTCGCAATAATGAGCCTAATTATTTTTGCTCTGTTTTGAAGGCAGGGGGTTTAACAGGGCACATAGTGGTTAGGATTCTGTCCTGAGCAGCACAATGCCATGGCATGACACTTGTACCTAAAGTAATTTTTTTTCTTCTTTTAATTCTAAGAATGGTGGGAAAAGGAAAAATTTTTTGTACTTTCTTCTATTTAAAGCTAGCTGTCATTCCTACTTGCCTGACCTCTTTAGGACTGTTTACTTACGTATGATGGTACAGTCTGGCATGATGTTTAGCATCTTAAAATGAAGGCACCAAGTATTGGTACAGCTGCAGCCACACAGGGTCTCACAGGAGTACAGCACGAACACAGAAAAGTTTTGACTTCTCATAGCATGGCTGACTGTATAATGAAATGGCAGCAAGGCAAGCACTGGGGTGCATTTACAGTGCCAGTATGCATCCTTTCTTCCTTTAGATAAAAGTATAGAAATTCACTTGTACTGAAGAATGTAACTAATTCAGTGTATTGCATAGGGCTCATCAGAGAACTTCACTTCTTCCACAGCACTCCGGGTACTACCCCACAAGCACTGGAAATAGTGTAACTTGCCTAAGGGTGACTTGTTTGTGTGCTTTTTCAGTGTGATCTGGTTTCTAAAACACAAACGGTCCTCTGAAAGGTGTCAGTTACCCACCCGAACACAGGGGTTGTAGTTTCACATCTTAGCAGGGCATCTTAATTCAGGTTTTATGTGCACTCTTATCCCTGTACAAGTCAGATTTGCATGGTATAGCATTACCTTTGTGACTGTCACGCTCAGCTTTCATGGTCTTCTAATTCCTCCACTTTTTATTGGATTGCTGTATCTACTCAGCATGTGAACCTGCGATAACCTTTATATCGCTAAACCTTGTTTACAGGATAGCTGCACACAGCCATTTTTTGCTTTATACAGTGTGTCACATGTGCAGGAGAATTTTAAGTACTTTTATAGATTAGATGGCAAACTTTCATGTGTCAAGCTACTAAATGCAAAGAAAGTAACCAAAAATTATATATCTCCATACTTTGAGTTTTATTCTTGAGATGTCCCTGGGTTCAGAGCTTGGTGCCAGCAGGATTTTGGCAGGAGGAGGGAGCAGGTGGGTGACAAATGTTCTTGGTGCTCGGATTTGGTGCTGCAGCTGCAGGGTGTTGGAGGAAATGAGGGTTCATGTGGAGGGACAGTCCCACTTGTCACTCTTTTTTTTTTCTACTTCTTACATTTTAAATTTTATTATGCAATTATGAGACATGGGCATTTAAAGAAAAGGTAAGTTGAAGCTTACTGTCTTGAAGGTACACAGTGCTCTTGAATGTAATGGTCATGCAAGGCTGGACTTCTCCATCCTTGGTCCTGCTGGCTGTAGTCTCACTGGCTCTGTTGTTAGAAAATGCAGTGTTTTGACCAAGAAGGCTCATTAAAATAGGCTTTGGGGACTGTGACTTTACTTTTCTCCTGTGGAAGCATAAAGTTGGCTTGAGTGAAGTACACAGAGATTACAGGAGTCCCACTATTAAAGGAGAGAAAAATTTTTCAGACTTTCTTGCAGGTGGCTTTTGAATAAAAGAAATGAAACCAGAAATGAAAGGTAAAGTCTTTATGGCCCTCTGGACTTAGCTTTTTTCCTTCATCTTCTCAACCCCCTTTAGCTTCCCAGGCCTCCTGAGGCTAATTTTCCATTGTGAGCTGCCGCCACAGAACAAGCTGAGGTGAAACAGACCCACAAGGATCATCAAGTCCAGTTCCTGGCCCTGCACAGCACCATCCCCAAGAGTCACAGCATGTGCCCGAGAGCATTGTCCAAACGCTTCCTGAGCTCTGTCAGGCTTGCTGCTGTGACCACTGCCCTGGGGAGCCTGTTCCAGTGCCCAGCCACCCTCTGGATGAAGAACGTTTTTCTAATATCCAGCCTAAACTTCCCCTGACACAGATTCAGGCCATTCCCTTGGTTCCTGTCACTGTTCACCACAGAGAAGAGGTCAGTGTCTGCCCGTGTGCTTCCCCTCATGAGGAAGTTGTAGCTGCAGTGAGGTCTCCCCTCAGTCTCCTCTTCTCCAGGCTGAACAGCCCACTTGACCTCAGCCACTCCTCGTATGGCTTCCCCTCAAGGCCCTTCAGCATCTTTGTTGCCCTCCTTTGGACACACTCTAATAGTTAAAATATCTTTTTTATATTGCAGTGCCCAAAACTGTCCCCAGGACTCAAGGTGAGGCCACCCCAGTGCAGAGCGCAGCAGGACAATCCCCTCCCTTGTCCAGCTGGCCATGCTGTGCCCGATGCCCCTCAGGACACACTTGGCCCTCCTGGCTGCCAGGGCACTGCTGACTCATGTTCAACTTGCCATTGACCAGGACCCCCAAGTTCCCTTGTCTTCCCAATTGCAATACCAGCACAGCTTTTGTAAAAAGATGGAGCTTCAGATTCAAAGAGTAGCTGTAGATAAACACTGCCATAATGCTTGGGGTGGGGAGCTTTGGAGCAGTGCTATCTAGCAAACGCTGTGCTTTGGCTTTCCTTATAAAAAGTCAACTTGTTCTGGTGCCATGTACATATTCTCCCTGTTTCCGTCTAACCTAGTTTGCTACAGATACTCTCTTCTGTTTCAGTTAAAAAAAAAAAAAGTCTTAATCCCTAGCCAGAAGTTCTCTGCAGTGTCATTGCTGTATATTACAAATACAGTAGTTGGAATAAACCTGTGTGCTTTGCCTCTTCTTCCTCCATATTTTATTTTTGTAAATACTCCTGCAGTTTTGACTGTATTGCTTGCACGGCACCAGGCTGTAAGCTGGCAGTAGTGAGGAGGTTTCCAGTATCACAGTGCTGGTGTATGGGTACAGTGTTCAGGCTCAGGATATACTCCCTTGAACACTTTATTCCAGGAAAATGCATGCTCTTGCGAAAACCATGGTGCTGATTGATGCCAGATCTGCTGCTGCTAAGGGGGGCTTTACAGCATGAAATGTCCTTGTTTGTAGATCGATGCTGGGTGCATCCTTCTGGCATGGAGAGGCAGTCATGAACCATTTTCCTCTGATTCTTAGTACTTCCATGGGTGTGTTTGTGTGCTTGCTTCCAACTTGCTCTTTGTGCTTGGCCATCACCCTTGGTGTTTTCCCTCTGCCTGAAGTCATCCCATGCCATATCAAGAGCTATTGAGTGCAAGGGGATGAATTTTGTGTGAATGTCCTAATCCTAGGACAGTCAGATCCTAATTTGAGCTAGTTTAGATCTGCTGAAGGTGTGAATAAAATTGCAAGGACATATTATTTCTCTTAACTTGCCTATCTGAAGATCATTAGATTCTGGTTTAATGAGGTATTGTGTACTGAGTGCAATTAGTTATTCTGTTTTGCAGTATCTTTTCTTGTATTTATTTCTGTTCTGTAAAATATTTTAATTACCACATCTCTGTTTATGTAAAAAGGTAACCATTACTGAAGGACTTAGGGGAATGGAATGACAGGAGTAGTAATGTTATGAAATTACACCCCTATATGTACCCCTGGCCGAAATCTTCCTTTAATCCATGCATTTTCAAATGGTTTGAAATCCCACTGAGGTTAAACTGTTTGAAACTAGCTTCTCTCCTTTGACCCGCATTTGTTACGCTTTCCTGAATTTTACACAAATGATTTATTTCTAAACTTCCTTATGCTGGTGCTGCTGGTGAGTGTGAAAGCTCAGCACTGTGGGTCCTGATGTGTCAGCAGCAGGCTGGAGGGTTTGCTGCTGATGCAAGGGGGCCAAAAATCTGCATCACTTCGCTAAAGATAGAGATCCAAAATAAAGTTTAAAAATAGCTTCTTGTATTTTAACAAAACTCAAGTGCAAAATCCACAGCACTTGTGCTTCACCTGGTTTCCCATAAAATAAATGTATCTACGCTTTCAGATCAATACAGACTACAGTTTATTCTGAAGTCCTTTTTATTGCTAACATTAAGCATGCTTGGGACCTAGGAGGGTATTCAGAAAGGGAAGAAAAGGGTAATCTGGAGTTGGCAGGAAGTTGAAAGGCAAAGGGAACACATTCAAGGGGCCGTTACAGCTTTGGGAATAGAAAGGAGAAACTGGGCAGCTTTGGCAAATGGAGAGAAAACAGTTGACAGCTTTGATTATCAGTGCTGTCTTCCAGCTCTCCAGCAGCTGAGCGTTTTCAATTCCAGTACGTCTACAAAAGCAAACAGCAGTGTGATCATTGGGTTTTTGGAGAAGGGATAGTTTGTACTTTTGGAGGAGGAAAAAGAGGAGTCACCTCTGCAGTGGTAGGGATTGGGAAACATTACTTTAAAGAGAAAGCACAAATCAAGATTTCCAAAAGCAAGTGGCTAAAATTAGGCTTTGAAGTCCTAATTTAAGAACGGAGAAAGTGGCTGTTTTCCAAAAAGGCTGAGCAGCCAGGCCTGACAGCACATTTCTCTCAGAAGCCAGAACAATTATTTAGATACCTATTTTGGGGATTTTTTTGGAACTCAACTTCAGGCACTTAGCTGTGAAAACTGGGATCTGTTTCAGGGAGTTCTTGAGCAGCAGGGTGGGAGCTGGAGGATCCTTCTGAAAGGGAGCAGACTCCCAGTGCTTTGAGCTTTCAGCTTAAAATGTTTTTCTGCTGCTGTCTGATCTGCCTAAAAAGGGTGTTGTGGGACAGAAAGCAAACCTTTATATTTATGTTCATCATCTTTACACCTGGAAAGTTACTCCAAGAAGAAACTCAAGAAACACCATCAAAATGTGATCAAGAATTCTTAAATTACTTCATAGCATAAACCCTCCAGAATGTGTTTTCTGCGAAAAGCGTAGGAGAGAATAGGAGAGAAAGGGCAGGAGCTGGTTGAAATCCTCCAGTGTGTAGTAGCCCTTTCCTCAGAAAGTAATTATGTGCATTAGAAGAGCACGTTGTCAATGCTGGTAGCCTGTATGAAATGCTTTCTATAAATAAATGTTAAAAATGTATACTACAAGAAAAGCATGTTTCTGTGTAGGCTTTGAACTGTATTTTTGATTGTCACACCAAGAAGCACCAGGGTCATCCATGCCTGGACTGAGCGGTAGGGCAGAGCTTCACATCTTCCGCCCAAATATTTGGGTGGCTGCTGGAACATACTGTTTGTCTCAGTTCATTGTGCCAGAAATGAACCGAGGATGCCAAATGGTCTGTGGATGTCCAGAAAAACCTGTCTGTCAAAATCCAAAGGATTATCGAAAAACGTAATATTTTAATGATGTTGCTTGACCTTGTTGTGGCAAGGTGCAAGTTTACCCGTTGTTATGTTTGTGTTGCAGAATTAAAGTCCAGTAATCTTGTTTGTTTAAAGCATCAGATAGGATTTTTTTCTGGATTAGATATTTGGACTTGAAGGAGTGAAATGTCTTCCAGGTTGTAAGCCTGAGTGCTTCCAGACTCTGATCCAACTTGCTCTGGTCAAGGGCCTTACTGCACTGGTAAAATTTGGTGGCGCAGAGGTTGATTTTTTTCCATTGTAGAAAGGCAGGTTAGGAAAAAATAACTGGTGTATATAGAGGTAGATGTTTTAAAAAGCATTGTCTGGCCTAATTGGGTCTTTTTTTTTTTTTTCCTGACAGTAGGTACTGAATAAGGCTACAGATGTCCTTGGTCACTTCCTACAAGGCCTTTGACACAGTCCCCCACAACATCCTTCTGTCTAAATTGGAGACATACGGATTTGATGGGTGGATTGTTTACTGGAAAAGGAATTGGTTGGATGATCACATCCAGAGGGTAGTGGTCAGCAACTCAGAGTCCCGATGGACAAAGTGGTGTCCCATGGGGGTCCCGTACTGGGACCAGTACTGCTTAATGTCTCCATCAATGACGTGGACAAAGGGGATCGAGTGCACCCTCAGCAAGTTTGCCAACAGCACCAAGCTGAGTGGTATGGTTGACATGCCTGGGGTGCCATCCAAAGGGACCTGGACAGGCTCAAGAAGTGGGTCCTGGGCGCCTCATGAGGTTCAACAAGGCCAAGTATATGATCCTGTACCTGATCTGGGGAAGTCCACAGTGTCAGTATGGTTGGGGGGATGAAGGGATTGAGAGCAGCCCTGCTGGGAAGGACTTGGGGGTGCTGGTAGAGGAGAGCCAGCAATATGTGCTTGCAACCCAGAAAGCCAGTTGTATACTGGGCTGCATCAAAAGCAGCATGGCCAGCAGCATGAGGGAGGGGATTCTGCCCCTTCACTCTGGTGAGACCCCACCTGCAGTGCTGCATCCAGCTCTGGGGTCCCCAGCACAGGAAAGACATGGGCATATTAAAGTGGATCCAGAGGATGATCAGTGGGCTGGAGCACCTCTCCCTATGGAGACAGGCTAAGAGAGCTGGGGCTGCTCAGCCTGGAGAAGGGAAGGCTCCAGGGAGATCTTATTGTGGCCTTCCAGTACCTGAAAGGGGCCTACAAGAAAAATGGGTACAAACTTTTTAATAGGGACTGTAGTGTTAGGACAGGGGGTAATGGTGTGGAACTGGAAGAAGGCAGATTTAGACTACATGTAAGGAAGAAGTTTGTCAGTGAGGGCGTTAAAACACTGGAACGGCTTGGTCATAGAAGTGGTAGTTGCCCCATCCACAAAAACTTTCAAGGTTGGATAAGGCTCTGAGCAGCCTGAGTGGAAGATGGTGGGGGAGTTGGACTAGATAATCTTCAAAGGTCTCTTCCAAACCAAACCATTCCATGATTCTGTGAACAATGTGCCTTGCTGTGGGATGACTTGTAGGTAAATGAGCATTGCTGCTGATCTGCTCGTGTATGCGGTCAGCTGCAGAATTTGCTTACTTTCAGTATTGGGAAATATGCCGATTGCAGTGTTTCAAATGGCCACTGGTTTAATTTTTCTGGGAGTTGATGTTTCTCTGAATTGGGAAACTATTCTAATTTAAAAAGAACCCTTGTAGTTGCTGCTGTTGAAGCAGTGTTTAATGTTGTGCGGCTGTTGGCAGGAGACTTGATGCATTTTCACATGACCCCCCTCTGGAACAAAAGCAGATTGTTTTCTTCTGTTTTTCTGTTACACAAATGAGTTCCTTTTGAAACAATTTCTTTTTCTGCAAATTCTGGAAATCGACACCAGGAGTAGTTTTTCCTTTGCTGTGTCTTTTACAATCTGCTGTCTGATAATGGTGGCACAAAAAGCTGCTTTAGGGTACCAGCCCACAAAGGCTGAGACCTCTGCAGAAAGCCTCCTCCTCTTGGGGAATGAGTTTTTCTTCCAGTTTTATCGAGGAGTTCAACATGGACTTTCATTTCTTGCTGTCTTTGCTATAGCTAGGCAGTGTTTTTTTCTGGTTTCTCAGTTGTTTCATTTACATATATGCATTTTTAGTGTCTAGTAAATGTAGCAATATATGTAGCAAGTCAGTTCTGGATTGAGCTTTTTTGTAAATTTTTGTATAACAAACCTTTGGTTTTGTACCAGCCTCTCCCATCTGAAGCCTTTGCCTGTGAAAAGGGTAGTTGAAGTCAGATGCAGGTTATTGGCTGATGCAGTGCTGCATAACTAGACCAATCAGTACTGGATCAAAAGAGCAACAAATTGATTAAGTGGGGATCTCAAACAACAAAATGAATCCTCTACCCAGGAGTGGGTTTCGTGGTGATATTTAATAGCTGACAAATTTTAAAAAAAATGGAGTGACAAAAAAAAGGGTGCTTTCTTTAGATATCTTTTTTTCTCCTTTTATTTATATACTCATTTCTCACAGCCTTCCTGTTGTTCACACTTCTGGTGGCACAAGTTATATTTCCTTATTCCTAGGACACCAGTGTGCCAGTGCTGTGGCCTTGCACACAAGCGCTCGCAGTACCGTAGCTGGTGAGGTGACATAATCCCAAAAATGCACTTTCATCTGAAGTGTTTCCTTACTTGGGCTGGGCTTCTTAAGTCAGAAAATAAAGCCAGTATGAATCAGGGCTGCAAAATACTTTTTAACCCTTGTGGTTACTTTGCTCAAGCCCTTTTCGTTGTGCTTGGTGACCAGATTCCAGTGATGTTTCTGTGGCTTTCTGTGGTCCAGAGCGGTATGACACGGAAGGGAAAGTCTCTTCTGTGTGTCCCTAGAGGCCCGAAGGGAACAGTGGGTGGTGGGGCAGGCATAAGTCCCTGGGGAGCCTGTCGGCCTCCTGCCTGGGGCCCTGCCGTGCAAGGGATGTGGGCTTATATAGAAGACCGCAGAATGGAAATGCATGACCTAAGCCCCTTGTATTTGCTGGGTACCATGGGAAGTCAGAGCCCCTGCAGGCCTTCCAGCACTGGCTCCCAGAAACACTTCGGACTGGGGAGAAAGGATAATTTGCATCCTGCTTGGCTTTTCTTGTTGGACCTGGAAGAAATGGAGGTTTCAGTCCCAGTTGACTAAAACCAGAGGATATATGATTAATTTAACTTGCGTAAATCGAAAATCCCCTAGAGATGGGGTTTTCACAGGTGGAAGAGAGAGGTTTCTTTAGGTAGAACTTAAAAAAAAAAGATACTAATTTTTTTTCCTTAGCAACTACATATAAGCTTGTGTAATTGTTTTGGTTGGTGCTGTGGGTATGCTGACAGCTTGTGTTGCTTATGTTACTTTCCCATAACTAAAAATTGTTGTTAGTATTAGTACTTTAGGAAAGGAGAAACACCAAGAAGTGAAAACCATTCTATTAAAAGTGGATAAAATTTTATTAGTGAAAGGTCACTATAGTTCTGGATAGAAAAGAGGAAATTGGAAGGGTTGGGGGCTTTTTCTTAAACAAGAAGAAAATTATTTCCTCTTCTCTTGAGAACAGCTTTGTGTACAGTTGTCCCTGCTTGTGGACAGTGTTGCTGCTTCTTTCCTGCTTTTACTGTAGTGAGGTACCTCAATGTGAGTGCCTTAGTGTGCAGACCAGGTGCTACCAATAATTAGTGGCTATGTGAGGAGCTGACAGATAACATTTGAATCACTCTACTGATGTTGGATGAATTTTATCTGGTAATGTCTTAGTAGTAAGCAGTTTCTGGAACTGGAGATGCTCATGCCATGAGATGCTGTGTTTTCTCCCTGGCCTCTGCAGCCCTCTCTGTCACTCAGTGATTGTTGATCTCTTGGTTTTATGGGCTGTTAATCACAGCTGTAATCAGTCACCTATCTGCAGGTGATAGCAGAACCAGTTTTTACTTTTTTTCTTCTTCCCTCCTCCTCCCTAGCTAGCCTTGCTAGTTATTTGAGACTCTGTTAAAATAGCTTCATAGTATTTATCTGAAAATTTCAGTGTTGCTGGCTTTCTTGAATTCCAGTCCCCCTGCTCTTCGAGGGGTCTTTTGAGATGCCGTATTTTATTTGCATGTACAAAATACAGAATTAGAAAGAACTTCCAGTTAATCTGAACTCATTATTTTAAGCTTCTGTGCATCTATAACTATGATTAAATACTTCAGTGGGAAATGTAGCTCATACACCAATGACTCTCTGAGACTAGAATAAGCTTTATGTACCGAGAAAGCCCAGCTTTTTATGCTGAGAAAGCCCATTATGTTTGCTGGAATTTTTGCATACTAGTATTTTCTTTGTTAACCCTAACAGAATTGTTCAGATGATTAAACTATTTTCCTGAGCAGAAGAACTAACTGTCTCCTTTTCTTTCCATTTCAGTAGGTTGTAGAATGGAACTTGTGGATAAAACAATCAATAGTTACTTTGATGTTTGGCTTGGACCCAGAGGTAAGATTTCTCAAAAGTTAACACATAAATAAAACTGATCTTACTAGAACATAAGAAACATTTTTCCTCTAACTTGACATTGACAGGTGACTACTTTGTTTAGGCTCTTCAAAGCATCAAAATGTATGACAGTGTAATAAATAGGAGTCTATTCAATGCTTCTGATCTTTTGACCTGAAGAGGTCATTCTTCTTACTATCAGTTAAGCTCATGTTGTTTGTCTTAGTGAGTGACTTACCTCACTCAGATCTTTGCTGCTTTTATTTTTAATTTAGTAATAGCTTTTATTCCAAAATAGCCACTTTAATTTGCATTTAATTAAATGAAAATACTCTTGCCTTCATAACTAGAGCTCCTATGGAATTTTTCACTAAAAATATCTGTAGTTTTTGGAAAACACTGCTTCTTTGAAACCATTCTTCTTTAAAGAAGCAATAGTTTTGGTGAGTTTTACCCTGGGAAAAATTCTGCAGGTGGAGAACTGCAATCCTGATCAGTGTGAGGAAGGGAGAGGCCATGGGACCAGGACAAGCTGTTTCCTCATGCTGAGGGCTTGGGTAGGATGGTCCAGTTCCACGTGGTTCTGACCAGGGGAATTAAATGACTGCATTCTGAACAGAGTGTGCAGAGCATTGCTGCTCAGTGGCATGTGCTTTCTTCCTCTGACTGCTGCAGTGATGCCTTTTCTCTGTCCCAGTGAAGATCCAGTGATGGTGCCCCTTCTTCACAGGACGAAGTCCACAGGAGGTGGAACAAACCTCTCATTCTTCTAAGTGTGTTTTCTGTTTGCTTTTATTAGTATCCCAGTGCCCTTGTTGCCCCTCTCTTCATACTAAGCCTGTGTAAATTAGTCTGAATGTTCTGATATAACATATTGCGTGTGCTGGCATATGGTCTCTGTTTGCTGTGTGTGAAAAATAATGAACCATAAAGATGACAAATCCAAACAATTCCCTGGCTTGTCTGCCTACTTTCCAACCTACAGTTTTAAGGCCTCATTTCTTACATTCGGGATCCATGTATGACTCCTCTAAAATTAAGTCAAGGCTGTGAATGACAGCAGTACTTGAATTGTTCATTTATAGTTTGGTTAACTTGGTTTCAGTACTTTGGGCTGACTTTAGTGAGAGGAATGAGATACTGTGCTGTTGCTGGGTATGGACAACACAGTTGTGGTTCAAAAGGATCACACAATTGCTCCAAGTGTTCCCCTGAAATTCTCTGGTTCAGGGTGGTTTATGTGCTTTTCCCAAGAAGTCAATGTGTTGCCAACTGGACTCATTACTCAGACTGGACTGACTGCTCTGTGTTCCATTGCTTGTACAAGGACTCCAAAATTTAATTCTTTCT
The DNA here is from genome assembly GCA_013397865.1 of Struthidea cinerea. Lineage (NCBI taxonomy): Eukaryota > Metazoa > Chordata > Aves > Passeriformes > Corcoracidae > Struthidea > Struthidea cinerea. The sequence goes on along the minus strand of VZTI01000404.1, from coordinate 139,962 downwards.
AATAGCACATACAAAATCCTAATTGTATTAGTATTAACTGGAAAATAATTATCAGGCTCATCCACCAATAACTACAGAGGTATCTGCTTCACTCCTAGGTTTGCTGACTCTAGGAAATAAGGTGTCTGCCATCAGGAAGGGTTGGTTTGAGAAAATAAAGGGGAGAGATTTGTTGAAGCATTTCTTTATAATTTAAGCTTGTCTGTGGTATTCAAGTGGGTGACAGTTCTGAATGGTAATGAGTATTTAAAAATAATAGCGGTAATAACGTAAGAATGTTTTTGCCTTAGGAAAAGAATTATTTCTGCTTTCTTTAACAAATATATAAATCAAATATTATTGTTTGCAATTAGCATTGTGGTCCTTAATAAAAGGGCTTGCTGCACTTCCTTTGTCTTTCTTTGGTATTCCAGCACTGAAAGAATTTTGGGTACAGCTTTTTTTAGATGTGTTGAATTCTTCTCCGTACAAAATCTAAGTTTTTGTATGTTTTTGTTTGTTTGTTTCAGACCCCAGAGTAAAAGGATGGCTTCTTCTGGAGAACTATACACCTACCTTTATCTTCTCAGTCTTGTACTTACTAATCGTATGGCTAGGACCAAAGTACATGCGGAATAAGCAGCCGTTCTCATGCAGGGGTATTCTAGTGATCTACAACCTTGGACTTACACTGCTTTCTCTGTATATGTTTTATGAGGTAAGAGAATAAGCATTGGTCAGGCTTATTTTGCAGTGTCTGTTTGAATTACATTGGCTCATGTTGAAAATAATCTCTGAGCACAGTGCTCCTAAATTGGGGAAGCATCTGCAGAAATGGTGCAACCATTTTCAGTGTCACTTCTCTGGGGAGAAAACCCTGATTGTAATGTTACCTCTAAGGATGAGGTGAAACAAACCTTGCTTTAAACATCCTTGCTGGCCTTGGTTAGCAATGTTTCAAATGCACTTTTCTCAGTCAGTGCAAGTGAAGGCCTGATCTTTCAGCATGAGCTTGGCTACTCCTTCAGTAACTTCTCCTTGCTGAATGTGATTGTGCTGGTGCACTGTACAAAGTACGTTGTAGCAAAACTGTGGCTTTATCTGGAGGGTCAAAACATGTTTTGTTTACTTGTCTTTAATCATGCACACACTCCTTGCATCTATTTCTGTACGCTTGCAGTAGGTTCTTTTGCATCCTCTTAGTTTTGCTGGAAAAAAAAGCGTTGCTGAAACAATGCCATTGGGATTCATCTCTTTCTTTGAACTTAAAATCTAAACATACAAATATATTTCAAACTAAATTGAACTTTCTGTGGACTTATTTCCTTTCATAAAAACCCAAAGATTTAGGCAGTGTAAAGTTTTCCACTTCCCAGAAAGCTCTTCAGCTGCTTTTACTCAGAACTGTGTATTTTTGTTCAAGTGATGAAGAACTATGGTAGTGTAAATAACGATGTGGTCAGAAAATTACTGGTTTGCTTTAATGTACGGAATATTCTGGTATGCTCTTAACCAAAGTATTTCTCCTTTCTGTAAGGAGATATTTCATTTTCAACATCCTCTTTTCAATTCTTTCAATACAGTCTTTTCAAGTACAACCTAGGGCTAAAACTACTAACCTCTTTTTTTTTTTTTTTGCATGTGCTTAGAAGTGTATACAAGCTGCAGTTCTCCTTTAAGTTTGTAGTTAATTCTGTAGTGTTTTACAAGGTGAGTGTTTAGAGATGAAGTGATTTAAATTCAACGTTATTTCCCTTGTGTAGTGAATTGTCTACTCAGAAATTACTGAGTTGGGTTTTTAAGGACTTTGATACTTAATTGTTCAGTTGGGAGCAGTTTTGGATTCAGTAGGTACTTGGAACTACTTGTGTTCTTGATGTGCTTACATTTCTCCTTGTCAGGGTGTTACAAACCAGAAAAAATGTGTGTTGATTGGTTTAATTTGTGTAAATGTAGTGTTGATGTTGACTTCAGTTTACATCTGCATTATTTTTTGCAGATATTATTTACAGTTATATAGTGATCTATTGTTTTAGCCTCCAGTTAACTTGTTGAGAGTTTACAAGTGCAGACTTTCCTTCAGTTGTACCAAGTGTGGATAAAACTCTCTGGAGAGCCAATCTTTCTTCCTTGAATACTTGGAATAATACTCATAGTTTCTAAATTACTGTAACATTCTGCTGTGTTACAAAACCTGCTGGTAAATTTAAACAGGAGAAAATACCTGAACTGTTGTTCTTATGAATGCCTTTTTCTCGCCAACAATAAACTGCTTACCAAGAGAGGACTGTTCATTATATGCTGAAGAAGTCCTCATACTTGTAACCAGATAAATAGCTTTTATATTGTGGAGCAATGACACAACTAAAATACAGTGAATATTAAGACCACTCCTTCCTATATAATGAAATGCTTTATGTTAAAGTGAGTGTTGCTCCTAATCTAATATTATCCATATGGAAGTGTTCATTAGTATTGTAAATATACCTTCTCCTTGTAAATGGGCATGCACAAAGCTAGAGCATTATGAAGGTTATTAAACGCATGATAGTTGCAATGAAATGTGGTTGGCAGCACTTACAGGCTGGATGTGAGGGCAAGTGGTGCTGTGCAACAAGGGACCGATCCCATAAAAATGGTGCAAAGCAGAGAGCCATGCTGACAACACCATACTGCTTGATGTTTGCAGGGAGAGAGCCAAAGGCATAGGGTAAACATGGGTTCTTGCACCTCCAGGTATGTTCTCTATCTGAAGTACCCACACAATTACCTCTGTTGGTGCACAGCATGTGATAACCTTGCTCGTACCTTATCAGTTGTGGAAATTTTCCTTTGAAGGATTAGCCATATATCAGTAGCACTTTATAGTACACTTACTTGCTTTAAGACAAAATGATGAAGAACAGCATTCAAAAAACTTGTGTAACTCGCTGTTCTCTTCCTTGTTGTCATTTTGAGTTTCAGTTGGATTAAAATTTTTAAGTCTTACTGTGAGGAAAATCATAAAACGTCACCATTTATGAACTCGTTTAGTAGCGTGTCTGAAAAGAAGTTGCTTTAATAGCTTAATACACCTGAAACACTACTTTGAAGTTTTTCCTGAGTTATAGCTCTGGTGATTCAGGTCGTGATTCATAGCATCACAGCTCTGTTTGCATATTATGTGACCAAAACAAGTTCAAGTGAGGCATCCTCCCAAATGGGATGAAAAGGATGCCCTACTTGGTTTTCTGACCTTTATGTCTGAATGGTTGTAAGCAATAATGTGGGGGAATTTGGCATCATAGGATTTGTGTAACTCTAGGTATTGTGTACTTTGGTCTAAAATCACTAGAAATCTTAGACCTCTTGTATGGAATTCCTAATAGTTTCTGTCTGTGCTTGCTATACCTTTTTTATTTGGATATTTAATGACTTGGCTGGGTTTTGGTACTTGCAGAGAAGCGGACTGCACTTGTCCCACGCAATATAAAAGGCAAGGCAGATCTGGGGGAGCTGGAGAGATTTCTCCAGGTTGATTTGTCACATACCTTCAGGAGGACAGGATGTTTTTTAGGGGCAAACAATGTTTTATTCTGTAAAAATCTACAGTGCTTGGACTTCAGGGAGAAATAACGCTCCTGTGTCTTGGGCAGGGGCAGCAAGGGGTGGCTTCCTGCATGGTGGAGAAGGTGCATAGCGGGGCTGGCAGAGGGGTTATAGGATACGGGCTCATCATCTGCTGGCTGGCACGGCCGTGTCTGAAGGAGCAGCTGGAACAGCAGAGGCAGCACTGCTTCCACCTGTGTTGCTGCTCTGCGCTGGGATCACAGGTGATGAGTAGGGCCCGTGCCTCTCTGCTGGAGTCTCAGCTGGGTAATTCAGCAAAGAAGGGAGAGTGCCAGGTACCCAGTTACACAGCACACAGACCTATGATATTTTGGGGGTGTTTGTTAGCAAAACTAGCCAAGTGATCTGTACCACCTGGGCTTACGTTAGAGAAAACTAGTCAGTGATGAAGGCTCACTTTCTTAAGTGATTTCTTTACTGTCTTTTTTCTTCATCTGAAAAATTAATTCCCCATTGAATCTGCCTGAGAAAAGTCTTAGATTTTCCTGATGAGGGAGGTGTTGCATATGCGGTAGGAAGAGTTTTAGGAAGTAGGGGTCTCTGTGCAGAGGTGCTGTGTCACATGAGCCATGGGTGGCAGCTAGGCTGCTCTTTCCTCTCCCTTTTCTTTCTCCACCACCCTGAAGCCCTTATCTCTGCCCTGGGGTGACTGCATTCATGTAAAGATAAAGTTCCGTATCTCTGCAGGCATTTGCTTTCTTTGATCAGACTTGAACTTCTGTTTCTCTTCACTCTAATCTTTCTCTCTTTTGAACCTTGTAAACTCATCATGCCATGACAGCATGATGCAGTGCTAGGTCCCTTATCTGCCCCTCTCCAGTGAGTCTCAGACTTCAGTTTTATCATGAGAAAAAACAAAATCCTCCCCAGTAACACCTCTCCTCCAGCCCAGTCAGACTGGTGTTAGTGTCCTGGCTTATTTTGGTAGCACAGTTGATAAAAAAGCATGTGCCACAGCATTTTAAAGAATTCAGCAACAGAATAACAAAATGAAAGTAATATGAAAAAAGAAAACTTCATTGCAGGGGAAGAAAGTGTGGGTTGTTTCAGCACAAATGCAACCTTGAGCTGCAGGTTTTTCCCCTGAGCTGAGGGACTTAACATTAAGTTTGAGTACCATTTTAATTGGCTTATGAAGAAACTGTCTTTTTGTGCTGTTTAGAAACCACATGAAGTGGTTCGCTCAAGTGACAATGGTTATAATTGGCCTTTTCTGGACACATTAATTTCTCAAGAGATTTGCCTGTGGTTGTTCATCAGCAGTGCCATCAGCCGGCCGGGACTCCTGCCAGCCTGAAGATGAAGGACCTCCTAGAGTCAGCGGGCAAGGAAGTGTTGTCTCAAGGCTGTGTTGGCTGAGGAGCCACCACTCTGTTTCTGGGCAAGTTTCAGACCTACTGTACAGTGATGTAAGGAGGCCTTGGAAACGCTGGCCATCCAGGGAGCAGTCTGCAGCAGGTGTGAGCAAGGACTTAAATGCACGACTGGCAATTTCTGACCCCTCCTTATAGCTTTTGTGTTGGCAGGGAAGCAGCTTCCATGGCTGTACACCCATGCATAATGGAGGCATTTGGGAGCCATTCATAGTCATGTTACGGAGTGATCTATTGGTTTTGTTTTCTGAAGCCTTCCAGCATGTGATGAAAGCATTGTAGGTGCAAAAAATAGTGGTGCCAGGCAATGGAGCTGCTGGCTAAGTGGAGAAAAAGATTATTTACATGTTGTATGTTGCACCAAGTAAGGTTTGTGGGCAGCAACAGCAGTTTGTGGGCAGCTGTAGCAGCTTTTTACCTATCAGTTCCTTCTGGAAAGTGGAGAATTAAATTATTTTTGTAACTATGCTAACTATTTAAATGATAAAATATGCTAACATTTCCTATAAATATTGCTTTGCTTATATCATTTGTGGCTGTGAGAGTATTACAGTTCCTAGCATGCAGTAATATGTTCTTTTGTAAACAAGGGAGTACTCAAGTTGAGCTGAAGCCACTGCTCATAGCCACACTGATGCCATTGTCCTTTAGAGAGGTGGAATCCATGGAGACACATTTGGCTGCATTATGCTTTTGGTGGTGAACCTGTACCACTTGCAGGGAAAGCTCTGTGGATTCACTATGCCAGCCTTTACTGGGGAGTTTATGGAGTGCAGCATTAATGATGGATGTTGTTTGGATTAATTACAATATAAACAATGTGATTATGCTTCTGTTCCTAACACTTCCTTGAACTATGAGAACTGTATGAAAACATCTGTAAGCTCTTAACATGATCACAGCACAATGTGGTCTTCTGTCTGTGGGACTGGCGGGCACTTGCAAGGCCACACGGTCTCCCTCGGTGGCCTGAAGGTGGCTTGGTGCAAAGCTTGCTCTGGGCATAGCTGGTCCTTTAGCAAGGTACCACTTTTAAACTGGTGTCCTCTGCACAGCCCTGCGGCCGGGACAGGAGTCTTTCCATGGCTGCCTTGCCTTTGTTGCTTGGGTAGGGAAAGTGCTTGGGTCTGCTGCTGATGTGCACAGCTGCCCTGCCCTTGCTGTGGCAGCGTGCTATTGATTTATCTCTAATACATGAGATACTTCCAGGTCTGTATATTATGATATAACTAGATGTACATTTTTTTTGCCTTAAATTGCAGCAATAATTCTATCTTAGAAGGTCAAAAATAATGACCTAGGCTGACTGAGTATTTTAAAAGCTAATTTAGGAGGAAAATGAGGCATGAAAGGAATAATGTTGGGGAAAGGTAGATCATTTAAGTGATAATCTTTATTGAACCTTTTAAAATTAGCTTCCTGTTCACAGTTCTGAGCAGCATTTAGTCATACCAGTTATTGTACTCCTTTAATCAAATGGTAGTTTAAAATGGCTTATAGTACAAGGAGTTTGCATGTGGCTTTGCAAAGCTGTTTTTTATTCTGCAGGTAGATAAGGCCAAAATCATACAACTTGCTTCTGCCTTTCAGATGTTTTTTGAGATACCTAACAATTCTATATTTTTTCACTCGGGAGTCACCTAAAATTTTTACTCCCCATGCTATTCCCAAGAGGAAAAACATCTTTTTAGACAATGTCCAATGATGCCTTCTGTTGAGATATTAAAGGGGATCTTGTTCATGTCCTTGCACGTGCTCCCTCCTCCCATTCCACCCTCAACCTGTCCTACCATCTCTGACCTGTGAAAGGGTGAGGTGTGAACATCTGGCATGGATCTTGTTTCTCTAGAGATTTCAGCCAGCCCCTCCACAGCAGGCACCCTGTCATCTTCCATGACTAATTGTTGGACATTACTCTTAATAGTGATTTCATTATGTTTGGGGCGTTATTTGTTATGCCAGGAAGTCAGGCAGGCAATGGCATATCCTGCAGAGGAAGTCACTTACACTGGGAAGGATGTAATGTGCTAGGGATGAGTGAATTGCTTAAAAAGATCTTGAAGAATGGCAATGCAGTGAAACACCTGTTGTGAGCTGTTTAAGTGTAGCAAAGCTGAAAATACGCTCTGTCACATAGTTGAAAAAATTGTAGTCACATCTTTTGAGTATAAAATTTCTTAAAGATGTAACAATTTCCAAAAATAATCAGAAGAAAAATGTATTTACTGAACTTTGGCTATTTACTTTCTCCAACAATGAGATCATCAGCAAAAAAGGAGATTTCTTGAGAATCTGTCTGGAATATGACTCTGAAAATACTCACACTATGTGGGATAAGTGGGGATAAAATGATACCTCCTATTTTTATTCTGATATACCCCAGTTGGAAGAACTTATTAATTCACCCTTCACTATGATTTGATCACTACTTGGAACTTGAATTCAACCTAATGCCACCCTCAGGTGCTCAGGAATCTCTTGACACCAGATGTCTGGGCAGAGCCACTGTGGAGGTGCCATGGAGTTCGGCCTTCTCCCCAAATAACACTTCATTTTTTTTATTTGCTCAGCTGGTGACAGGAGTATTGGAAGGAGGATACAATTTCTTCTGTCAGGATACACACAGTGGAGGAGAGGCTGATATGAAGGTACCGTAATCGAGACTTAGAGCTGGTAATGTTTCAAATTGTCCACTTAAGTGGAGAGCAGAACAGTATTGATTGTGCACATTTTGCTTAAATTATAAGCTTTTTTCCTCCTTTTGTGATACAGTGGACAATGCACTGTCAGACGTAATAGTTAATCTATGATGTATTCATGGTTGGTATTTTTGTGAGTAATTATGTGCAAATTTTCGAGTGTTCTCAGATCAAAAGTGAGGACCTGGTCTTCAGCCTGTATCCAACCACTCTGTGTTGTGATTACCCTTCTCTTTCTGAGATGTGGTAATGATTTCTTCTGGTCCCACTTCTGATCTCTGCTTTACAGAGAGCACTGCAGCACCAGCTCTGGTTAAGTATTTTCTTGCTTCTCCCTGGACAACCCAGGTGCACAGCAGTAGCCTCATAAAGCAGTCTTTGTCATCCTGTTTTCAGCTGTAGCTACAGGTTTGTACCTCAATCTCCTATGGAGAAACCTGAGGCAGAAGTATTACAGAAGATCCCAGTAGTGTCTTCAATCCAAGTAGTGCAGCACAGAATCTGGATTTTAATTACTTAAATAGCATAAGAGTTGAAAGCCTCCTCAATGTGCAATGCTTCTAAAACTTGCTTCCTTCTTTCCAGATCATACGTGTCCTCTGGTGGTACTATTTCTCCAAACTCATTGAGTTCATGGATACCTTCTTCTTCATTTTAAGGAAAAATAATCATCAGATCACTGTTCTGCATGTCTACCACCATGCAACAATGCTGAACATCTGGTGGTTTGTTATGAACTGGGTGCCTTGTGGTCACTGTAAGTACTGGGTTATGTTGGGGAAACATCTGCAACAGGGGCTTCGTTTTGGTGGTCTTTTGATCAAGCGTCTTTAGTACCTTCAGCTGCAGAATTTATTCTGTACCATATTAAGCTGCTTTGCTGAATTGCAACTGTTGTAGATGGTCGCAGGAATTAAACTGCCAGCACAGCCTCTAGAAAAGGAATGTCCATGTAGTTTGAAGAATTTGTGTAGCAGTGTGACATTTTTCAGGTGCAGTAGCCCAGGTCAGATAACCCATCAACCTTGCTTTCTCTATTTCTACTGTAGTTACAGACCCTCTGATGAAACAATACTCTCTTCCAAGTCAAGCTAGAAGTTTGTTCCAGCTGTAGGACAGCTAAGAGTGACTCTTGTCCTTGTATCTGTAAAGTTCACTTGAGATACTGCTTTCTTAATTTAATCTCATTATACCACTAGCCATAACGAATTATTTCAATTAAAATCTTGTCCCCTGAGCACTAATGAACATGAACAAATGAATCTTAAGTGGAAGATTTCCATGTCTCTCTTGTCTAAATTCTGCTAACCTTTGGCAATCTGGCTTTGATTCTTTACTTTCATTGCATTTAGCTGGCATCTGGTTTCCTAACTGCATTAGCATGGCTTAGTTGTGGTACATATGTGCAGTTTATAGAGACTGGCTTTGTTGAACTCTCTGTTCAAGAGAAACCTTTTCAAACCCAATGGATGTGACCTACTGGCAGTGTAGACCAAGAGGCTGCATTCCTCAGGAGTCTGCTCTATGAGCCAAGCAACATAGAAACTCGTATTTGTTTTGTGTTGTCAGCACAACAGTGAGTAATACTGAACTTACAAAAAGTCTGCATCTGGAAACACATTCTCCTCCAAGGAAGTCAATCCCTGTTCATGCAGCAGTCAAAACTGCATATACTTAGAATCTGTCTTGTGCTCCTGTGGTCTTGAAAACACTTACGTGCTATTTCTAGTCATGTATTTTTCTTCTTCCAAGCTTTATGTTCTGTTGTGTCATCACAGTTCTATGCAGTTCGGTGTTAAGCTAAAAGTTTCTTTAAGGACTAAAGGTGCTGTAAACAAGGACAAATAAGTAGCTAACATGCAGTTTCTGAAGGTATCTGAAGCTTTTGGTTATAAATGACAAAATTGGCTCCTACCTGGAAGGAAGTGAAATCAACCTAAAGGTAGATGGGTGAAGCTATTGATTGTTTGGTATGTGAGCATTCCTCCTTTCAATCAGCTTCCTCAATTCCTTTGAGAAACTACAATGTAGATGTGATAAAGAGGAACTTGAGGAAACAAAACCAGAAGGCTGGTGTAAAGCACAAAGCTGCAAAGCAGCTCAGCTATTCCATTGGGTGAGCAGAATGAAAAATGGTTAAAAAAAAACCCTCTTGCTTTTCTTCTAAGAGATATCATATTTTAAATAGAAACATTTTGAACTTGTTATTTTTGTAGCTTCCATGAAACAGCATGTTCCTTCCTTGTAATGCAGCATACTTTCTTTTTCCCTTGCCCTTTTTTTAGCTTACTTTGGTGCCACACTGAACAGCTTTATCCACGTCCTCATGTACTCCTACTACGGATTGTCCGCTGTTCCAGCAATGCGTCCTTATCTGTGGTGGAAGAAGTACATCACTCAGGGGCAGCTGGTGAGTGATTTGCTCTTCAGTGCTTCAGCAGGCTCTTTTGTATTTGTGAGGATGTCCTCTTGTCTTTACTGAGTTAGGAAATTTTGGCAGGGGATAGAAGAAGGGAGAATGAGAGCTGATACCTTCTACATCTTGTAGTACCTACATCACCTTAGAAATCCAGCCTCTGCCTGTCCATTTGCTCTGTTTTCAGGACAGTGGGCAGCTGGGGACTGACTGGTGGGGTCCATGAATCAGTGCTGAGGTCTGTGGGATCTTTGTCCACCTCACCATACTGTATGGCTAGATGTATTTGGGAGTTAACAGTGCTGGGATTTCTGTGGCTCAGCAGAAATCAGCTTTTCTTCCAAGCCCTCTTGAGCTAGCCTGCTCTTCCCTGTGCTTGCTTGGTCAGGCTGGGACAGACCAGAAACCGAGTGCAATGCCGTCCACAGTTAACAAGGGCCATTCTAGTCCTTTGGGACAATGCCTTTTCTGTCCTACTTTTCCATGCAGTTGCAAATGGTTTATTAAAAACTATTCAATATTTCTGCTCTCTTTCTGCACTTTAAATGGGCAGATTTTTTCTCTTGTAATTCTGTGTTGGACTCCTTGTATCCGCTTGCATTGTTTCTAGTGTGCGCAGTGATGAAGCCTGACCACTGTGTGCTGGAGGTGATAAGAGCAGTGAAATTAAGTAATACAGCACATGCTGTAGTGATGCTGCACAAGAACCAGGTTTCAATGTGTACAACATGTCACAACAGCACAAGGAAATGTGCATGAGTGTTCTGTCTTCCCCATTTTGTAGGGGGGGAAACTGAAACCTAGACATAAATTATTTTGTTATCTTCTTCCCCTCCCCCCCCCCAGTACCCTCTCAGAGCTGTGAATAGTTTTAATAACATTTGCTGGTGATGATTAATAACGTTTACTGCCAGCAATTCACAGTGTTGATTCTCAACATATTTTTTTTAGCGCTTTCCTTTCTGAAGGAGGGCTAAATATTGTAGCTGTGGGCTCATTATTTTCATGGAAGGCATGGGGGGGTTGCTTTGGTTTGAGGTTTGTTTTTGTTTTTCCTTCCAGATTTAGGCTCTATTCTTCATCCTGGTTGTTCAAGTGCTACAAGTGCAGTGTCTCGGTGCTTCGGGTGCTCCCCTGGCTATTGTCATAGCTGCTTTCACTTCCTTGCCTGCTCTGCATGCATAGCTGTTAGGGCAGCAAAATAGCTGAGCAGAACAAACAGTCTTTCCCTTTTAAAATAAACATTCCCTAATCTGGTAGCCTTCATTTGAGGATGGATTTTGCCTAAGGCTCTCTGCAGCACATAAGCCCAAACTCTGTTTTCCCAAAAGCAATAATTAAAGATAATTGGACCCTGATCCTCCTCCCTGACTCCCCAGCTTCCCTGCAGCCTTTACCCCAAAAATTCTTCCACTGGAGCCATATGTCAGACAGTTCTTGTCTGTGGGAAGGGATTGCAGGAGTCTCCGTGTAGACCAAGTAACCCCAGATCTTCTGCAGCTGAAGCAGTGAGATGCAGATCTACTCCATTAGGATGGCAGCATCAAATCCCAATGAACTCTCACTAGGAAGAAGGTGGTCTTTCTTCATTGGGACATTTATATATCAATTCTGCATGGGTTACTCTAGTGTTCTAAAATGGAAAAATACAAATAAACACGCTTAACAGGGTACCACAATCTGAATGTCTGCTAAGTCAAGTTTATGGAGAAAATACTTGTCAAACACACAATATTATTATTTTTTTTTACTTGTTTTGGAAATAACTGTTGAGATTTTGGTCACTAATGGATTTTTTCCTCCTTCCATTAACGTGCTCCATTTCTCTTATTTTTTGTTTTCTCTCCCCAGATTCAGTTTGTCTTGACAATCTTCCAGACCAGCTGTGGTGTTGTTTGGCCATGTGCATTTCCTCAGGGGTGGCTGTATTTTCAGATTTCTTATATGATTTCTTTGATTATCCTCTTCACAAATTTCTATATTCAGGTAAAAGTAACAGTCATCAACTCTTTCTAGCATTCTGCTGGCTGTATCTCACTGGAAAGCTGTTACAGAAAAATATGCTTGAAATGTCCTTTTGCTATCCTTCACTAACGTGCATGTGTTCCTGGAGCACTGCACTTGTTGGTCTACCCTCTACTTTCAAATCTTCTGATGTTTTGTACCCATAATTCAGAATGCGTAGTAATTTTAGTAAGCCAGAGTGATTAAAAAAAAAAGGCTTACTATTGCAATTTTAACTGCAGGTAAGGGAGAGGAAGAGCTTTCTATAAGAAACAGATTTCCAGTCTGAAATAAACCAGCAGCATGTGAACCTGTGAAGCACCCAAAGGAATTGTTCATTTCTGCTTTTACCAGGGGAAGTGTTTGTTTTATATCCAGGGGAACTTCCTAACCTCACAACATGAAGAAATCTGGATTTGGTTCACTTTTACAGGTGAACCAAATTTGTTTCTATTTTCATATGGAAAATTAGTGGGTTTAGTTGTGTTTCTACAAAGCTGATTTCATGTTTGAACAGATCCAGACTTGGTATGTGTTGTTCTGAGCAGTTCATAACTGGGCTTTATACAAAGATGGACTACTATCTACAGAAAATCATGTACTACTGTCTGCAGAAAATCAAACCAACGCAGTCTGCTGCCCGCAAACAAGCAAACTCTGTTGTGTGTTTCAAATGTCATTTGAGAGATTTGGGTATTTTGGTTCTGCTGAGAATGATTTATGGGGGTAAAAACAGCAGGCTTCCCTGGCTGTTCTTCTGGTACTTCTTAAAATCAGTCCTATGATTTCTATCACTTGCTGCATATGAACATGCTAGTTAAACGTTATAGTATATTCCAGAAATTACTTGATTTTCTTTGTTAGTTTTGCTTATATTTTAACTTTTAACCATTTAAATTCCTTTCACACAGAAATTTGGGGAAACATGCTTTTGTCAGTCAGCTGAGCCCCTTTGAAAAAAATTAATGTATGTTTTTCTCACTGTCTGTAATTTTTTTAGATAGTCTCCCTGATCCTGTTAGTTTTTGTTTCTGTGTTAGCCAATGGAAATTCCCTTCATATTTCTGTCTCTGAACTTCCCTCACTGTTATTGTTTGCCTACCTCTTGTTCTGGCTTTGTTCAAGGTACTGTCACTTGCAGTGCTTCAAACCTCCTTCCTCACATGTCATTTTGAGTATATTCTTATGCCATAGTCTGCTCATAAAATCGCTTCCCTTGTCTCTAATTTACTGTTAACATAACACTACCATCATACTGCCAAGCCTTTTTCTTTTCAAGTGAACTACTCCTCTCGCTGTGATGAATGAAAGGCGTAGTATAGTCTCATACACAAAAAGTGGTAGAGCTTGTTAGACTCTAACCACCGGCACAAGGTCTTTAAAAATGATGAATGCAAGTTTACTTCTGTGTTTCTAGAGTTACTGTGAGGAAGTGGTTATTTATATCTAATTAAGCAAAACCACGTGTCTTTCCGTGTATTCTAGACTTACAACAAGAAGGCATCCTCGAGGAGGAAAGAGTATCAGAACGGCTCCACGGCCATTGCGAACGGGTACACAAACAGCTTTTCTTCCCTTGAGAACAATGTGAAACAAAGGAAACAAAGGAAGGATTGAAGACTAAACTGAAAAACCATTTTGATAACCCCAACAACAAAATCATCTGATTGTAAGCACAATGAGAGTTGTGCACTAATATTCTAATGGCTACTGTAACTATTCCTGCCTAGAATAGTGTGATTTATGTAGGACTTAACCAGTGCAAACACCCTAGAAACTGTATACAGAACATAAAAGTAGGTTAAAGTTTAAAAATAATTCTGGGCTGTCACTGACCCTGCTATAGACTGTGGAAGGGAGTATTATCATATTATCCAACACTGCTGTTGCCTTACTAGTCAATATGATAGGTGCTGAATTATGATTCACAATTTGAAAACACTGTAATCTAAACCTCCATTTTTTAAACTATAGATCATGCATGTGATTGTAGAGGTAATTTGTATGATGCTGGTTTCAGTAGATAAACACACATGCCTTAAATTAAAAAGCAGGGCCCAAAGCTTATTACTGGTTTAAAAATTAGGGTATGTTTCAACTTTTCAGTTGATTGACTTTTTATTAAAAAGTCATTTAGAAGAATCCATTGATCATTTTACTGTTCTGTATGTGATACACGATGCTACGTATCTCTTACTCGATACAGTGAAATTGGAAATGGCACATTTAGTTTTGTATATTTGGCTTTAATTGACTCAACAGTCACAAAACAGATAGAAAAGTTATTTTACCTTTTTAATAGATCTTATTTTTTTATTTGAAGTACGTCACTAACGTAAAAGTAATTGGCGCTTACACAGTCGAGTAAGATTTAAATCTTGTCTCTAAAGTTTAGAGCATATACAGGGTGGACCCATCTATTCTTTTTACTTTTTTTCTTTTTTTTTCTTTCTTATTTCTGAGAATTCTTAAATGCTAAATGAAGAGTGGTTTCTAATATGAAACTGGCAGTTTCAAGTATTATTACCATAGCCATATCCACATTTTAGGAGCTACTGTTGAAGTGTGTGACATATCCAAAAGCGTATTTAAAAGTGGAGCCAGAAAGGTGTTTTTCTGATGGAATTGTCTGTATTTAAGTTGGTATCTGAACTGTTCTTCATGTAGCATACATTCACTTTCAAAATGTGCCTAACACAAAGATGTTTGTTTTTTTTTTTTCCCAAACAAGCAAGTTTAAACAGTTTAAGTCATAGCTAATGTTTTTTAAATGTTACTGAAATGTGCTGGAAATGTCTGTTTCTGTAATGTGAGTTGTGTATATCACTGGTAATGTTTTGGCTTGTTATCTGAGGATTTGGTTTGAGTGCTGGTTAAAGTTACTCCTTCTTGTAAAATCTTGTCTTGCACATATGAGGAGTCAGTTGCAAAGCCAGTATCTGTTGCTGGTATTATGGTATCTGCCATGGTGGAGTCCAGTAAGCTCTGAAAAATTGAATTGTGCAAGACATTCTGCTGGTCATTGCTCAAGTTTAACTATTTGTTTTTTTGATATTTATATAAATGCCAGTTTTAACACGTTTAATTGTTTTTAAATCTTTTTTAAAGTTTTTGCACATCTCTTAAGGAATTAATAAGTTCTCTTACTAGCCTTGTGGGTTTTCATTCCTTGTTTTGAAGGAGACAGTGTCTGTTATGTTTACATTATCAAAGCTTGTGCGTGTGTCTTCATTTCTAGGTACTGGTTTGCAGAGTCTTTACATAGCTCAGTACAGCAGCTAGAATGTTCAAAATAGGCTGTCTAAATGTGCTAGAAATAAACCCTTGGCTCATCTGAATATACTTCATTGTTAATGTTTGACATGGTTTAATCATTAAAACACTTTTGATGATCTCTGCCTGAATTCTGTGGGTTTGTACAGATTTAATGCATTGCCCCATCCTGTGTCAGGCCAAGGAGGAGCCACCATGATGGAAGAACAGCTGCAGATATTGAGAGACATTTAGCGTACCAGAGATTTGGCAAAAAATTCTTTACAGAAACCTTAGGCTGTTACTAAACACTGTTCCCTTGCCTGGCTGTAGAAATAACTGGTCCGTGTGATGGATTTAACTCCTGCTGGGATTTCTGGCTCACTGAATGCAGAGCAGCCCCAATAGCTTCAGATGATGAGTGCCAGGAGCAAAGCTTAACATGACTGAGAGGGACTTTCTGCCTTAGCTGTCCTGTCTATAAAATGGGGATAATACCTCTCTCCAGAACTGGGAGCACTTTTGCAATTTCCTTATAGCTCGCCTTGCTCTTAGGTGATTGTTTTGGAACCTTCTCTGATTTGAGAGTTCAATCGGTGCATTGCAACAACCCCAGACAGGCTGGTGATGGACTTGGTCAAGTAGAGCTATTTATGTAGCTGTCTTCTCACTTGCAGGCTCTTAACACAAAAAACCTAGACCAGGGAAATGGGTTTACACTTCATGTGAAAGGCTCAGAGGTTTCATGCTATGTTGGTCTCCTCTGAGAGGGTGCTCTGAATACCTGAGGTGGTTGCTAAGACAATTTCCTCTCCTTCACATGCCTATTCAGCTATGAAATTGAGTGTGTTTCTAAGCAAGGCTCAGTAAGACGCAGTTCTTTGGATGTTAAGCCCAATCTATAGGAGGTACCTAGAAGGCAGAGGCCAGAGCACTAACCTGGCTTCCCCATGTGAGCCAGCAGAGATGGGGCTGCTGCACTGCAAACCTCACCATCAAGGTCAATGGCACGTGGTGACAAAACCCCGTGACTTTGTCCGAAAGTGGCAGCGGATATGACCTTGGGAACACCAGTAGTGTCCACACCTGTGTGGCAAAAACTGTGGCTCCTGGGTTCTCTTCTACAGTCTCAGCAGCAACTGAGAAGTGTCTGAGGACTGGATAGGTTAGATCAGACATCATCCTGCCGCAACTGATGGACCAAGGCACAAGCCTTGGGCCTGCCCACCTGGCTCAGCTTCCAGTGCGTCACCTGACCTGGGGCGAGTAACAGCCTTTGGATTGCCTCAATTCCCTCATCACATGTAGTTTTCCTGGTAGCTGTGATTGGTGCTTGGGACTATGAGAGAGTCCTCAGAAAGGACTTTTTGTGTTGTAAAGGCAGGAGAGGTGAAAAAAGACCAACTACTGCCAACAGGATGGGGAGGTTTCATGTAAAGGTGGCTGAGGAGAATGAGACAGTTCAGTACCTATTTGCAGAGAGAATGACCAAGCTACAAACCATTAGGTTAAGATCTTGTGCAGTTCATGAGCTGACCAAATCCATCCCTGCACTCAGGCTCTTACTGCTCAAGTGATGGAGAAAAATGTTAAGCTGTTCGTCAGCTGTGAATGGGATATGTAAACTCAAATGGCAGAAGGCAGCTTTTTTAGGGTGGTCCTGGTGCAAAGACCCTGAGTGCTGGGTCCGGGATGTGCAAGCCACCCCTGGGACCGGGATCACTCAGGAACTGGGATTCCTGAGTTGGCAGGAAGAGGAAAAGCAGAGAACAATTCTGGAAATCTTTGTGGTTGATTGCGTATTTTACTTGATGCAAGAGAGATCCTAAGTAAGCGGTGGAGCTTATGATAGGACTTACATCCCCAAAACTGGGGTAACAAAAGCCCCAAACCTCATACAGGGCAGTACTGGGGCTTGCCTCTGCCTTTGGTAGCTGTCTTAAGTTGATAAAATGTGTGCTTCTTGTATGAGACTGGAATGTATGTTGTTAAAACATATACATTATTCAAAAAAGATGTAAAAGTAAGATGGATGCTGAAGAGAAGTATAAAAAAAATTGGAGGCCAAATTAATTGAACTGTATGGGTTTCGCAGGGAATCCCTCTGAGGCAATGCAGGGAATGATGAAATACAGATAGAGATCTGTTAGAGAAATGCTGCTCTGAGTCGTATTGGTACAGAGGATTAACTTACATTGTCATTGTCATCCTCTTGCCAAGAATTACTGCACCAACAAAAGTGATTAGTTATAATCATCAGAATGTTTCACAAACTGATTTATAAAGCAAACTTTGATTCAATTTTCAACTTTTAATCCATTTACTTTAAATAGATGGATATACAAAAGAAGGTCCATATGTTTCTCAATTTCAGTAGAGCACATTTGGTATGAGCAGGGGAAGCTGGAGTCCCCAGGGCCTCCCATGACATGATGGTAGCAGAGGCATTAGTTTTTAAATCAAAGGTATTAATATAATCTTCAACAGAAAGGAGGAAAAAGAGCAACAAAGGTCCAGTTAAAAAAAAAAAAGTATTATGTTTAAATCAGTCAAACTGGGATGTGGAGAAGGAGGAAAGGGACTTACGTGTCTTGTATTTCAGTGATATATAACATAGATACTATATTTTCTGTAGGAGGAATGTAAAAAGTCTGGTAGATGGTAGATTTCATAGTCTGATTTCAGTAAGATGACAGGTTTCAGAATAAATGGGAAGAATGAGTACAAGGAAGTAAAAAGAAAATGGGAGAAAATGTAGCACAGCTTTCCTGGAAGTAATTACATCTGATCGACTCATATTGGTTTTTAATAAAAAAATACTGTGTGGACAAAGGAAATACATCTTCGATCCCTCTGGAATAGGTAGTCCTTTTAATCTTGGAAATTATTATGTAAACTAGAGGGTGTGGTGACCAGCAACAGGATAAGCAAGGTCACGCTGATGAGCAGATGGTTTGTCTCAATGCTTTCAGCTGGAACAGAGCCCATTAATAATGTTTTAGGAGAGATCCTGGTGTAAAAAAACAGGACCGTTTGCAGCAATGTTTGGAGATGACAACATTAGAAAGTACTGTCAGTGCCAGGGAAGATTACATCTCCTACAGCAACTACCTTGATGGCTGGAGTAGGAAATGGGATTACTGTAAATCCCCCTTAGGCACCAGTAACAGAATTTCAGCTTTTCCCATGGGAGTTCTAGTCGGACACAACTGAAGAGGAGAGAAGGAAAGGTATATTGCGAATCATCTCTTCAACAACTTAGAGCTGCTACTATGAAAAAAAACACAGGGGAAAAAGCTTTTTTCTAATTGGTCCATTTTTAGTAGGAGGAATGTGCTAGTGTGGGAGGATGAGGCTCTGATGGGACTTCCTTTTGATGAATACAGCAGCTCTTTAAAAGATCTGCTGTACAGAAGAGTTACTGGGATGGTCAGAGAAATGGAGCAGTCCTCCAAAACAGATGTATAACAAGACCAGTGTTGAGAAGGAATGTAACTGCAGCCAAACAGACATCACAAGAGTAGATTCAAATTTTCATGCAGGAAAGTGAGCTATTTTAAGGGCGTGACGCAAATCAAATGGGTACGAGCAACCCAAGAGTCTTCCTAGGCTGGAAATAGGGAGAGTGCCTTTGTTAGTGGAATCTGGCTCTGGAGCATTTTTCCCATAAGAGTAGTGTGAAGATCTGGGGGATTGCTTGAAGATGGGGCACTGGCCACTTTAAAGCTGGTAAGAGCAGGGCATGGCACTCCCCAGCGTGCTGCTCTGCATTCTGTCAAAAAGCAGCTGTTGGTGCCTCTGTGAAAGTTTATCTAAGAAAGGGCAAAACACTGCCCAGCAGAGACAGGAGTGATGACAAAAGTGTGAGAAAGCCCTGCAGACACCAGGGTGGGAGAGGAAGGAGGGGGAGGAGGTGACGCTGGAGCAGATTCCCCTGCAGCCTGTGGAGAAGCCGATGGCAAAGCAGATATCCACACTGCAGCCCATGGGGGACCATGTGGTGGAGCAGGTGGACACGCCCTGAAGGAACTGCAGCCTGTGGAGAGCCCGTGCTGCAAGTTTATCCTGAGGGACTTCAACCCATGGGAAAGACCCACACCAGAACATGCATAGGAAGAAGGAGAGTGGAGCTGCTATGGACTGACCACAACCACCCCCATGCCACTTGGAGCATGGAGGAGGTAGAGGGGGTGGGAGTGAAGGAGTGAAACAGCTTTGGAAGAAGGGGGTAAGGAGTAGGTGTTTTAGTTTTTTCTTTGTGTCTCACCATTCAACTCTATTTTAATTAGAAATAAAGTATTTTTCCCAGAATCCATTTTGGCCACGATGATTATTGCTGAGTGACCTTCCTGTCTTTATCTCAAACCTCAAGCTTTTCATCTTATTTCTGCCCCCAATCCTGTTGAGGAGGGGGAGAGAGCATCTGGGTGGGTGTCTGGCAGGTGGCCAAGGTCACCCCACGCCACATGGGTGCTTTGTCCTCTTACAAATCAGCAGGTCAGGCAGAAGGCAGCTTCCTTGATCAGAGGGCAGATCTGCCAAAGGCCACGAGGTAACAGGCACCAGAAAGCCTGAAGGCCATCGTGGTACAGCTGGAAGTCTTGTAGTCTGGGAGAACATGCTCCCTGGAGTGAACCAATTGCTTTGCTTTTTTTTGTTTGTTTCATTTTTTAATTTGTATTGTGTTTTCCAGATCTAATATATGTTCAAGCAACACCTTTTCCAGGAATCTGGTCCATAATTCTTGAAAAGTTTTTAAAGGCAGTGGAGGAGCCTCCTGTTTGCTGATGGAAGGTACTGCAGTGGCATGACATGTGAAGGAAGCCTGTGTTCAGAAGAAAGGTCCTGAATTTCCTCATGACAGGAACTGCCTCACACCCTGCAGTGTCGCTCTGGCGTACCGAGAGCGGTGAGAAGAACGACATTAGAGAGAATGAGTCCAGGAGAATAAAGCCTAAACCTTTTATTAATAATTAAATCAGTCCTTTTATAACTTGGTTCACAATAGAGGAATGACACAATTGGTTCACGGCTCAGCCACTCACCTAAGTGATTGGCCGAACGGTGTAACACCTACTTCAAAATATTTTTTCCCAATGAACCAAAACATCTCCACAAACACCATACAGCTGTGAAATAGTTTACAAAATAACAAACTGTTTCTCAGCTAGTCTGCATGAGAAAGCAATGTTCTCACAGAATATTGAGAAAAGCTGAAGAATTTCTCGCTTTTAACTTTTTAGCATCTACGCTGCAGAGGCAGCTGGAGCTCCAGCTCAAACAGGGATGGTCCAGCCATGTGACAAAAAGAAATGCAAAATTGTACTCATTGTCACATTTCATTTGGGAGCAGGTGAAACGTCAAGTGAACTGAATCTGTTGACATAAAGATGCAGTCCCTTAGGGTTGTTCATGCCTGTGCACTTGCTGCTCCCGCACTGGTGTAATGCGGAATGCACAACCCCTGTGGCATAACTGCACTTTCACTGCCTGAGACTTGCCTAAGTGGGTATTCACAGTGTTTCCACTAGAATTAGCCAGCACCAGAGGTAACTTTATGTGGTGATAAACTACTTGGTATAAGTATTTACAGTGAAATGAAGTGAAATTTTTTCCACACATACTGAAGCAAGGTATTGTGGTAGTTGTGTAATTGATTAGACATACGGTGTCTCATCCCATTTAGCAAGCAGGAAGCATGTATTTATCAGCTGTTCTGTCTGCCACTGGAAGCCAAATGTTTACTAAATGCTACTAATTCAATTTTACCAGCTGTTGTAGGAAATCAGAATTTCAGCTCACCTACCAGAAATAAGAGCTTTATGGCGATAAAATTAAAAATAAAAATTAGAAAAAGGAAAAGAAAAGAAAAGAAAAGAAAAGAAAAGAAAAGAAAAGAAAAGAAAAGAGAAAAGAGAAAAGAATAAATCTGTAGCCTTGTAGTTATCTAAATGCCTTTCTTCCTTTGAAATCAATGGCATCTCAAAGCTTCAGGGCCTTTCTAACACCTTTCTGTATATTTAGAAAGGATTGCCTCTCTGAAAGATCTTCTGTTAATTTATCAAGTTGCTTTGTTTCCCGCAGCACTTAGGGTTGGAAGGGAGTGTGAGACCAGCTCTTGGTGTGCTGGGCTGTTAGGGGCTTGAGACAGCTTTGATGCAAATGCACTTTTGCTCAGTAGAATAGTGATGAGTTTGCCAAAAAGACCAGGAAATACGTCCCATGCATATAGATGGCATAACTATTATCAACTAACTATTATCAGCTGTGTTTCCTTTTAAAATTGCACAGGTTTTTTTCAAATCATCATGAAAAAGACCCTTCTGTCCTCAGAAGTTTAAATAACAAGCTAAGAAGTAGTCTTTACATCTGACTCTGGTTTCCATGCTAAGTAGAAGTGAAGAATTGCTGCCCAGTCCCACTGTTATAAGGTAGATTTTCAAATGAGTGGGAACTCCTGAAACCAGACCAGGCAATTTGGTGGTGGATGCTCTGCTTGGTTTCTCAGCATTTTTGCAATATGCAGTATTTGCCAGAAGTTTCCTTGCAACATAGGAAAATAGGAATAATTAACAATTAACTCTCTCTTGGTCAGAAAGGAGCAACACACAAGGTTTCAGAAACCTCCAAAACTATGGGGCCAACTACCTGGCTCCACTGTCCAGACCGCTTAGAAAAAATTATAGTCAATGTGAGATTTTACCTTTCGAAGTAGAAGTAAAAAAGTCCCAAAATGAACTGGACAAATACCCACCTGCAAACAAACCCCATCCACCTCACCTTGCCAGAATAATACTAAAAGTAAACAAACAAACAAAAACCCCAACACAACTCTGTTCAGTTTTGTCTTCTGGCCTCAAAATTTGAGAGAGCAGATCTAAGCAGCATCTGCAGAGATGTTCTACCTCTTATGCAGATGATTTTAAGGAAGTTTAAGTATGGTGTAAGCCGAGAATGAAGAATGGTTTTAAACCAAGTCCTCCAGTAGTCAGGTCTGGTTAAACCCCAGGCTGCTGTCAGCCTGACGGGCTGAGAAGGGGCAGTGGAGTCACTCCCGGTAAGCAGGGCAGCACCCGGGACAGAAGCGGGGTGTGGGGGATGCCCGGGGGCTGAGCACCCGAGCGGGTGCGCTGTGAGCCGATGCCCTCTCCTGGCGACATCTGTGAGGGGACAGCTGGGGACACGCTGCTGCTCCTGCACCCCGGAGCCAGGAGGATTTCATAGAAAGATGCAGCTGACACCAGTGACAAATGTGCCAGCATTTAGTACAGGCAAGGATGGCAGATCAGTATTTACACAGGGACACAGGTTTCACAGCCAGAGACTTTTTCCTTGCAATTGCAGTGTAATACATTCCTTGAAGACCATGTTTAGCCCCTGCTTAAAAGAGGAGGACTGGGCAGAGAGGTAAGTGTTAAACAGAGCTCCTGACCTGTATTGGAAACATCTGCACAGTAGTTCCTGGTAGTAGTGCAGATGATCAGAGTATAATTGCTTCTGAATACCACATACAAGAATAAACTACTGAGTTGTCTTTTATTTCACTGTTGCAAAGACTTTGTAATCAAGAGCATTTCCTAGTGTGGAAAAAGGGGTCATAAAGGGAGAGGAGATTAAAAGCAAGCATATCCTACATAATGGCTTTTATGATGCACCTGACCTTGCTTGCACAAATAACCTTGGGAACTCTGGCTTTCATGGAAAAGCAGGAGCTGTTTTGTTTTAAATTGTCAGAATACTGATCTGTGTATCCTGATACCCAGGAATATTTCAGAGCATTTTATAGGTGAAATTTATTTTTTTAAGCAGGGAAGAAAAAAAAGAACAAATTCATTAAACTCATCCCAAATCTCAAATCAAACGTATTTTCTCATTAAAGCTGAGGTGGTAATGGTTATTAACATAATACATCACCAGCTGTCCAGCACATGCAAGTGATTGGTAATTATTTAATAGCACTCAGTATTTATCATGCTTTATACTAGATAAATTTAGGTGAGCAAACCCCAAAATGTCTGGCCTTAGAAGAGGACCATGAAGGGTGGTGCTAGGACAGCAGCTTCTCTGTATTACAGAAGACAGCATCCTCCCTGCTCTGACACCTCAGTAACAGGAGGCTAGTTTGGGAAAAATGAGGAAACAGTTCAGACGAAGACATATACTGGAAGCAGAAAACACACAAAATGCCAGGAAGAAGGGCTAATGAGGAGAGAGGCTCTAGCAGGCAAGAAAGAAGGATGCCCTCATGGCAGTTTTGAGAAGAGGGACAGGAAGAGAAACTGGAGAGCATGAACTGAATTGCTCTCATTTTCAGCAAGGCAAGGGAGACTATGCACAGGTGAGAACACGATGCCAGATCAGTTTTCTGATTGGCTGCAGTTACTGTCCCTCTCAGCAGCAGGTGTTTGATGAACACCCAAAACCATCCCTGCTCTCTGCAGAGCAGCCACAGCTCAGCCTCGAAGCAAGGGTAGCTTTCCCTCAAGCAGCACTAAGAAATGCGTTCCCTGTCTTTACTCCTTTCTGCCTTTGGCTTTAGGTTGGAAGACCACGCTCCCCCTCTAGGCATGGATTTGCTTCTCCTGACGTCAGCCTGGGTGTGATGATTGCCAGGTCCGCTGGCCACCACACTGTGCCTCCTCCTCTCGTCTGCACAGAATCCTCGGGCTGCGCTCCCGCCACGCTGGGTGATGTTGCTGTGTGCTACCAGCACCATCTGGACTGGGCTACTGGATCATGTTTTTTTTTTTACTGAGAGCTCCTCTGCATTTCATAGCCCTTGTCTCCAGCCTTGGTGGCTCTTGTTGAGCAGAATCATTTAAAGTATCTGTAGAGGGAGAAATAGGTTGACATGAGAGAAGCATGAATAGCATCCCAATACTGGTGTTGAAACAAGTGCCACAGATCTCCGTGGCCAGGTTAACCCTTTACATCTTCAAGGCAGTGCAGCTTTGTGGGTTGTGTGGGAACACCTCTCTCCTGGCACCCAGCCTCTGTCCTGGGCAGTGGGAGCTCAGCACAAGCTGAGACCAACCCTGCAGGAAAATCAAAATACGGTGCAGTATGGGGGCAATGGAACAGGAAGGAAAATGGTTGCTGGGCTTCCACCTCCCCTCCTTCCCACTGATCTTCCTGGGCCCATCCTCAGCACTAGGCTGTGCTGGATTATCCCCTGAGGAAGTGAAGATGGCCAGTGTCTGGGAGCGTGTTTTCAGTCTCTCTCCTCGCTGATGCTCCTGCAGTACCACACTGTCCCTTCAGATGCTCTTACTGCATTGGTCTGGCAACTTCCTTGGGAATCCTCCCCCAGGGAATACCATATCCATTGCCTGAACACCAGGTGTCACTGAGGCCCTAAGATAACATTTCCTTGCTTTTTATTTCAGCAGGTATTTTTCTGTTATTTTGTTGACAATATCATGGGTTTTTCCCTATGGAAAAAATACATGTCTCCATTTCTGTCAAAGCGATTTATAGAAAAACATGGCACAAAAATACTCTCCCACAAGCAGTACTAAAACATAACTTGAAAGAGAACACATAGCCTTAAGTGTTCAGAAGCGTGCTTGCTGTTTGTCATACTGAAGCAGCCATCTATAAAAGCAAGCCTTGTCCCAGCAGCTGCTGAAAGAGCAAATCACTTCAGTGGAACAACTTTTTCTCAGAATAATGATCAGGAACATATTTATGATTGGACCAGAAGTGCACTTTTGTTGCAGAATTGTAATAACTTTGCTGACTGTTGAGATGCAGGATCCTCTCCAGGGAAAGGTTATACCTTAATCTATCATGGTATGATGTGAAGAAACCAGGTCGTAAGGAGACTGGACATGTTCTAAAAATAATGTAATCTGGTGGAGAAATGAAGAAGTCTGCAAGATGCAAAATTAGAGGACACCCTGACTTGACTCTTTTGTCCTTTGAAACTGAAGATCCCAGATCAAATCCTGACTGGGTCTTTAGGAGTTTAAGAACGGAATATGTAAAGGTAGCATCCCACGTTTAATTTTTAATTGAGTGAGGCTGTGTATCCTGCCCACCAATGTTCAGTAAGGGTGACCTTTTTTACTGACTCCACTGGGCTTTAAGGCAATTTGACATATTTGGAAGTGGCTTGTCTGTACCTAAGATGTCTGAAGTCTTTCAATTGTTCTCACTTTTTGAGGATGCCTGTTGGCAAAGCAACTGTGTTTCTGGGTTCTCTGTCTGCCAGAGACCTGTGATTCAGGGAGCTGCAGAGTAAAGGTGGGGACACCTCACTGCTGTTCTCAGCTGCCTGAGGGTGATAAGGAGGAGGATGAGCAGAGACTTCTTGTCAGGGCACAGAAGACCCACACGTGCAATGGAAGGACAAATTAATAAGTTGCAGCAAAGGAAATTCAGATTAAATGTATGGAAAAAATCCTTCACAATGAGAGCAGTCAAAGACTGACACAGGCTTTCCAGGGAGGCTGTTCTCCATCCTTGGAGATGTTCAACTGGTCAGGCCCTGAGCATCTTACTGTAACTCTGAAATTAGCCTTGCTGTGAGGTACGTGCTCTCCAGAGGGACCCTTTATCCCAAAATATTCTGTGATTGTGGCAGTGCAGAGAGACAGAAACAGACATCTGAGATGTAGTTTACAGGGGCAAAGCAACCGTGATAAATTCACTACTCTGAAAAAGTGGAATGGAGTGCCTTGGACTCAGCGTAAGCCAAGCGTGCCTGAACAGGAGTTGCTGGAGTGGAAGGCTGGTGACAGATTGTAGCTTATGAACTTTGCATAGATGAACTCTGAGAGTGACTGAGAGAGAGCCTGGTTTGTAACCAGCACTACTGAACTACCCATTAGTAACCCAGGGGTGCTTATTTGTTCCTCTCTCCTACAAGGATTCAGTCAAATAGAGGAAGGAGCCTTATAGAAAGGCAAGTTATAAGGATAAAAGAGAGAACAAAGCTGGAAGAGAAATGTGTTGCACACTTGGGGATAAGGAGAGAAAATGTTGCCAAGGGCTTGCAGGTGATGTTTCCTGGAATTTGTTTCACCAAGGGAACAGCCTGCCATCTCTTGTGGAGGGAAATAAAGGCATTTGTCAAGGGTATGTTGGTCTTCTTCATCAGCACTATGTTGGATTGCATCTGGGAGATGGTGCTGCTCTTTGTGACAGGATCACGGCTGATGGGACCTACAATTCCTTCTGTTACTGATTACGTGGCGTGCCAAACCATGCATGTCATCTACTCTTACACTGGCACGCCTCTCAATGTCCTGACTGTCCTGACAGCCTTGCTGTCTCCAGGCTTTAAGTGGTGCAGAAGACAGCTTTGTTCCTGCCCTGGGACACGCTGTCCTCCTGCTCTTCCAGAGCCCCATGGGAACATTGCTGACTCCATCCTGTAATTGCCTACACGTAGCAAAGTCAAAGACTCCCAAGACTGGGGAGCCCAGATCATGTTTGGCATGTTTGGTGGGGTTTTGCTTTTTTTTTTTTTTGGTCTGTGTTCTCTTTCTATCCAGAGACTGTAAAATATACAGATCTCTCCCAGTTTAATACTGGAAAGGAAAGTAACAGCACACGAAGGAGGACAAAGAGAAGAAAAAGGCCGGGGGAGGGGCAGGTTGGGTGCGGTGCGTGTTCACCCATGAGCGCAGGGCTTGCAGTGACTCACTGATACGGCAACGCTGAGGCACGGGGGAGCCTCTCCAAAATTTCCAGCTAGAGAGATCATTTATTGTAGTGAAATGATTCATTGACCTTAAGAAACAGCCAGAGGCTTTCTCTGGAGATTGCTGGAGAGGAAAAGTAATCTAATAGATGGGAAACTGCACTGAACACATTTTTTCTTGGTCTTGTTAATGATCTCAGCATGCGCAGCTCATTTCAGCACTCTGAAAAGAGTTGGCAAGTTGTTCTTGAGATTTTCCAATCATTTTAGGGCTGGTACTCAGTTACCACTGAAGACTACTAGAGGTATTTTAGCTGTGTAGTATTAACTCTCCAATGTGATTTTTGAGACCTTTTGTAACATACATGTCCATTCCTTATTTATTAAGGTCACTATAGAGCACTTTCCTCTAACAAAATAAAAATAAAAATCTGCCCTAAGGCAAAACTGGAAAACCACCGTGTATTTGGGCACGAACTGCACGCAGCTTGGAGCAGAAAGAAGCAATTCAGACAAGCAGTCAGTTTAGGTGACTTTTAAAGTATGTTACTCCCAACTTTACAGTTCTGGAATATTTTTTAAATTTCCTGCAGCTGTGCTAAATATGAAGGCACAGCACAAGAAATGTGATCTAGTAACATCCAGAACAAGCAGACAGTGTCTGTCCACAGAACAATTTCAGCACCTTATGCATGTCCCTTTCAAACCTGTGCTTAGGAATTGTTGCTTAAAGTTCCCACACGATTCAAATAGGAATTTGCTCTTTGTGCAGCTCAGGTGACATGGTGATTCCTGGAGTTATGCTGGAGCACCTGCAGCATTGTGGTGATGGTTCTCTGTTCCATCTCTATAGAAACTGCTGATTTCTTAATATCCTGAAGGTCAGGCCAAGTCTTCTGCTGCCTGTAGACTGCAGCAAAGCTCTGGCTTCATACTAACGCAGAGCCAGTGCTGAGAAATGCGTGCAGGGAAACTGACAGGGGCAGCTGATGGCCCCACAGCATTTTAGCTGGGGATACTTACTGAGGCTGTCCAGCCAAGGAAGGGTTCGAAGGTGGCTAGAAGTCTCTTCACCTTGTGAACCATTCCCACAGTTTGTCGAAGACAGGGACAGAAAATAGGCAGCAGCAATGTGTAAGGACGTGTTGCACATCCTGCACCTGCACAATGCCCTTTCCCATCTTGTCCTCTGTTTTCCCTCTGTGTTTCATAGCATGGTGGGTATTATATGAACAACAGGTGTTTATCCCAAATCCAGCCATTTATTTTATTATTTTCCCTAAGAAGTTTGTTCCGAATGAGATGACTGATTGAATTTGTTTTTTCCTTTTGAAGAGTTTGCTGAATGGGAGTGAAAGAGGCAGCTTTGCATTCCAAGTAGTTTCATGTTTTGTATTTTTTTTTATGCTGTTACATGACTAATAGATGTTGTAATGGTTGCTATAGTCATGGCTGAAAAGTCCCTTTGCATGAGCTCTTTGTATATAGATAAGTGAATTTTATGGCTTAAAAAAAAAAGCCTTGGTGAGTTCAGCTATTTCTGACAGCAGCAGTCTCCAGCTCTGGGATGGTCACTTGCTAAAGTTACCCAATCCACACCTTCCACATGTGCCTCAGAGAAGCTGCATAACCAAGTGTTAATGCCAGTAGCCAGTATTGCCCCTTTTCTTGATGTTGCTTTTCTCTATTTTTCTGTAAAAAATCCCGTAGGGATTCATTTCTGTGATTTGACTGCCTTAAGGGATCAATACATGTTAGAAATTTTGTTAACCCAAATATGCACAATAGCAGCAAAGTTGGAAGATACAATTTTTATGTCCAAGGTAATTTATAAGAGAATCTCTTGCTTGTACCTACTTAAAACTTAGATATTTCAAGTATTTTACATTCTAAATGAGGAGGAGGAACAGCAAAATTAAGTGTGTAAACAGCAGCTAAGACTGGAAATCATCACTTGCAAAGCCAGAGAACTAAACCATAGTCAATACATGTGGAAAGGAGAGAGGGTGAAGAGGGGATAGTGGGAATTTGTTTCTGAGCAGGGTGCAGGCAGTGAGCTTTTGAAGAAGGTGTGAAAAGTGCTGCCAATTAGAGCACTAGGACAGTGTTTTAGCAGTACTCTTCATGTTGTAGTTCTTCATATGGACCTTTCCAGATCAATTTGCTGCCATTGTCAAGGTGAATTGGAGTCGTGCACAAACTGTGGAAGGAATGGACAGGAACATAACTACTTTCTTTGTCTTTCTCACTTTGCAAGAACTTCTGCTTAGCAGCTTTGAAGGTAGTTGGGAAGGGGGAAGGGTGTAAAAAGCAATTTTCACTTATCGACAACAATTAAAAACAGGAATTTTTGCCACAAAACTAGATGATCCCCAGGGAAGCAAGTTGCTAAAAGGCAGCTAGAAGAAAGGTAATTCAGAAAACAGCAGTAAAATTATTTTGGTCTCAGTGCTTTGAAGTGAGCTGTACAGCACCACAGGTCCATTGTTTCCATAAGGTTAAGATGTATGAACAACACCATGAAATAACTAGGAGTTCCTTCCACAGGCTGTGGGTGTCCCTGCAGGCTTCTGCCCAAACACACGTGTTCCCTGTCTGCTGCTGCCTCTCATTTGTTGCCTTCTTGCTTCTGGTGGCACCACAAAGCCAGGGTCTGGGTTTTCAGGACAGCCAATGACAACTTGCTTTTGGTCAATGAGCACCGTGCTGTAACTTCTGTCCTGGGTCTCTGCTGCTCCGTGTCGATGCTGGTAGCAAGGTGCCTGAGTCTGTGGCACCTGCGCCACATTCCCTCCCTCGCTGCCGTCACAGATAAAAGTCCAGAGACTTTCGCTCAGTGCAGTGCAGAAAAAGCTGCTGGGCTTCTTCTTCCTGAAGGACAAATGGACAAGTAAAATGCAGAGAAAATGAAAGACAGGCTTGCCCTTCTGTGCTGAGAGGAGCACGGGTGTAAGGAAACCCAGTGGTACTTACCAGGCTCCTGCTGCAGTTTGTGCCACAGCTCAACAGCAGATCCGTAGGCAATCACTGGAGTGTGTCATCAGATTACCTGAACATTGCTGCACCGTGTTATTAGATACGCTGAAAACTGTACTGTATCTAGTTTCAAAGGCACATTCCGTCTTCTGAGAGGGCAGTGGTTTGTTTGGAGCAGTCTCAGAACAACCTGCAATACCATGCCACTCATGTGGATGGGCTTTTGTAGCAAGGCTGGCCTGACATTTGTCCAGCTGGGCAGAGACAGAAAGAAATTCTCCTGTCATGATGCAGTGCCAGACATAAAAACTAGAGCCAGCAGAGCTGAGTAACCTTGGCAGAGCAACCTGGTAATGCAGCTGCACAGCTTCTAGTACCTAACCAGCTACCTTGCTTTATGGACGCATACCCACTTGAGGTGAAGTGGGGGATCAGGTTGCAGGAGTGCCTGAAAAGTTAGTCATTCTGCAAACTTGATTCAATCAAGGCAAGAGGGGAGGTCAGCCCCAGAGCTAAAGAACAAACCAGGCATCCTGGGCTACTAGTTTTGCTGCCTCTTATTCTATGCCAGAAAAACTATTTGGGAAGTCTGTAGGTATTGTAGACACTGTACTGTGCGCTCTCCAGGTAGCTGGGGGCTAGGTGAGTGTGAATGGAGAAAGAAAGTGAGGCAAGGAATGTGACATGGGGAACCAGGCTGCTGTCACCACTTCTAGGGAATTAATCTGTTAGGATGTGAGGACCTTAACTGCAGCAGAGAGTCTACTGTATTTTCAGAGAACAAGGTGTTGCCTTGTGCCATTGGATTGCGTTACTGGAGGTACAGGTATCCTAAGATGAATCAATGCTGCCAGTGAAACAAGGTCTGCAACGTGGCTACCACAGCTAGAACCAGGAGGAAATGCAGGGAGGGTGCACAGGCAAACATGGGGGTGAATTCCCACCCACAGGGGTATTGTGTCAGACCAGCTCAGAAGCCCGAGAAACTGTTGTGTTCCTTCTCCTGGAGGAGATACAATAGCAAGGACAGGCAAAACTTATAAGAAGGGTGATTTTCTCGAGCCAATCTTGAGAAAGAAATAGCTTAGATGTGCACTAGTGTGATAGATGAACACCAAATGAGAAAAGAGCATGCTGGCCATAATATTGACAAAGAAAGATGCAGTAATTATCACCTGATCAGTACAGGCAGGGTCTGCTCACGTGGGTGGACATATCTGTCTGGATTTGGCTTGTTACCAGTTTCCATAAGGCGAAAGTGCAGCTGGCCTTCACAAGTTTTGCTAAGGACCTACAGAAACAGTTCCTGGGAACTGCTGTGAAGGCCAAGGAGAAAATTTTTGATTAGAGGGTATTGGAGCAGCTTTTGTTGGGTTGCAGCAGATGAGACCAACGGCATGGAGGGAGCTGAGAAATTCCAAGGCGTGACAAACAATGACAGGAAGCTACACTGGACTGCCAAACCTATGCTTATAGCTGGGATTCTTCTCTCCTAAAACCAACGGAGACAGAACCTGGAATCAAATAGATAATCAAATGTAATCTGGCACTCCTCAAATGGTAAAAGATCTGACCTTGTGTCACTGTTTAAATTTCCACCAGCCTGCTGGATACTGAGCCCAGCCCAGTAGGAAGAGTAGCTATGACTTCTCAGGAGTAAAGCAGGCTATGCTCTGTTGCAAAGCAAGTGACTGGAACAAAGCCCCATTTCCCCTACACAGTGCTCCTTTCAGTGCCCAGGCTGTGGGAAAGTTCCTCTCATTCTTGAAAGTATGGCAGACCAAATTAGTTAAAGTTTTACAGTTCTGCCTGAACACTTGAATCTGTGAGATATCCTAGTCTGTAGAAGGAGGAATACATGCAGGATGTCCGCAGCAGCTGATTGTACCAGAAACTGGCTGTTCAAAGTTAGGCCATGGTTAACTGATAGGAATTTAATTTGGAATTACCTGCAGCTGAGGATGGATTCTGTAGATATGATACTCCACCTGACCATGGAGAAAAGCAGAGCATGCTGTCAGAGATATCAGAAATGAGTCACTTCCAACAACACAAAAATTAGAATGCATATTGCAGCAACAGAGCGGGAACAAGGAAAACAGCAATCATAGTGACATACCAAATTCCTGTTCTGAAGCAGAGGGACATGAAAGACAACTCATTTAGCAATTACACATTCTTTAAATGACAAAAGGGAAAATCACGGAATTGTAAGGAAAAGCACCATATTCAATATGTGAGTGTCAATCCATGAAATGAGATTTTGCATGCACGTGATGTTCACGCCAGGCAGAACTGCAAAATTAAATGTATATTTACCAGATGCAAAGGCAAGATGAGAAATGGAATATCAGATAAAGAGAGAAAAGGAGTGAACGCCTTAGGCTTTGAAAACCAGCGAAATAAGAAAGCAGAATGGCCATAAACTAAAGCAATTTTTAAATCGCATCATAACACTGTCACTAAGAGATTGTAATTTTTAAACATGACACACAAAAAGCATTCCAACTAAAATTTTAGATAATCCATAGAAACCAGTGATTCCAGCTAAAGCATGTGAATTTATGATCTTAGTGAAAAAAGCCACAGAAACAACAGACAAACAAACTCCACAAAACAGGATGGATAGTTTATGTGGTCAGAAAGACGAACAAATTAAACCAAAATTTTACCCAGACCTAAGTTTTTTATGGCATGACAACATTAATGCTGTTATATTGCCATGGTGGTTTTGCCTCTGTGGAATAACTACCATGAATTTTGCCCCAGCAAGTTAATGTGATGGTAGAACATCACATGTTTTGCAGAGTGTCTGATATGTTAAGACAAAAAAAATTAAAGGGGTCGATAAAGTAAATAAAAAACCTAGACTTCACAAAGAATTATAGCTCACAGCTGTAATAAAGAGATACCAAGAAATAAAGTGAAATATGTATTTGCATACACTCAAGCATTCCAAACACTGATTAAAAAGAGCTCAGGCCTCAAAACTTTCACTTGGATTATGTTCTTCACGTGGCAGAAAAAGACACATTCCCAGCATTTGATATTAAAACACTGTCCTGGAGAAAAGGGGGAAAAAAAGTAACCAATTACTGATACTATTCTGTACAATAGTAAATCATTCAACTACCAGACTCTCAGCTAAGAACACTGCTTGGGAGCTAATGCAGATGTGGATGAATATCAGTATTCTCAAAAAGAGGGACTGAGAGGCCCGGCAAAAATATTTACTCTATGCAATACAAGTGTGTGGACATGAACCTCACGTGGTAGAGCCTCTGAAAAACCATGCCCACAACTGCATCTCTATGCTGGAAATAGCCAGAAAATAGAAAATGAATAATGAGACTATTGCAGCCAAATGACTCTTCCATTGACACAGAGGAAAAACTGAGATGGTAGCAGGCTGTTGAGTGAAAGCAGTTCAAGAAATTACCATCCCAACAGCAGGATTTGAATATCCCCTCAGTAAGGTGCTACGAGTGGTCTGTGTGTCCATCCCTGGCCTGTGCAGTACAGGCAGGAATACACAGCACTTCCCAGGCACTCTGGCAGGGACACCCTGAGCGTCTGTACTGAGTAATGCCCCATGAGGGCAGGAGTGATGCAAGATACATATTTGTAGCCTGAGAAAAAAAAGGCTAAGACATTAACCAGTGTTTGAGCTGTGAGGTGAACTCTGTGCTAATCTGTCTGGTGTACAATCTATGGTGTAGATAGGTCTGTGTTACGTGATGTCACAACCAGAGAAGCCTGCAGACTGTGTCTCCCGACACAGCGCTCTAGAAAGAGGATGTTTGGAAAAGCTAAGAAACCAAAACTTATTTTAAAAAGAATTTTTTAAAAAGTTGTTCAATGAATGTGACTGAAGCAGCAAAGCCAGGAGAGCTACACCACCTACAACTGACTTCTTACCCAGAGCAGTTCAGAATTCAGAAGGACGGTAACTGAACAAAAATAGGAGCTTATCTGCTGGTTCAGATCTCAAGGGATCTTAAAATAACAGTTTTGAGAAAAGAATTAAAGAGAAACAAAGGATAAACAAAACCAACCAAGGATTTAAAAGTACTTCCATCTCAAAATATGTCCATCTTCCTTCTAAGACCCAGACCACAGGGGAGAAACTTCCGCTTTTGGATACTGAAAGGCGAAGACAGCATAAGCATTTCAAATGATGTTGAATATAGAGGCAGCCAACTTGAGGATGTGTCAAGACAATCTGAGAACAAAAGCTTGTCTCATTCCTTATTGAAAATAAGCAGCATCCCCCATGCATTTTTCCACAGGCAGAAACTCATTATAATGGCATGTCTATTTGCAGTGAGCTTATGCTCCGCATCTGGGAGATAATCATATTGCTTCATCCAATTATCAAATAGAAAGGCTGAACTGGATGATGAAGTTGTTACTTTTAAGTTTACAGAATGTATTTGAAAAAAAACATCAGGCCAATCTGGAGCAATATTCCTCAAGGAGTATCAGTAGCACCTTGGTATAAGCACGCACGTTCCTTGGTTCCCGTGGAGCAGCACCATGAAACTCTGCAGTAATAAAAGTGGGACGAGAAGCATGCACAGGCAAAGAGCTGCAGGGAAGGAGAGGCAGGAGAGCTCCCACCAGCAAGGTGAAACTTTCAGTGTCAGACAAAATCATGGACTAGGGGCAAGGCACAAAGGCAGCCATGGGAGATAGTGCAACACAGGAGGTTGGTGAGACAGGTAACTCAGCCCATGTAGAGCTCCACTGACTGCACCAAACGTCACTTAAAGGTTGTCATCATTGAAAGATGACAGCAAAGAGCAAAAGGAAGACTGATGGCAGCACGGACTAAAGCACCTTCTTTGTGTGCTGGTAGAACAATATGAGAAAGGAGCCTGCCCTGGTGGCAGGGGACACCCACGTGCTCCTGCTGCCAGCCACTGCCCTGCAGCAGAGCCTGGCAGCTGGAGAGCAGTGGGCAGCCCCTGCAGGGACAGCTGCTTTCCTCGGCTCTGCGGGGTTTGCACAGCCCTCTCCAGAGAGGGAGCCTGAATGCAAGGTGCCTTTTACAACTCCAGGCCTTTTTCCAGTCCTCAATCTCTTCTTGTAGATGGCTGCTGAAGAACTGCTGAAATCTATCTGTGGTTGTGGTCTGCCAGACTGCCCTCCCAAATAAGATCACACAGATGAAGTTGAATTAATTTAACCGATAGGCTCACATGAATTGGTAATATACATAATTTATTTTAAAAATTCATAATCCTTTTCCTAAGTGGTCAACACCAAGTACTTGTAAGGTAAATTGAAGAAATCTTCCAAATCCTTTCTAGTTAAGTCATAAAATATATGGTTTAATAACTCTTTCTAAATGTACTGTAGCATATGTCAGATGTTATATAGGAATAAGAATTAAATAGCAGATCTTGAAATATTATTTCTTTCCTATGTTTTTTATTTTGTCTTGCCTAGTGCTCAACTTTCATGACATATCACAGCAACACTCTTGTAGCACAAGAGTATAGAGAAATAAGTAGTACAAAGCTTTGCCTGCAAGTAGTTAAATATGTGTGATTCTCTCCAACTTCATTTTTTTGCGTGTATTATTATGAAATTATCTGTGTCTTTTGTTAATCTTTACGTTATCATTTAATTATTGTTTTAGCTCTATTAGTATAGTATAAAGAAGAAATACTCCATTTTCTCTAATGAAGAAAATTAAAAATCGATTTCCAAGCCATCTCATTTATAAAAGTAATTTTAAAAGCAATGAGACCATCATTTTGAATTGTGTGACAAATCATTTCATGTTTTAGAGCACACAGTAGTCAAAGGTGATTTGTTTAGCAAATTCGACTCAGTTTTCTAATGCAGCTTGTATTTCGTTTGTCCTGATGTTACTATCTCCATTTTCATTGTAGCACAGTGGGAAAATACATGAAGACCTGACGTTTCTTACAGATGTTTTTATTTCTGATTTATTGTGTTCCCTTCTCCTCTGGTCTAACATCTCATTTGAACCTGTTGGTCGCCCTCCCAGCACGGCGCCCTCAGTTCAGATTCCTGAAAGCACTGCTGCTGACTTCCAGGCACCCCTCTCTGGGGGTCTTTTTACATGGAGGACTTCTTGCTTCTTTCTCCCCCACAGTCTGAGTCACAACATGGGGCAGTGGGGTTCTGACTATGCAGCCAGAGCACCACGCAGCCAAATGCCTCAACTGCTCTGCAAATATCCACAAACTCTTCCTTTAGAGGTGAAAATTTAACATGAGAAATTAAGATCACAGGTATTTTATAAATAAGTAAACTAAGGTCATGGAGGCTGAATCACTTTACAAAGGCCATACATATACACAGAGCCAGAAATAACAATAAAATATATTATGCTTTTGAAAGTCTGTGAAATAGATTATCAGGTAGATTTTACTTCTCTCACCACTCAGTAGTCTTTAATAAATCCGTAACTGGCATAACTGCAGTGCCCTTCCTGAGAACATTGAAATTTTCCCAGTTTCCCAAAAGAGAAAACTGATTCACCTTTTCTCTCCTTAGCAAAGGGAGCAAAGTTTTTCATGCATGGGAGCCCTAAGGATGAAACCCAAAAAAATCTCTATATTAACAACCCTGCGTTCAGAACAAATCCAAACCAGCCCCATACCAGCCACTGTGAAGAAAATGAACTCTACCCCAGACAAAACAAACACAATATTTTATTAAGCTTGAATTACTGAAATTCAGAGTAGGGCAGCAACATACTTTAAAAGATTTCAGGGCAAACCCGTTGGTTTTAACAAACATACCTTGCTGGGTCTTTTTTCTTCAGTCTGCCATTGAGACAGGAAAATGCAGATAGCCCAACCTCCTTTTCTTTACTGCCCTGGTGCAGCTGATAAGCTCTCAGAGATACCAGCAATATTTGAAATGGCTGAGCACCATTTCTTCTGAAGTGATGGAGCAGACCCCTCTTTTGCTCACCTTTGTTACATGCAGAGCAAGAGATACCTAATGGGTAAGCAGCAACTCAAAGACCCCTTAACAGCTGCTGAGCTGTTCAATCAGTTTGGCTCTGGGAATATAGAGCCAGAGTTGCATCAGATGTACAAAGAGCCTGGGAGCAGAGTTATTTGGCTATAAACTTGGTATGAGAGGAGACTGAGCAAAGCAAATCAGACGCCACAAGCACGGTTTGCTTGCTGTTAGAGATGTCTCTGTAACATCATAGGCTATCTCTAAGCTATATTTTCCACTGCCTTGCTGGCTTGCAAAACTTATAATGGAACAAGTTTTTCTGGCAGAAGAACACTGATTTTTATCTTTAATGAGCAGCCTCTCTATCATTTAGCTTCAGGAAACAGCTTCCTGGTTGTAAACTGCTTGAGACTGCTGACAGCCAGGCAACTTCAAAAGCAGCCAGGAGCGACTTTCTTGCTAACTTTGGGAAGGAATTCAAAAATGCTGAAAGGTGTAGATGATTCTGTCATGGAGCAGGAGGACTCTGCTTCCCAACATGGAGAAATGACAAGCTGGGATATCAATGACATCAAACTTCCCCAGGTATGTATCTGTATCTTAGAAATTCATTTAGTTCTGACCAGTCATCTCCACCACCGACCTTAAATGCTTTCTCAGTCATCTACGCCTCCTTGCCTTTATTCTCTTTGTCACCTCAAGGTATGGGGGAGTGTTTTGCTAGAAAACATTGAGAAAATATTGACATTTCCATGCATTTTTCCTTATATGTATTATTGAAAGAGCTGTTGATGCATGAAAAATAGCAATGCTGCAGAAGCATTGTTTTCGTTGGTGGAATAGGTGCAGAGAAGGCAGAGGGAAAAAAGGTGGCTTCTGCTGTGGGCATTTAATTAGAGCTGTCCAGGAACTGCTTTTTGCCCTGGGTAGTGCTTTATGAGAGGGGAGCAGAGCACCCACAATTGCCTTGCAACTGTGGGTGCTCAGTCTTGCTGCAGATTGGGCTCCAGCTCCAGGGCTGTCTTCCCACATGGAGGCAAGTCTTTTCACAAGCTCCTAGGAAAACCTTGCTTCATGTTTGCAGATTGGCTGAGAGGCACAACAGTGATCTTCCCCTCCCTCTGTCCTTTTCTAATTCTCTTAGCTAGAAGTTTCAACCATGCTCTCCTCTGAAAGCCCACACACCCTGCACACCAATGTCACCTCCCTGTCCCTCACCTCTGCATATTCCTGCCAGATTCCTCCTGCTGCAGTTCTTCAGCATCCAGCTCTGCCTTTTACCTCCCAACCTTGCCTTCTTTCTGGATCCCAGCCTCTTTGCTACTATGACAGTGCTGTTTGCCCAAAGCCTCCATGTTCTGGGATGTCCCCTTCCCTGCCCTTCACCCCAAGGTCACCTTCACCTGCATTTCATTTTGGAGGCATCACTGACACCCTTCCCTACACTATCCAGTGGCTACCAGGCGAGCATGGGAGCTTTTCTCTTCTTGGTTGATGTGCTGTCATGACTCTTGGTCCTGGGATTAGAAATTTAAAGGAAATTTCTACTGAGCTTTTGTATGCCTTACAAGAACTTTTCCCTCAAAACCATCATCAGGTATGGTAGAAGCTTTACAGCTTACTGCATTTTACTGTATTGACTGTACCCACTGATGTACGCTGATGTACTGATGTGATGTGTGCTTGGGCCTTCGGGGTTTTTTCCAAGTTTTATTTTTATTGCTCCTTACTGTGTTATTCTTGAGATTTAGTGTTTGTTCAGGGGGGTTTTTTGGTGTTTTTTATTCTTTTTGTTTGGTTGGTTGGGTGAGTGAGAGCAAGCTCCTGGCCAGGCCTTCCTGATGCTCTGGTGCTCGTGGGGAGCCACAGAGATCTGGGTTTTTCCTGCCTTATCTCCACTGCTCCCTCCTGACAACCAGCATCGCCTGCTGGGGTGCTGGAGTCACCTAGGTTAGAGGACACCCAGCAGAGATCCAGCTCTGCTCAGCTCCTGGACAAGCTCTTCTCTTCCCAAGCCTAAAATGTGGCTTGCTTTGTTCTTTCCACAGCATGTAAGCCAGACAGACTGGTTTCAAGAATGGCCAGACTCCTATGTAAAACATATCTATAGCTCAGAGGATAAAAATGCTCAGAGGCACCACAGCAGCTGGGCAATGAGAAACACCAACAACCACAACTCTCGCATCTTAAAAAAGTCCTGCCTTGGGGTGGTGGTTTGCGGTAACGACTGCTCGACCTTGGATGGGAGGAAGATCTACCTAAGACCAGCCATATGTGATAAAGCCAGGCAAAAACAGCAGCGTGAGTATGAACATGGCAGTTCATCATATGGCAGTTCATAAGTGAACACAATAGAGCAGAAATCAAAGTATAGGATACCCTTTGGATTATTCAGCCTTCCTTCTGCCATTCCTTATATTCCAAAGCAACTCTTAATTTGGAACAATGCATTTCACACTTCTTACTGTTGGGATGCAGTCATCTGCTTGTTTATTTTCTTTTATTTTTCCTAATAATTTTTTAATCTCTATTTCTGCTGGTTAGGGATGGGTTCCCAGCCTTCTCAGGCCCACGAGTGAGGGTACTGAGAAAGCTGTGCAGTGCAGGCAGCTTCCTGCCCTCCTGCTCCTGCCTACCTGAGTGTTGGCTTCATAATTGCACTGGCCCAAGAGTAACTCAGGAGGCAAGTCTTGCAGGAAAGAAGTTGCTCATAAACTGTGATGACTGGAAAACAGGCCTCATAGTCACGTCACTGGAGCAAGACAATGCAAACAGAGAACCTGAGCTGCATGCACATTTTTAACAAGACCATTCCAAACAACTGTGATTGCTCAGTAGAGCTAGCACATACTGATTTCTGGATCTGATGTACATTCTGGCTAAAGAAAGGTATTACACAAGCGCTCACTGAGGCCAGAACAGCGTTCTCTAGAAAAGTCAAGACAAGTATACATATGACATTCCAAACACTGACAAGAGAAAAGCTAAAACTGACCTTGATAATAAATGATAAAATTGTAATAACATTGTAATAGAAAGAATTTTTAAAGTTATATTTAATAATGGACAGAATAAAGGTAATGATTATTTTGTTTATATTGAATTTGCTTATGTTTGGAAGTTTTCTGCATAGTTTCTCTCAGTGTAATTTCTGAGCACCAAACCAGAACGGGCAATCCGCCACCAATGAACCATTGTATCACATGGGATTCATCTAATCAGTGTTGCACAGAAAATGTTTCCCTCTATCTTTGCTCCAGGGAGATGCTGTCCAAACTGCAATGGACCGCTGCGACTCCTTTCCTGCCGAGGCCATGGTGGTTACCCAGTTACCAACTTCTGGAGGCATGAAGGCCAGTTCATATTTTTCCAGGTTGGTATAAAATTACCTAACATTATGCAAGTTAATTTTAAAGACAGGTATTTTAAGTTTTATTCAACAATTTTTTTGTTCCAACAAGTAGGGGTTATTGAATATGGCGAGGTCAAATGACTGTAAGGAGAAAAATTTTCACAAGGTCCTAGCAACCTGATCTAACTCTGAAGTTAGTCCTTCCTGAGCAGGAGGTTGAGCTAGAAGGCCCTTCCAGCCTAAATTAGCCTATGCTACTGTGATTTTACAGCATAGGGTATTTTTTATTTAGGCTTCTGTGAAAACCTGTTGATTTTGAAGCATTTTGCCTCAGGTACATAGCAACCAACAAATCCTCAGAAGTCAGAAATACCATGTTATCTCTTCTCCTTCTCCAAGGCAGCACGCATAATCATGAGGCACTCTTGGAGCAGGAAATGGTTGTACCCAAAGGGACTGTCTATGGAAAATGCCATCTGTGTATTATATGTAACTTATATCTGGAACACAGTGTATACAAGTGTTTAAATAATGGGCACTATTTCTGGAAGCTCTAGTCCTAGTTTAGTAACATAACCACTTTCCTGCTTTCCAGTCTTTTACTTACTTGCAGGCTAAATAAAATTAATTCTCTGTGGAAGCTAATGGAAATTAATGTTCTGATAAACATGTCTAAACTGTGAGAAGAATGAAAGTGACTGCAGGGACACGGTAGCCAAACTGCAGAAGACCTCATAGCTTCAGCTGGGGCTCTATTGTGGGGACTGCCTTCCACAAATAAATGTGGTGCACTGATTTTATGATTTCAGAGTTCCTACCCCATCCTACTTCATCTGGGATATGTTTATTATTTGCGTTTGCAGTAACTGAATTCTGTTAAATACAAAGCATTAAATGTGGCCATAATGTGTGGTTTTGGCCTGTGCTATAAATTCTGCTGCCTTAAGATTATTTAAAAGTTTGCCTCTACCTTTAACATATCATAATTCTTTCTAAAGTCCAAAGGAGCTCATGACCACCCACGTCCGGAAACAAAACTAGAAGCAGAAGCAAGAAGATCAATCCAAAAAGCAAAGACAGCTTTTTCTCCATCTTCTCTAAGATTAAAAAGAATCCAGGAGGTTGAGGTAACTCTTGCTATTAGTCAATGAAATTTTGGTCAAACAATATGTGGTTCAAGGCATGGTGGAGGCTATCTGGGCTTCGGGTCTGGGTGGGAGCAGGCTTTACACCTCCACATTCTGTGTGCCCATGATCAGGACAAGACGGACCAGGGCTGTCCTGAGCATCCTGCTCTCCTTAGCGCTGTCATCCACTGCCAGCACCCCCTCTCCAGAGCAAATCTGTGCCTGGTGTCAGCAGGAGATTACATCTACGCTGGTAAACAAAGTGGGGCTGCAGGGCAGGTTAAGTTTCATCACCATGCACGTGGAACTTCCTGTGCATCAGTTTCTGCCCATTGCCTCTTGTCCTATTTCTTGGCACCACCGAGAAAAGCAAAGGCATCCTCCACCTCTGTTTGTTCCCCTTCACTCTTGCCGAGGTTAAGAAGGGGAAGGTGTGTCACCTATACCTGGTTTGCCCTCTACTCCCTGGGTGTCCAGTAGGGCTTTGAAGGCAGAAGAGTACTTTGAAGGACTTTTTTAAGCATTGGTGTTAAAACATCAGCTCTGATGGGTGTGGAAACACTTGTGAAAGCATCTCCAGAGATCCCTGGGACTGCTGCATGCCTGATGGAGGGAATCAGGCTGAGTGGTGAGGCTGTCTCCAGTGGCCTTACTTGCAAAGGCTGTGTTACACTCAATTGCCATCACCAGTATTCACATGTAGTTCGTCTTTTGATATGCTAGAGGTGGTGCATTCCCCCATCCTAGTGTTAGGGACAGTAATCCACACCCCTTCAGCCACAGACAGAAGGGATAATTGGTTCTGGGTGGGGACAGATTTCTTAAATGGACGACATGGAGAAGCAAGGGGATCTGGGAACCCAAGAAGTAGATAAAAAGTGCACACAGGAAGTTAAACCCATTTGAATAGAATGTGAATTTAGAAGCTGCAGCTATTTCTACTGGAAATACTCAGGAGGACACTAAAAACCAGAACCTCTTGACACAAGTGCCTGGGAACAAAAGCAGAAGAAAAAACAGCTGAGCTGTCTAAATGTCTAACAAATACAGCAACAATGCTTTTCCTGTCACTGGTTTAGTTCTGTCTCCATGGACGCTGAAATAGTTTTCACCTAGGAAATATTACTGAGCATCTGGCTTTCTTTCTTTTATAAATGAGGCTACTGGTCAGCCTGCTTGCTTAGGTCAAGTTCCCTGTAGACATGCCTTCATCTTTCCCTTCCTAAGACATCTTCCTGATGCTTCCACTTTCAATTGTGTGGGAGTAGAAACAGACTAAAGATGTCACAAATGTCTAATAGTAGAGCCTGCTCTTTGGCTGTTCTGACTCTGTACAGTCAGACTTAGACCATTTGCCCTCGGCTGTCTTTCCAGTTCATGGCTCTCCAGCAGGTTTTCCCTGGGAATAACCCATCATATTTGTGTTTTGCCAAAACTGGCTATGATACAACTAACTCAGGAGTCTGGTTTGTCACACAGAACCTGTGTCACTCAATCTGCAAAAATATATTCTGAAAAGATTCAGTTTTAATGTGCTCACAAGAGATGAGGGAGGAGAACTTTAGAAAAAGGTATGAGCCCAAAATAGAGCAAGGGATATATAGGATGTTCTCTCTATAGCATCAGCAGGTCTGTACCTGAAGGTGGGCTGGGTCCTACACCAGATTGTTGGAATTTTTTCTCACAGTGAGTGGAGAACAGCTGAAAGGAGGTTTGCTGCTCCAGCAGTCCGCAAAATCACTATAATTAAATGGATGAAAACAC
The DNA here is from genome assembly GCA_013397865.1 of Struthidea cinerea. Taxonomy (NCBI): domain Eukaryota; kingdom Metazoa; phylum Chordata; class Aves; order Passeriformes; family Corcoracidae; genus Struthidea; species Struthidea cinerea. The sequence continues at coordinate 96,816 of VZTI01000404.1, read as the reverse complement.
AGAATTATAAAGAAGAGAGACTTGCAGGTGCTCATCAGAAATGCGTGTTCTGAAAGGAATTCAAGTTTCCATAATTATAATCCAATAATTGAGGCAATTAAAGAAGTTGTGAAATATCCAGAACAAAAGACGCAAAAGAATAATTCTTGTGTGCTGATCCCTCTCTGAATGAAATTTCTGTGTCTGGGGTGAAAAAAAGTAAAGATAGGAAAATTTATTAGTTAGAAATAGACTCTAGAAAAGCTGAAGCAGAATATTATTGTAGTGAAAAGATCACTTCAAAACAGTCAGTTTAAAAAATCATACTTAGCTTTTCCAAACTCCTTAGAAAAAAAATAAATTCTGTGGTGTTGAATGTATTAGCATAATTTCATTTTTAGGTCCTTCTTCAGTATACACTGGCAGTGGACCCCAAGGGCTGTCAATGCAAGGTCTAAACAACTCTTTCAGTGTAAAACAGGCTTTGGGCAAAAACTGGTGAAACAAATGCAGAGCCATGAGCTGGAAGCCTTGTTTAGTTTGCCCCTACAGCCCATGGGCGCCCCCCCTGTGGTGGGGGAGGCTCTGCTATGCCGTCTGTTTTGTTACCTGTGTTCCTGGAACCACAGAATGGTCAAGGTTGGAAGAGGCATCTAAGATCCTCAAATCCAACCATCACATTTGTTGAGTGCCTTTGTAAGCATCTCACAGAGAAGAGGTGCTACACCACACCTTGTTTTACTAACCCATGCCTTGCTTTCCTAAGTCTCTGACAGGTGCAGTGCCGACACAGGAGGCTTTGCCTTTGCTTCTTTCCAAGCTGGATGCTCACACGTCACCTGCTAATTTCAGGGGACATTTAAGCAAAAGCTCCCAGGAGCCAACACTGAGCAGCTGCTCTGGGCGTCTGCCATACCCAAGGACAGCCGGGGAGGATGGGGCCTTTGGAGAGGCACCAACCTGGAGCCGAAGCCTGTCCCTCGGGAGGACCCCCAGAGCCGAGAGTCTGTGCAGTGTCCCTGCTGTGCCCTGCACAGCCCCTCCCCCCCAGCAGTGCGCTCACCTCAGCACCCAGCACATCCCGCCCATAACAAAGGGTGGCCACGACCCCGTCAGGTCTAACACGGGCCCTTTGGGAGATGGATCCTGTGGGGAGAAATCCCCACTGACCTACAGTGGCAGCTGCCTCTCTCTGCCGCCCTACCCCGCGCCTCAGGGCAGCCCCTGCCCCATGGCGAGCGGGGCACAACCCCACCGACAGCTCTCGGTGCCTCCAAGGGGAAGCGAAGGGGACAGAGGTGGGGGAGGCCACCAAGTGTGTCTCAACTACTGCAACAACGACATGTTTTTTAACCTGTACCCCTTACGGTGACCGGGTTTAAACATCCCTGCTGGCCCTTCCTCTGGCAATGGGTCCAATTCTCCATCCCTGTGGCAATAGAGACGTGAAAGTTCTACCACAACAGGTCTCGCTTTAGCTCCTCTTGCAGGCCTCAGGAGGGGCTTTCATACCTGAAGGCTTGTCTTTGTTCCATTTTATTTAACAGTCATATTCCCCCCCCGCACGGTTTCATGGAACTAATAAAAGGTATCAGCTCCTCTTACAGACTGCCTCGCTGCCATTCTGGTTTGGTAGCATTTCAACCCTCCTCGATACACAGCGTGTTCAAGCCTGTGGGATTGTGGAAGGTGTAGATGCATGACCTCCAGGACCACAACTGTCGTGTGCAACCTTCTGCAGTCTTCCAGCTTCTTCAGGCAGTCCCCCTCCAAACCTAACTCCTTCCACTGCACCAGCCTTGCACACGTGTTGTATAGAGCTGGATGCAGGACTTCACACGGGATCTCATGAGAATGGAGCAGGTGGGGAGAATCCTCCTCCACCACCTGTGGCCACACTTCTTTTGATGCAGCCCAGGATACAGGCAGCCTTCTGAGCTGCATATGCACACTGCCAGACCGTGTCCAACACACCAGTTGCCCTAAGTCCTTGTCTGCAGCACTGGACCCAGTTTCATACATGTATATATTCAAGGTGCCTTGCTGCTTTTTCCAGCAGCTTTTCATTTCTTCCATTGCAGACTGCAAAGAAAACTTCAGCATCCATTCCATACATCACTCCCTTTGCTGACCACTACCATAAGCTGTATTTCAGCAGGACCCATCAGTTCTCTACATTTGTTTAAAAAACTAGGATGCCAAATAGGAATTTTCTTGCCTGAACTTAGTGGCTCAGACACCTTTGGCAAACATTCCTTTACCTTTTCCCATAACTGAAATCTGCATGACTTTCCTGCGTGACTGGCCTCTGCTGCTCTCTGGACTGGGTTTCAGGGGCCACCAACCTCCCCTGCAGAGGCAGGCACTGACACATACCCCTGCTGCCACCTCTGCAGGGAAGAGCTGAGCGATGTCATGTGTGGAGCCACATGTAAGGGCTGGGTCCTTTAACCACCAAAGGCAGAGAGCCTCAGCTCCAGCAGCTGCCCAGCTGTTGGTTGTAACCATGCCCTGCCTTGCCTGGGGAGCAAGTCATGCCCCAGAGATCCGAGGAGAAATAAACCTTTCAGTGGGATGAGTCTGGGAGGACAGCATTACAAAAAAAGTGGCAATAAGAACTTCACAGTACCTCAGAATGGGATGTATCCTGTGTTCATCAAATAGGTTCAGTCTTATAATGCCTTTTTTTTTTTTTGCCCCCCCTTTTTTTTTTTGTGCTATTTTTAATCTTTTTAGATTCTCTCTTCTCTTTTTTTAAGATTCTGGAATAGATTAGTTGCTAGGGAAACCACTCTCCTGGTGAAGGGTGTAGTTCAGAAACATTTACAAGACACAAATGAATTGTATGTATAGAGTGTTTCAAAATGTTTATTGGAATTTGCGAAACGGGATGCGCAATGATTTGTTTTAAGTGGAAACAAATCTAAATGTAGATCACAAAATAACAGTGCACTATTGTACATGAACGTCAACTCTCCAAACTTTTTTTTAGTCAGTGAGTTACTCCCACACTAATTCGAAACTCAGCATGTTTTATGATGATTTTTCAGATCATTAACTCGAAGAAGGAAACTTCGATCAACATTTGTAACAACCTCCACCTCTAAGACAGAAAAAGAGAAATTAATGGGAGCCATGAACACTTGTGCTTCACGAGGTGATCTGAAGGATTAGGGACAGGCAGGGCCCCCAGGGCTGGTGTCCCATAGCTGGGATTCCTCTGCAACTGCCAAACCGGCCACCAATGATTTGTACCCTGCAGGGCGGGACCCTGCAGGGCATGACCCCTGACGCTGCCATCTGGCTCTGTCTCACCTTGTCTCTCCTCTGGATTCCTTGCCTCTCCACGGCAATGCTGCCAGCAGCACCTCTCAGCAACAGTGCCATACAGACGTGTGGCTGGGAGGCTCCTTGGTAGTTGTTCCCACACCAAAGTTCTATCAGTTCCCTTTACACTCCCCAACCACTTCCTCTGCTTTTAGAAACTTCCAGAAAAGGGGATTTGATAACCAGTCTTGTTCCATGGCTTCTCTGTTCCAATCTCAGCTGTTTGCATTTTTTCACTCATCTGATTTTCTGTCCTTCAAATCGACCATTTCTTCAAGTCTTTTAAGACGGGTAGCATCCAGTTACTAAGTTTCACAGGCTTCCTAAAGGACTATTACAACCAAACCTCCCTAAAAGATAATTACTACCAACGTTTTTCCCTGCCTGAGAAGGAAGAACCTTTTTGTTGGTTTGCCTTTGAGTCTGAATCAAAAGGTTTCCAAAATGAACCCTATTCCTGTGATCTCAGCTCCCCTCAGTAGCTCCCTGCCATAGAAGAGCCATAGAGGAGCTGCCTTCTTGCAGCTTCCGTGCTTGTAATCCTGTACAAGCAGGACTGTCCCGCAGTTTGGGGGGACCCCCAGCCCCTGTTCACGCAGTGTTCATCACACCCAGCATGTTTCTGAGAGAAACACATTCCAGGCTCAAGGAGGGCAGGGTATTCATTTTTAAAAAGAAGGAAACTAAATTTTTATGATTTTTCTAAGGTTAAACACAGAAAGGCTTTCCAGATTTATAACCTGCCAGGGTCACTTTGACCTTTCCAATCTCTTGTAGCAACTTCTGTGATGGTAGCAACCCCCTCCACTTAATGTACATTTAGCATGGTGGGTCAATAGAGCACCAAAGTTATCTCTGTTGGACTTCAAATACAAGGACACCAATCCCATCTCTGACCTTCAAAAAAATTAATTTTTCAATATGTTTGGGATACGTGAAAAGAAACATATGTATTACTGCTTTAAGCCTCTTTTAACCAGCTCTGAAGTATTGTGCCCAACTAGGCACTGATAAGAATAATAGAATCATAGAATGGTTTGTGGGAAGGGACCATTTAGCTCCAAACACCACTGCTATGGGCTGGGACACCTTCCACTAGGGCAGATTACTCAGAGCCCTATCCAGGCCCCCTCTAGGTACTGGAAAGTGCTCTAAGGTTATCCCAGAGCTTCCTCTCCTCCAGGGTGAGCAGCCCCAACTCTCTCAGCCTGTCTTCATAGTAGAAGAGTTCCAGCCCTGTGATCAACTTAGTGACCTCCTCTGGACTCGTTCCAACAGGTCCATCTTTCTTGTGTTGGGGGCCTGTCGCGGTTTGACACTGGCCCAACACCAGGCACCCACGAAAGCCATTCACTCACCCTCCCCTGCCACAGCTGGGCAGAGGAGAGGAAGAAAAAATTAACAAAGAATTCATGAGTTGAGATAAGGACCAGGAGAAAACACTTTAAGGCAAACCAGGCTCAACTTAGGTTGCAAAGTGAATTTACTGCTAGCAGAATCAGAGGAGGATAATGAGAAGTAAAATAAGCCCTTAGAACACCTTTTCCCCCCAGCCCCTCCCTCCTTCCCACTGACAGTGGAGGGAGACAAGGTTTGGTCAGTTCATCACCGAGATTTCCTCGTTGCTCCAGGAGAGGAGTTCTTCCCCTGTGAGACCGTGGGGTCCCTCCCATGGTAGACAGTTCTCCGTGAGCTTCCCTGGTGTGGTTCCAGTCTCATGAGCAGCAGCCACACCACACCTGCTGCAGCATGAGCCCCTCCCACGGGCACACAGCCCTCCCAAAACTGCTGTGCTGTGGCTCTCTCTTTCCACGGGATGCAGTCCTCCAAGGACAGGCTGCTCCAGCCGGGAAGCAGGGCCCTCTCTCTCCACCGGGTCTCCCACTGGGTCACAGCCTTCTCCAGGCATCCACCTGCTCCGGCACGGGCACCTCTCCCACGGGCTGTGGGTGGATCTCTGCATCCCCTGTGGACCCATGGACTGCAGGGGCACAGATGCTTCACCATGGTCTGCACCACAGCCTGCAGAGGAATCTTGGCTCTAGCACCTGGAGCACCTGCTCCCCCTCCTTCTCCACTGACCTTGGTGTTGCCATGCTGTTTCTGTCACTTGTTCTCACCTCCTCCTCTTCTCTGACTAGAGAAAAAAGTGTGTGACTTCTGTTTTGATTTTCTTCTTAAATATGTCATCACAGAAGCGTTACCAACCTCTCTAATCGGCCCAGCCTTGGCCAGCAGCATGTCCATCTTCAGAGCCATCAGGGACTGGCTCTGCCAGACATGGTGGAAGCTTCCAGCAGCTTCTCACAGAAGCCACCTCTGTGGCCCCCCTGCTAACAAAAACCAGTCCGAGCAAAACCATCACAGGGCCCCAGACCGAGATGCAGCACTCCACTCTGGGTGTAGTCTCACGAGAGCAGAGTAGAGGGAGAATCAGAGGTGAAAGAGCACTGAGTGCATTATCCTCTGCATTTTTAAGAAAACATAATGAATACTCGGGTTATTCAGATTACTTCATGAAGAAACACCAACCGATCTGTGAGGATCCACCCATAAGTAACCCCATAACCTTGTTCTCTTCTGCAGAAAATGGTTTTCTGCAAGGCACAGCTGCAGCAAAGCATTAGGAAGCCAGCAGAGATGTGAGGAGGTCAGGATGATTACAGCAGCAAAATTGTTTGTCCTGTCTTATTGCTGTTTCTGATGGCTGTAGCTACTGCCAAAACTAACACAAATCCCCATACGTGGCATGGATGATCTACACTACATTCCCGAAGTCTTAGCTCTGAAAGCACTGGCCTCAGTATTTAAGGGCTAATTCTTTGGGAGCCACCTCTGTGCTTGCTCTGAAGCAAGTACTTCTATTTATAAGGGCTCTTTTGAGGCCATCAGAGAACTACAGCAATGTTCCTCAGAATCCTACACTAGCCAGGCTGTATCTTACAGAAACACAGTTTTTATGTTTGGGGGGTTTTGACTCATGCGGCATTTGAAGGTGAAATATAGACATATTATTATAAGGAATACATAAATAGTAGAAGACAGAAACTGGACACCTCCATTTATTAGTGTATTTATCCTGAGAATACCAATTTGAGAAAGGGAAATGGTTTTGTATCAGTCACACCAAAGGGGAAATGAGAAGGCAGAAAAGGGATTTGACCCGCATCTTTCCAGCCCTGGGAACATACACTGTGTTTCTTCGGCCTCCCTCTCCCCAGGGCCTCTGCTTTGCATGTGAAAGGAATTACAGGTCAGACTGAGCAAAGATAGATATTTTCCTTTTCAACCCCTTATACAAGGCTCCTGCCCCTGAGGAGATTGGTAAGACTATGGACTATTTTCTAAAATATGGTCCTAAATGCATTCTCTGTATTTTTAAATGAAACTTTCTGGTGGTGGAAAGGACCCCAGCTGAGGAAGCTTTAGGGGATACACCTCTATTCATTGTAGAGAGCTTTTCTTTCCTTTTGGTCTTTGGGATATTTAGAAATCTGTGTGTCTGGTACTCCTGGCAATTTTGCTCTGCTTTCCCTCGGGGTAGTAATCTGGGGCTTTTTAATAATTATGGTCAGGTAGTCAGTGTTTTGCTTCGTTGCAGGCAATATGTAGAAGTGGCCCCTGTGGTGGATCTCAGCAGGGATATGGCCAGAAAAAGGCACTGTACTGAATCAGGGTCAGCCAGCGTATATTGCACAAGTCAGGTTCAACTGCTCCGCGTGTTTAGATGTGAAATTTCAATATGCTATCCATGCTCTGCTTTGATTACTGATTGCATCTATTTTTACTCTGACGCCGGCAGACTTCCTTAATTTTTCTTTTTAAATGAACTGCATCATTTTCCCATCCTCCTCTGCCTCTCCTGGGTACCCACACCATGTAAAGCCTCCTCCTCCCTGAGCTGCTGCAGTCCCCAGGCACTAAGGGGTTTTTGTCTTTCACAAGGTGAACTTCCCCAACACTGTTCATCTCCTGAAGCAAGGAGGACTCACCATCAATGCGGGGAAACAGGTTAGGGAACACTGAAACAAACCCGACATATGTAAGCCCCTGGGCCCTGATGGGATGCACCCATGAGCACAGAGGAACCTGGCAGGTGTTATTGTGAGGTCACTCTCAATAATCTTTGAAAAGTCATGGTGATTGGGAGAGTCTGAAGACTGGAAAAAAGCAATGTAACTTTTGTCTTCAAGGAGAACAAGAAGGAAGATTTGGGAAACTACACACTGCCCAGCTACACCTTGAAATGTGCAAAGGTAATGGAAAAAATCCTCTTCATAACACTTTGCAAACACATGGAAGACTAAAAAGTGATTAAGGCCAGTCAGCATGGATTTGTGAAAGGGAAACTGTGCTTAACCAAGCTCAGAGCAGTCTACAATGAGAGGACTGGCTTGGTGGATGAGGGGGAAGCAGTGGATATTTTTTATCTTGACGTTCGCCTGGCTTTCAATCTTCCAAAATAACCTCAGAGACAAGCTGATGAAGTATGGGATTGTTAAGTGGACAGTGAGGTGGACTGAAATCTCTGCTATTTTGTGATTCTGGTAACACTTAGGATCAGCCATAGCTCTTCTCATACCAGAGAGCTGCTGTCTCCAGATGTTTCTGTTTGAATTAGCCATGTGCAGTGTGGCATATCCAGAAAGTCATCTGAACTCTGGCACATGAGAGACACCCTGGGGCAGCAGGACACAGCCTTTGTGGCCCTGAAGACAGCAGCATCAGCAGTGTGAGTGCCACAAGCATGTTTGCTCTCCTTGTTGAATTATCTGACTTCTGTGAGCAATGTGAGATGATCTCCTGTACAGCACAGACAGTCTCTTAGGAGACAGGGCAAGCCAGGAAGATCTTTGGCCAGCTTTTCACTCTGAGCTCATTTCTGCTGTTTCCAGTTAGTAAGTGAGGAAGCAGAACTGTCTTGGAGGGCATGTCTCAGGCAAATGTTTTTCATTTCTCAAAATCACTTGTGTCAAGATTTAAACTTCACATCATTTGGCAATTGTATCATCAGTGGTGTGGCATAAGTACTCTGTTTCCAAGGGTTGCCCAATCTGTTTGTTCTTCTGAAGACAGACAGTCATAAATAATACAAACCACAGCACAAGTGTCCTCTTTGCTCAGTGCTTTCTGTCTCTGGTGGAAACTGTTAAGCAAATGTCAAAGCCACATGGCAACTGGGCATCCAGCTCCTTTTTGCTTCTAGAGGAGATAGCAATTGCCTGCAGCAGGATCAGGTCCCTCACTCCTTCATCCTCATCCAGGACACAGCATGGACCAGTTTGTGGGGCCTTCTCCTGCCCCAAACACCAGGTGGGGAGTGGAGGCGCAAGGACATGCTGCTGACCTCGTGTCTGCAGCCTCTCCCCTGGCACCTGCGGGTGGCAAGGTGAGATGGTGGCAGCCTTATGCTGGATTCTGGCACCTACAGCAATGTAATGACTGCCACATGAACAGCTGTGACCAACTTAATGTCTGTGGATGCTATAAGCATTCGGTGTCATGACAAGCTGTTTGCCAAGCATCCAGATTTCCTCTGCTCAAGTCACAGCAAGGATGGGAGGTAACAACCATGATCTTCAGCACAGACAGCAGTGGCTGTGGGCAGAGCAGGATCCCTTGAGGCAGGGCTCTCCAAGCTGACAGCAAAAGCAGCAGTACATTTCAGGGCAGAGAAGGGCTAGTTCATGTTCATTGCCTTTAGACTTCCCTGATTCCCCACAGAGAGGAGTGGGATTCCCTGTGTGAGAGGCTGGAGGTGGTAGGACGAGGTGGTACACATGGTGTGATTGGAGACTCACTGACTCCTGCACTCAGAGGAAAGTTAGGGGCAGGAGGAGAGCAGGAGAAAAAAGAATGAATGTCTGGTCTTGGAATGGGTGAATACATGATGAACAAACAGACCTTGGCCAAAGTGAGTTAAAATATAAGTAAATGAATGGTGTCTTGCCAGTTTACTCCACTGAAGTAAATGATACATGTTGGTCTCTGTATGCACAGGAGAAAACTTCAGGTCAGACTGTAATCCTGCATTGACCTTCTTGCACCTCAGTGCACCTAATCACCCCACCAAGAAGGACCAAACTTTCCAGAAGCCCCAATTATGTGCCAAGAACCACCCCTGGAGAAATGAAAACCAAAAACTCTTCCTCTTTGCACAGACGGGTTAGCTTGGTGCTCCAAGGCAGTGAGCCAGCAGAAAGCCTCAGCCAGCAGAGCAGGTATGCCAGTGCCCTGCTGATGGGGGATTTGTGGCAGGGTGCAGGATTACCTGCACAGATCACCATCATGCCAGCAGCAGTATGGAGAGTGAGAGATCATAATCTTCAAAGCAGTGAAACACACAAAGCTCACCTGAAGAGCATCACCTAGCAAGTTACTGGGGCTGGTAACCTGCTCTCCTCTCTTCCTCTTGCTCAACACACAATGCACCACTGGCAATGGGCAGAGGGAAGAGTTCAAGCAAGGTATGTTCTGGGGTTTTATTATTTTATAGCTCAATAGTTAATAATAGCTGTGTAGCTAATTTAACAGGGGTTCTGGTGTTACTTGACTTGCTCTAACTTAACTGAAGCACTTAGACAAGGCACTCACTGAGTACTTCATTGCAATAATACTAAAACTCTTGTCATGCACCAGCCTCCTCTTGTGAACTTCCAGAAAATGCTCCTTCAAATATACTGAATTATTTACAGCTTAACCCTGCTCCCTCCCAGTGCCTTGTGGAGCCCTTCCTTGGGGACCAGAGGAGTTTGCCTCACTTGTTAAATTCACTGTTAACATTCACTGTTAACACCTTTATGCACAGCAGTACTGACGAATGTAAGGAAGAAAGGTTCATCTTCAGCCAGCTGTAGCTATTCCTCATAACCATGATTTGCACAAGGAGACCACTCACAAACATGTCTGTGTCCTTCCTGCAGCACGGCAGTGAGTCCCAGTTCCCACAGCCCCGGCAGCAGGAGGAGAGTGCTGCTCCATGGCACCCAGCAGCCGGGCTGGGATGGCCTCGGCGGCTTGGTGAGGTTGCAGACTCTCCACACAGCAGATCTTGCCTGACCCCACAATAAAGATCTGATTTGCTCTTTCCTGTAAAACCAATGCTTTCTCAGAAGGGTCTTCCCAGGCACCCGCTAAGGGATTGCTTCAGTATTTTTAAAAGGGTCTCTTGAAAGCCCTATTCCAGTAAGAGGAGAAAACCTCATTATTCAGCATGAAGCTTTACGTTTTTCTAAGCAGATCCTTTTAACCTTGTCAGTGGGTTTTTCTTGGCCACCCACATCCCCTCAAACAACACATGGCTACTCTTCTCCAAGCCTGATCACTCCTTCATACTGGAAACCTGGTGTCCTGAACTCCAGACAGCCTCCTCCCTCTCATCATTCCTGTCATCCCTCCCTCACTCCTGGCACAGAGTGGATTTATGGTTTTCCACACTTATTCTGGAAGTTTAATTTCACTTTTAAAAGCTGGTTCCAAATTTTACCTACTTGATTAAAATCTTGGTCTTGGCAGAAATTGTGAAGCTGGGCTTGGCTTCCTCTGCCAAGCTCTCCCTTGTGAGGTCTTTGGGTTCTAGTAATGGAACAGTATTAAAGGGCTATAAAGATCATTTGTGATGATATAACCTGAAAATAGATGTTGTATGGCAGGCTTTCTTTCCATGGAGACACTAGAACTGTGTCTCTTTCCCCCCATTGCCTACTTTGATCATCGGAACTTGGTGCAACTGAAGCTTTGGTCCATCCGTCAAATTTATTTCAAAACTGGTCAGCAAGTTCAAGAGCTTTTGGTGGAATCTGTCAGGCTTGACAAAATGACTGCTTAACATCCATTTTGTTAGAGAACTGGATAAAAGGCTCTATGGAGGCATCTGGACAGGCTGAATTGATGGGCCAAGGCCAATTGTCTGAGGCTCAACAAGGCCAAGTGCTGGGTCCTGCACTGGGGTCACAACAACCCCTGCAGTGCTACAAGCTGGGGGCAGAGTGGCTTGTTCTGCTAGGTCTTTTGGAAAACCTTAACTGAGGCTTACTGTAAACCTGGGGTAACCTTTTCTCTGTTCAGGTGCCGTAAGTTTAAACTTGGTTTAGGTTACAATTTTTGTATAGCAAACCATCTTCAAGGCCTGATGAGAAGCTGAACTGCAATTTTAGGACAAGATGATCAGGAACGCTGCTGTGCTGAAGCTCAGTGATCACTAGTTGATCAACAGTGTGCCCCATTGTTATTTTTTTAAATTCCTGTGAAAATCAGTAATGACATGCTGACAATACACTGTATGATTATGGTCTCATAAAAGACTCTAATTTGAGTCCTTCGAGAAGAAAGAAGAAAAACTTGATTCACTGTGTTCCACACACCCAGACAAATATTTATTTTATCATCAGATTACTTTTCATGGCAGTTTTTCAGGTTCTACAGACTTTGGTGGTTTTTTTTGTGAAATGATTAAAAAGGCACACTTTTTTTGGAGGAAGCATGTTTCAAACAAAATTGCTGGCAACTCTGTTAGCCCCCCACAGTCTCCCCCCTCTATTACCACTGGGAAATGTGGCTGACTTTAATATCTGTAAGTTTATTTTTCTCAGACTGTACTTGCCAGATCACCATCTGTCTAGACACTGTCAATTACTAATATGTGTACTCAAGGCAAGTGTCAGGGTACTCAGTATTTTCTTTCTCAATATTTTCGTGATTAAATTTACAGGGAGAACAGATCCAACCCACTATATTCATGTTTGTCATTTAAGGCAGATGTCAAATTATCCAAAACAAATTGAAGACCTTTGCATCAATTTAAAGTACAGAAGTTGTGATAAGTACCCTGAACCTCAAAGGTTTTCTTGAAGGTTGTGTAACAGGAACAATATTTTCCTTGGGTATCCCCTCCACCCCCCCCAAAAAATCAGTAAGGTATGGGAAGGCCACAACCATTGGGATAAATCAACTAGTAAAAAACCTCTAAAGCCCCTCATAGATATACTCTTAATGATAACTGGTTGTAATGGATTATTACTTTCATACACGTTTATCAGATTTCCTTTATATGAAGAGATTTGTGACTTTTACTCTACACTAAGCCACTCAATCCTATTCCCCAACCCTGAGGTGCCTGCTCCTCAAGTTGTTTTTAAAGCAAAAGCCAGCTTTTGTGTGAACACTGTTTGAGTCAGGAGGCAACGGAAAATGGGTTCTAGGGAAAAAGGAGAAAAGGGACCAATATTTTGTAGGTTTTTTCCTTGAAATATGCAACTGAGAGCTAATAAAACTTAATGCCCCTATAAAATACCTTAATTGGCCGTCCCAGCTTAATAAACTCTGAAGTGTGAAGTACTAGACCTAAAACAAATTTCTTATCAGCGTAGATAGAAAGGAGCTGCCTGAACTCTCCTTGTGTAAGAAACCCCTACAGTATCCTCTTAAAAATATGAGAAAGGATTGCTCCTTTTTGCTCCCCAAAGACAGCAGGTGATGCAACATCAAACTTTGGTGGAGATACACACCTGCAGCTCATGGGTTCACCTCTCTGCTCTCACTGAGGCACCCCATTCACATCCAAATTAACCAGTTTAACAGGGGTTCTGGGGAGATATTTGTTATGCCTTATTAAAGCTGTTCTATAACAAATAGATTACTTGCACATACTGGGGGGCAGGATGTCCAAAACCCCCAAAAGCACGTCCGCTTGGCCCTGGCTGGGGCCACCAACCTCGCCCCAGCAAACAGACTGAACAGAAATGTTCAGAGCAGGGCAGGGACTGAAATGATGACCCCTGCTTTGGGAACACACACTCTCCAAGTGGCAGTGGTTAAACACACTTCTTTTCAGTGCATCATCCTTCATCATATAGGGATGTTCCCACTTTACATATTGGCTGCCTCAGATCCCATTTGGAAGCCATGATTCTGTGATTCAGATAATTAAAATCCCTTCTAAGAACTGGCCTTTCTGTTTATTCCCATTCAGTTGTGTTATTGTGAATGTCTTCCTAGTGCACAAACCTCAGGAGATGAATGCTTGCCAGGCTAAATGTAATGTGTAACGATTGCTTGGTCCATTTCCTCTATTTTTCCTGGAATGTGCTCAAACTTTAAATAAGTTGTAGGGGAAAATAAATACACTTAGTTCATGAAGTACAAAGAAAAGCTTCACACTGTAGCAAGCCACCTCATGGCACAACAGCAACAGTGTGCACTGCCCTGGAAAACACAGGAAGCTGCATCCCAAAGCTCTTGTTTAGTACTAAGCTGCAACAACCTGCAGGGACAGCCCTACCTAAGAAATAAAATAAAACAAAAAAAAGCCACAAAAATAAAAATAAAAAAAAACAAACAAAAACCAACAAAACAACAACAAAAAACCAAAAACCAAACAACCAGGCATACTCCTTTTCTTAAAAAAAGTTTACAAACGAAACCAGGTAGAACTTTTTGTTTTAGCAACTTCAGCCATGTCTTACCCTCATGGAAGTAGAATTAATTAAAAGACATTTACTTCGTGTGTAAATTCAATATGGAAATGTTGGGGTCATGGTGCTTGTACGTAAGGGGAAATTCATTCCTTCAGAAGTAAAATGTGTGGAAAAAAAATGTCTATTCATCTTGGCCTTTCACATTAAAGAAGTATTTAATTTGGCAGAGGTTAATAGTCTTAGTTTTCTTACTTCTGCATCATATCCAGTTGTTTGTCATAGAGCATTCTGAGGCTAAATCAATAAACGTCCTACAAATATCTTCAAAAGATGTCAAAAAACTTGCAGTTGCCAAGGAAGGATGCCAATCCCAAAAGATACAGCAATGTTGTCTTCAGAAGCAGTCATGCTCCATGATTTTTTTTCTATTCTCACTCTGAACATGTGTTCCATAAAGCCGCTCCGTACTGTACAGCTAACAGCTGTCTATTACTGCCTTGAATGACAGGTACACACCAGCGCAGTGCTCCACTCAAATGGGCCACCCTACCAGAGCTGAAAGAGTTTCAGCTAAGAGAGAATGCCACTTTTATATATCCTCCGAAGTTCCATTCAATAAAACAGTCTTATCTCTCTTCCCAATCCTTTGTTCCAGTCAATATCATAGAGGACTTCTGGCTCTAACAGTTATTTTAAGGATTCAGGAACTAGACTCTGGACAGGCCAAAGGCAAGATGAAGGACTAACTGTTCCTTTTAAGCAAACAATTAAGCAAGTCATTTTAATAAGCAAGCTGCTCGTCTTAGCATAAAGGACAAAGCTTGAATCCAGACAGAGCAACAATCAAATGGCAACCTTTTGATTTCTCCACAGGTGTTAGTAATACTAAGTAGCATATGTAACAATAATTTCTGAAATCCAAACTTTCACAAATGCATAGAAGCTTTCATGTTTTTCTCATATTGGACTGTAGAAAAAATGGTGACTGCACCTCAGTAGTTCAGCCATTTTAACGCCAACAAAAGTTTCCAAATACACTGGCACACATTCCAAGGGAATTCTTTTGAATTAAAAAAAACCCAAACAAAACAGACTCTACTGCTCTCTTTCATTAAATAAAGAACCTCATGTAAACACCACATGTTTTTGAAATCCTGACCAGCTTGGCTTAGGGCTATGGAGCAACTCGGGAGCTGAATTTGCAGCTGGACTGTTGCGGTGAGCCATGGCCAGAGCCATGGTCGCCTGGACTGAGCAGATCAAAAGGTCCAGTGGTTTGAAGCCTCCACAGCACAAGGGCTCGAAGGCACAGTAAGCACCCAAACTGCTGTGTGAAGCGTGCTGTGACCATTGGCTGCTCCCTCCCCCTCCCTGTTATGGTTCCTATTTGGTTATGTCTCTGGAAAGTTCTATGTTCCTCGGTTGGTAATTGGCTCATGTTAACCCTCTACTCCCCACATTTTCTCCCATTCACCCTGGTCCCTTCTCTCCCACTTTGTAAGATCCCATACCTGATATTTTACTGGTTACTGAATGTTCTCTCTGCCTATTATGTAGGGGTATAAAAACCCCACGCCCACGTAAATCCATTGGCTCTGCTTGTGGTTTTTCATTGGAATAAACCCTTCTCCGTTTCACGAGAGAGTCTCTCCGCTCTTTCCCTCCTCCTCCACGCACCCTGCCATCGGTGGGCAAGGCGAACACAAGCAGGTGCTTCGCCTGCCCTCCAGCACTGCGGTTGGCTTCCGCCTCCTCCACCCGAAGCAGGGGAAGTATTGCCCCGGTGCCAGGCAGCGTGCTGGCCGGCACAAGCACCACGGCACTGGACAATCTCTACCTGCTGGTCCATTGCTCAGGGTGCTGGATTTCACCGTCTCATTACACACAAAGGTTTAACTGGTGCTAATCTCCAAATCAGATTGAGACAAACCAGTGTAACATCTGAACACCTGAGCATCTTCTCTACACAAAACTGTGCACTCTGCTGTCTTTAATTCAATGTATAGATAAGATCCACAGCTCTGAGAACAATGTTTCTGTCACCTTTTGCAGCCCTCCTTCCATTTTTATAAGGGAATTTGTCTCAATTCCTTCAGTAACTCTTGGGAAAAAGGACTGTATAGGTGTACACCTTATTCTTTTAGTCAAGTTGCTAATACAATTAGTAAAGGACAATTTTACACCAGTAAACTAGTTATACCAACTAATGTCATTACATGATAATGAAAAGGACAACAAAACTAAATTATAAGAACATAGAGCCTCTAGTAATTATAGCCTTGGACTACTAAAAAACACTACAGAGAATGAAGGAAAAGCAACTAGTCACCAATTCTTTACTGAAACAGGTGCTATTTTAATAGATGCACATGGACAAACAGTAATAGTACCTGCTCATTAACCAATTCAAAACACAAAACTAGCTTGACTCTTATATCAATATTATATATTTGATATATATCAATATCAATATGCAAGCATATTCATCACAGCTCAGTCTCATATATAGAAGGCTCATGTAATTTTCTTGGTGAAGGAATATTTCATATAATCTCAAAATAATCATTGCTTGAGACTTCTGTTGAATCAACATCTCAATTTGTAACTAGCTAGCTTTTCCTTACGCCCAGACTTATACATGGCCAAAGCAAAGAAAAACAAACTGTCAGAAGAAGCAGCTAAGTTTCGGTATGAAAAGAGCTCTGAGTTGAAAGGCTCCTCCGTTACATCCAACTTGCTTACTGCACAAGAGCGTACCTCAACTAATAATCAGTATCACCATCTGACTCCTGTGGCAAAACTCTGACACTTCTCAGCAGGCAGAATCAGACCTTTACCTTTCACTCTCAACAAAAAGTGGAGCTAATTAACAGATTTTCCTGTTTACAAACTTTGCAGTATTTCAAAACGTGAAGCTGATATTCTAAGCAGTTGCTTTTCCTTTGAGCAATGAGAACACAACAGACTCCTTATTAAACATTGTGTTGTATGAAATGATAGTGCAACTGCAGTCTAAGGACACAGACCAAAGTCTTGTAGGCAGAGCCTTATTACAATAGCTAGAAACATAATGAATTTTCAGATGTACACATCCTTATCGAGAAATCATGTACCGGAAAACTGCTCTACGTTTCTCAGTGTCTTGGGCTCACTTTATGATATGTATCCCCTATCATTGCTCTATGCCCAGAAATTAATTTTGTGCCTTTTCTGTGCCTTTAAACTGAGCCTGAGAGGGGAGAGAGAAGAAAACTGAACGAACTTTCCAAAGCAGTTGTTTCAAGGACACCGACACACACTCCTCTGCTTCTGCGGCAGCGAGAGCAATGGGGGGGGAAACACCCTTGGTGCTTTTCAGCCAGCTTTTCGGCTCCTCTTTTTTTCCGGCAGGAGACGGAGAGTTGAACTTTCTTTTCCTGGGACTTTGGTTTTTCTTCTCTTCTGGACTGTTTCAACAACATCTGAACACATTGGAAGAATTCTTCCCAGAGGCTCGGGGTGGGGCCCACACCCACCCAGCTCCGAGGAGGAGAGAGACCACACCTACAGAAGGACTCTGAAATCTTCCCAGGTTTTCTCTCCACAGTGAGAGATTTCCTTATTTAGCACTATTATTCCTTTCCTGTGTGTTTGTTAAATAAATAGTTTTTATCTCCTTCACTTTCCTTCAAGGAAAATTTCTTTTTTTTTCCCGAACCTGGTGGGGGAGGGGTGGTTGTAACCTGCCTTCTATCAGAGGATATTTTCCTCCAAATTTGGCCAAACCACCACACTCAGCTAACCTATAAGTAGTGTAATAAAAAGTCATTAAGAGGTTAATTCTACCTGTCAATCTTGCCTGGCATGTAGTTTATGCATGGTAGCTCATAACTAATACCATTAACTGTATGAAAAAAAGGATTTCTTGGGAAAATAAGAAATTGGAAGGGATTGCATGTTCAAAATCATGATTTATTGATGCATTTTTTAATCATGTAGCTCCTTGCAATGATACAGTTTATAAATTATAGAACAAGTATAGTTCTTTCCACAGCTTTCACATTTTACTCCTCAAGTCCAGATCAGTATTTTGAAACAAGATGGTCAAAGGTAAATTATGCAAAATGCCTTAAAAAAAAACTACACTAAAAAGCTTCAGTTCTTCCAGGATCCAAGATACACACATAGTAAGCAGCATTACAATGTCTGTACTACACCCCCAAGCGATATATGCAGGAGAAGCAGCGTACAGTACCTGCACCAGACCTCAAGGTACACTTCATGATTAGCAGTACACAGCACCTGAACATCTACAGCAGCCTCAAAATTTATCTTAGTAAAACAAATGCTCAAAGGGTTTACAGCATGTGTGGCAAGGTTAGATGAAGGGTTGTAGCACGTAACAATTGTGTCCAAGTGAGCCCTGCTTACCTGTGCATTCACACCAGGCCAGTGCACGAGCAGCACACACCAGCATTTCACCCCTGCACTGTGACACACCCCAAGCAGGGCCATGGACCTGCAAACCCATCCTACAGTACATGGGAACAACTCATTGCCCGTATCCCTCTCCCCTCCACGCACATCCCGTGGAGAAGGCAGGCTCCACTGAACTTCTACCAAGATCAAATTACATTGATGAGCAACTGACACCACTGCATTGGTGGGGATGTACCTCTGCAGTTAAATTTTAACTTCGTGCTTGCTCGCCCTTGATTGTTTTTCCTTAAGGTCGATGTTGACAAAATGCCAGATCTTAAAGGCAAACAAAATAAGTTTAATTTAAAGAAAACATTTATTTGAAGTTCTTTTAAGTCACACAGTTTAACAGATGACAACTTTCTCCCTTTCATATTTCAAGTCTTCACGAGAGACCATACACATTGTCCCATGGACAATGAGATTTTCCTATTTATTCCTTTTGAACAAATCAGTGTCTAGGCAGACGAAGATTCACATTTTAACCAGACTGATTTAAAAATATTTTTTAAAAAACCCAACACAACAAAACAAAACTTTGTTATCAAATTCTTATCACAAATAAAAGGTGTTTAACACTCATAAGCTTAATCTCAAAACAAAATCCCAGCCATTTACAATCAAATAAAACACATTGCCTTCAAAAAAATTCCCAGAATTTTAAAATGCTCCAAATATATACACATTTATAACTTAAGTGCTTATAAGCTACAACCTTTTACTCATGCAAAAGTTGTGAGAGGAGAAGGTGTTTCTTAGAGTGGCTTTTCTGAATACGCAGTAAAACTCTTCACTCGTGCAAAGAACAAAGGGGTGTACATTTTGTCAATGTCAAAAGTAGTAACAGCTGTCTCACCAGTCGATCTGCAAAGAGCATTGTAAAAGTTAAATTAGGCACAAGTTGCTGTTTGAGTCCCTCAATAATGCAATCACGGTCCATAGTACAGTGTGTACATCAAACCACAGTTGGAATAAAGTGTCTTTTGTAATGCCTTGTTCTAAAAGCATTTGAGTACTGGCTGAATCACACTATACAGAATTCACTTCTACTTTCAGATCTAAGAAACCACTTTCCCTTTCCACTCTTATTATGAGCTCTAAGACCTGAGCAGTACAGAAACTTCATGAATGAAAAGAATGTCTGCAATATGCACACTTCTTCATAAATTAGGTATGACAACATTAGCTTTTACAAAACCAATTTTTCAGTTTATGGAAGTTACCTACACTCCCAACCACCAGTAGTTTATTTCCTGTATTTTATATTCTCACAGCTCAACAGCTGAGCTATGTTCCTATAAAAACACTGAATATAAAGATTAAGAACACTGGAAGACAAGGCCTAAATCTACCCTAACTGCCAACATCAAACATCTGGAAAGCCAACTTGCCAGTAATTTGGAGTGTCAGATGCAAGAACAGTGGTCATGGCTCCTGCCTGGTTAGTGATCAGAACTGTTGGTCACATGCCCATATTATGCACTGCTGAATTATACAGTTAGTAAACATTACAGTTCTCACATGAGAAGTACAGACTACTACTTCCTTTTGCACATCCACAGTGGAAAAGATATATATCTTAATGAATATGAACTTTCCACACCCCCTCACTAGCACCATTCAACCCTGATTCAGTCCCAAAATCAAACACTCTGAATAAATCCTTTAAAAAGCTAAAATACTGCATTTATACTACTTAGGGAACTTCCTATTATCATTAGAACAGGTTACTAAAATCTTGGGATTTCTTTACGCAAAAGTTCAAATCAGGACCAGTTACAGTTTTCATGACATTTTGTTAAAGCCACCTAAGTCTCAGACTCTACTTTTTTTGTACTTAGTACTGGACAAATTAACATCACCTTTAATTTTACAGTTTAGTATCCTTCTTTGCTCTTGTTCTCCATTTACTCACCTGCAAGTGACGTGACAAGAATGATGTATCCACACAAGTTTGTTGAACCTCTGGCGCCCACTGGAGCACAACTGTAGTCCTACATGGAAACTGTGATCTGTTTCTTGAGCAGGAACTCGGCGGAAATACCTGTATTTGTGGTAATCAACTGGTTTCTGTACAGAGAAATAAGAAGTTTAATGACCTACAAAGAAGACATTGTGCAACTATTTATCCTGAGTAACTGTGAGACCAGACTGGTAAAACTCTCATACTTAAAAACAAGTACTACCGTTCCTTCAAAATACATAAATGTGTATGCTAATGATGGAAGAAGTTTTCAGAGAAAGCAAAATCAGCATGGAGGACACCACCCAACTGTGCATACTCACTGTAACACTTCTTACTCTTCACAAGTTTCTCTTGACTAGCACTTTGATAATCAGAAGAATTTGTAAGTAGGTTAATCAAATCGTTCAGAATTCAATTAACAAATACTGCTTATCTAGTTTTACTAAACGTTGTGGAACATAACTGCACACAGTCAAATTTGATCTTAGAAAATGACCCATTCATCCTTCTTTTCTATCAACAGTGGCGACACATCTAACAGCACCATACCTGGAAATTAAGCCTAAGGGGGAGAACAACTGTTTAAATGTGAACCAGATATATATTTGCCTTAAAAATTTATTACAGATCTGGGGACAAATGTAAGAGACATCACCAAGGTTATTTATTTACATTTTATTTTTAAACCATTTAAAAAATTAAATTAATTTTTTAATCCTTTGGTGTAATGCAAATCTTTGGGTCCCTTAAAACATTCGGTCTGAGTAAAATCTTGTTAGGAGCCCACTCCTTAATCCATTTCTCCTCCATTCTATTTTCCTACTTACCTCTTCCTTCTTCTTCATTATTACAGCAAATACTTTGGTTTGATTGTCTTTTTCCTGGGAAAGGCGATAATGGCCAAGCAAGATTGCATCTGTTCTGGAAGGTTAAAAAGAAGGATAATGTCAAAGACATAAAAATATTCTGTGTCTCAAAGGTGTGACGTTCTTATAATACAAATATCAGCAATGGAATGAAGACTGACTACATAGCATAATTATAAAAACTATTTCTTATTTCCATTCAGTAAAGGCTCATCAATGATATTAAATGATGAAAACGTTTTGGGAAGTTGCTTCTAATTTTCCCAAACAAGACAGTAAAGGTAGGTTAGTTGGTTCTACCTAACCTACTGCTAAATATTTACAGATTTCTGGTGAACAGCTGAAACCTGTTTTGAAGTTCCAAATTATTTTCTATGTTTTTATGTGCAAACATCAAAAAGTAATAATTTTGACATATCCCACTGAAATCTTTACTTTCCTTCAGTTAAAGAAGTGTGAGAAGACAGTCTGTAACCAAATAGTATCTTTAAAAGGACTGCTCCATCTACGTGCCTTAAAAATTTCAAATCACATAACCCACAAATTAAATCTAATTACAATATCAGGACTGTAAAAGGAATGATATCTTCGCATAAACATCAAAATTTTTTGTAGTTCTTAGGAGAGAATTATAAACATCTATAATACAATATAAATAACATTGTTTTGCTACACCAGGACATGGAATCTGAGACAAAAGTAAATAGAAATTACTAGGTAAAAGCAAAATGAAAACTGTAGAGCCAAATACTTTATTTCAATAACCTTGTGTGTTTAGTCCGTAAGCGAGGAACTATAGATTGAGGATCTTCAGGAGTTGTTAGCATCATAACTTGACCATCTGGAAAGAATCTTAAATACCTGCAAAAACATAATTACACAATGCAAACCAAGAAAATACATCCTTTTCCTGTCTTTTTTCTGTTTGTTTGCTTTTAAAATCACAGGATGTTACCCAGAAGGATTTAGAACTTAATTAGTAATAGCATTTGAAAACACATTTCTTCACACATAACAGAAAAAAAGATACCAGAAATCAAAAGAGAGTTATGAATATTGAAAGAGGAAGTTATGAAGAGTTATAAAGTTTGTCACCTCTACCAAAGCAAGGTGGCTACCCTGGGATCAAAACTGACCTCAAGTTTCTCCGTTCCTAGCATCCACTGAGACCAATGCAACAACATCTGTTACAGTATCAGTACAGAATTAGCAATGTCATATGGACTTTTTCAGGTTCTGGAATCCGATCGATTTTTACAGTACTCAAGTACTGTGCTGATGTTTGAGACTACAGCAATAGCCATCAGGTTCAATGGTTTCTATGAACAGCTTCCAGCCTCAGAAGGGACAGCAGAATGAAACAATAAATGCTGGGAACAGCAAGATGAACAACAGCAGAAAAACAGGCTGAGGAAACAAACGGCAAGGCATTTACAGCAAGTTGAGAAAGCCCAGCCTCTTGATTTTTACAACTGATTACACATAAGCTAAACAACTAATCTTGTACAATCGCATGTGTTCTCTTTGCTGAATTGTGTCATGTGTTCTATCAGAAACGTAAAGCAAAAGTTGATTAGGGAAAGAAATCTGCAGATGAGCATTAACTCTTGTAAGTGTTCAAGCTTTAGCCACGTGACATGGTTTAAGTGAGGATGAAACATGTTTCTAAGCTCATTTCTAATTATCATAATAAATCCTATTTCTAAAACCCATTCTCAAAAAATACACATTGCTTTACACACTGTAGCAGTCCCATTCAGTTTTACAGAATGATTATTGTCTGTGATAGCCAGGGGTAGATTTAAAGAAGTTAAGAGAGAGAAACATTTCACTCACTCATTGTACTACAGCTCTACCTGTAATATTCCACTTGGTGCCATGCTCTATAGAAACCATCAAGAGACTGTTCTCCTTGACGTATGTATTTTGTCTTGCTGACATATACACCTACAGAAAAGGAAGATATATGAACAAAAATTAAGAACATAAAATATTTATGATGAAAAAGCCAATAATCTAAAACTTTTGATATGCTTTTGTTACTTAAATACATGGAAGTTTTTATTTTCATCCGTTGCACCTTTCCCTTCTCTTTGCAGATATTCTACAAATTCAAATGCATGGACAAATTCAGATTAGGTCTAACAACAACCATGTCATAAACATCAAACCCACCTCACTGTTTCTGTCATGGCTACACACATAGTTACAACTACTTCCAAAGTACAGCTTACCATCAAATCGAACACGAGGCCTTTCCAAAAACATGTCCCTCCAAGACGCATATGGAACAAGTTTATTGCAGCTCCTGCCCCATATTTTCAAACAGACTTGATGCCAGATTTCAGGATCTCTAGTGAAAATGAGAGAAAAGCAAACCCCATAACTTCCCTACAAACCCTGTTTAGCTTTTATATATCAAAGTAACACTCCCTTACTTAGCTTGGATGCAACTAAAAGAAACTTTCTCAAACAGAAATAGCTCATAATTTAAAACCCTTGAGTAATTTACTTAATCCTGGAGTGTTTACAAGCTTTTTCCTCTTCCAGTGAAATTTAAGAACAGAGTGTCATTTCCATCCAAGTACAGAACCACAACACTGCAGCACCCTGGCACTTCTCTGTGCGGCTCTATGAGGATGACAACGTAACGGGTCCTGTTTTGGAGACCTGAAACTAATTTGCAAACAGGGTAGAGCAAGTAATACTTTCTGCTAAATTTTTTATTACAGTAAAGTCATCTATCTCACATACCACTTAGTAGTGTATTCAAAAACTGATTAGCACTGTGAGGAGGTTAACATGAAAATGTCCATGGGAAGGAAAAGCAGGACATACTTAGTGCAAGGAGAAGCTTCACTCTAGATAATTTATCTACAATACCTGGCACAAATGTAAAATCCTCGACAAACAAGAGATAATTGCTCCAATGATCTTAAATCCAAGTCACTTGAAACCACCCATCGGAAAATGTACATCAGTACTTCCATAGGCAACGCTAAAGAGAAAAGAAATCCTTGTTAGATGCAACCTGTAAATCAACAGGTTATTTGTAATTCCAGGTTTGGCTCTTGACTTTCCATTAAAAAATCCTACTTTTCACACTGTAGCCCAATGCCAGAGAACAAAAAAAAAATTATCTTTAACTTAAAAGGTCACTATGGATTAGATGTGATATCCATAAAGGATCCTTTTCAGCCTACTAACTTCTGAAGCAGACATTGTGTTTTTTTAGAAGTTTTCATTCTGCTATAAGAAAGTTGGTAAAAAAGATACTATAACACAGGACTGGTTGAAAAGCAGAATATAAATCTAGAAAGAGACCAACATTGCTTCTCAAAGGACACATCTCCTGAGATCATTTTAGAGTAACATCTGCAACATCTTGTCTTTATTGGCAAAAAAAGAAAATACATTTTCCCAAGTGTACAATGAACCAGTTATTATTTCAAAATAATTTTTAAAACCCTATTTTCTTTATGTTTCGATTTGCTCCACTTACTTTATTTTCTTTCCTTGACCAGAACAAAGGAGATCAGGCCAAGATTTCAAAATGCAACTGATAATTTAGGATGCAGAACAAAGGTATCTGTTTTTAAGAGAGATAATAGTTCATATACACTCTCTACAATTTAGATCTCATAAGGAAGTCTCAGGATAACTGTCCCAGAACGGAAGCACTGAAAGCCATTAACCTTCAAAAGACTTTCTAGCTTTGTTATATAGTCTTTCTGAACCTGAAAACACACTTGTTGCAAAAATCTCATACAGAATCAGATAAAATCAAGAAATGCAAAGATGCATACTCTTCACAGAACAATTGTCTCTTACAGTTAAAAATTGTAATGCGTATTTGCAACCAAATCAAAAGAACTGGAAGGAAAACTGGAATACACTTACTTCAGCAAGTCATTCCTAGAAGTTGGTACTTTTAAGTATGCCTCTGATCCTGAAAATTCTACTCAGAAATACTACACAGAAACAGCATATGTGATAAAGACAAGATCTTGTATGAGAACAAGATTTGTTTACCTAGTTATTCATTTTTTCCCCTTTGTATCTAACTATAGAAGTAAATAAAGAGATAATGTATGCACTTCTTCAAAGGTGGCTTTTGAAATAAGGAGACAATGTTTTAATCAAGTGAAATGTCTATACAAATTCTGCCTCTCAACTCTTACAGTGTATCTTAACTCATACCTGAGATATGGGTCTGGCTGACATCAACTTCAGGCTGACAAAGTTTGACTGAAGATTCCTGAAGAGTTAACTGCTGCTGGAAATCCGTCAGGAGATCTGCCATTTTGTCATCCTCTTTGTTATCCTCAACACTAGAAAAGGGGCAATGCCAACACTGTAATATTGGACAAAACATACCAACAGATTTCCTCATCTTGGCATCAATCCACTGCCTTACTCTTATTCAATAGAGTTGTTTCCTGTACGTTTTTAAAGCAATCTCATTTCATCATACAATAAAACAACTACTGAAATATTATCAAGTTCATTTAGATGTTGCTGAAATGCCTTTGACAGTAACAACTGGGGTTTTTTCATTAAATTCTCATCCCATTTTTTTTTTGTATTTGAGAGTTTTTTAGTGAAGTTACTGAAGAGTTCTTGACCCTATAAAAAGACAAATCTCATCTTGCACTTTGTCTAAAATACGGCATATGCGGGAAATAAAGTGCCGTTAATGAAAAGTTGTATTTTGTAATCCTTCTCATATAACGTAAGATACTGGAAACAATTAAGGATTATTTTTCACTCTTGTGTTATTCACTAAAGAGTGATCCTTGGTGGGTTTTTTCAACAGTAATGAAGGAAAACTGTTTTTGTACATATTCTGTTAATAGGCAGAAATAATAAATTTCAGGAGCCAGAACAAGATAGCAGAATGGAAACAACAAGTTTGCTACTCATCAGTAAACTTGAAGGATTACTAAGTGATAAAAGAACATTACCACATTAAAAAAAAAAATCTAAATTTAAGTTGTATGTCATAATAAGATCTTTTAATAGCTGTCTGCTTGCTTGCCCCAAATAACCAGAAACTACATAAAACTCCTTGAGTGCATCACAAAACATCTTCTTTCCCCTGACTTGGTATACAAGCCAATTAAGAAATCTTCCAGTCACTTTTTAATACTATTCAATTTACTTTAAACAAGCTAACAGAATGAGCTGAGAATATAAGCAAGCAACCAGTAGACCTACCAATGGGTTTTAAAGTATCATAGAGAAGACAATTATGTTTGGGCCTGCCATAACTAAGACTACAGTAAGACGTTGCACTGAACATACCTTCCTTTATTTTGATGAGTATGATGGTTGGTCCCAGTACCTACAGGCCACACTGTAAACTGTTTTTTCAAATCTAATTGTGTAATTTGTTTTTTCTCATTAAGACTGTATGAAACACCTACAACAGTAATTCAGAAAGCACAAACACCACAACTAAAATCTCTCAAAAAAATATATCTCTACAAATACTGCTTTTAACCAATTGAGACTACTGGTTGTTTTTCCCTCACTGCCACATAGTGCTGGGAACAGTACAGCAACACTTAAAAAACTAAATAAAAATCCACAGATTTGTAGAATCATTCAGGTTGGAAAAGACCTCTAAGATCATCGAGCCCAACTATTAACCCAGCACTGCCAAGTCCACCACTAACCATGTCCTTAACTGCCACATGTACACATCTCTTAAATACCTCCAGGCTTGGTGACTCAACCTCTTCTCTGGGCAGCCTGTTCAAAGTGCTTGACAACCCTTTCTGTGAAGACATTTGTCCTAATATCCACTCTAAAGCACACCCTGAGGCCATTTCTTCTTGTCCTGTCTCTTGTTATTTGGGAGAAGAGAGCAACCCCTACCTCAATACAACCTCCTTTCAGGTGGTTGTAGAGAACAGTAAGATCTTCCCTGAGCCTCCTTTTCTCCAGGCTTAACACCCCCAGCTCCCTCAGCTGCTCCTTGTAAGATCTGTGCTCCAGACCCTTCACCAGCTCCATTGCTCTTCCCTGGTCCCACTCCAGCCCCTCAGTGTCTTTCTTGTAGTGAGGGGCCCAGAACTGGACACAGCACTCGAGGTGTGGCCTCACCAGTGCTGAGTACGGAGGGACAATCACTGCCCTGGTCCTGCTGGCCACACTATTGCTGATACAGGCCAGGATGCCATTGGCCTTCTTGGCCACCTGGGCACACACTGGCTCATGTTCAGACAACTATCAACCAGGATCCTAGGATCACTTTCCAACATGCAGCTTTCCAGCCACTCTGCCCCCAGCTTGTAGCTCTGCATGGGGTTGTTGTGACCCAAGTGCAGGACCCAGCACTTGACCTTGTTGAAACTCACACAATTGGCCTTGGCCCATTGATCCAGCATGTCCAGACCTCTCTGCAGAGCCTTCCTACCCTCCAGAAGGACCACTTCCACCCAACTTCATGTCAGAGAGTCTTAATGGAGTAGAGAAAATGATGCTAAAGTAAGAAAATAATCCTATGAAAACCAAGATTTTTACATGACCATAGTGCATGATCCAGTAGTTTCCTAGTGCACAAATGCACAGCAAAGATTTCATGCCAGCAACACATTCAGAAATTAAAATAATGGATGTAAATAAAGCACTTAGCTCATCTTGCACTGTTTTATATTAAGTCAACTGCTGCATTGGAGCTGTACTGTCCTGGGGCAACAAGACTGAGCTAGTAATACCACAGGGACATGGTTGTGCTTTCCTTTTTCACTCTCCATTTTAAAACTCTTGATTTCTTGATGCAGCTATCAGCAGCACCAATGGCTGCTATGAGTAAGCAAGTAATAGGGAAGTAGTTTCATAAGCTTGTCTATGTTTGGCTGAGAGGGCTGTAACAGAAGTTTTGGCCTTCCTTAAACAGAAGTCTTGGGCTCATTTTACACCAAGTGTAAGCCACTACACATCCGCTGTACTGAGGCTAGAGGTATTCTGATGCGTAATGATGACAGACTAGACTACTCAGATTGCAATCTTTGAGCTTCTAAACATAATGCTCTACTGAAAATGCTCTCATTTGGCTGTGTTAGCACAAGAACAGATTACTCCATTGTTTAAGATGCTTATTTAGTACTATGAAGCTTCAACTAATTACTCTTTTTGCCATCTACAACTTTGTGGACAACCAAAAAAAAAACCGGAAGTGACNCCAAAAAAAAAAAAAAAAACTAAGTGACTGATGCTTTTTTTTTTTAAATTAAGGAAAAACGTAACTATTTGTAATCCTTCCCCCTGAAATCAGCCAGCTCCAAACTTCCCCCTGAAATCAGCTAACTCCAAGCCTGTTACTGTCTTCGAAAAATACAGAAAAGTCCTCCTTGGACTAGTACATCTGTAAATGTTCTGTGAAACAGTCTACTAAGAGAGATTAGGTAAGTTTTCCACATACTAAGAGACTTAAAACTGCATGTTACAGAGTACTCTGCTCCTTCAGAAACAAAATGTCATGTTTCAGTACTCCTATGCACTTCATTAGCAAAATTTCATACTTACCACCTCTTTCCAACTCCATCGCCATCTGGGGACCGTGTATAGGTGATCTTAAACTCTATGTCAGGTACAAGCTGCATGGCTAGACGATAAAACTTGATGGCTGAAAATAAAGTTTTGATGTTCAAACATATCTGATACCCATACTAGCTTATCAAAACAAAGACTGTTTTCAGAGAGATGGTTTCAGCTAAAAGCACTAAAAAGGTGGAAAATGCCTTTGCCTAGGAAAGCTTATTTAGTCTAAACTGTTAGGTTTAAATTCAATACAGAAGAGAGGAATATTAAGTATATATTTTCGAAACTAAAAACCTCATACACTTTTTCAGAATGAAGAGTTATCTCAGATGTGTTTCAGCTTTTACAGATTTACCTTAATTACCACAAATTCAACTACAGAGTAGAAAATTTTACATTAAAACATCACAAAGTCCTGATGTTATTTGTTACCCAGCACTTGCAAAGATTTCTCAACAAGTTGTAAAGATTTTAGACAGAAGATTCATAACTAGCCATAGGTTAAATGAAAGAGAAAAATGATGCAGGTAGCTCAAGTCCCTGGTATAGCACAGACAGGCATTCAGACATATACAACGCTACAAAGGTGAGAATGATGAATAAAATATTGTTGCAATTTTAAAATTTCAACAATAGGTGCAAAACATATCAATTTCTCTATGGAAACTCCTGGGAACTAAAGAAGCCACTCAACACACTGAAGGTGAGGAAAGCAGCCTAGTCACAAAACTATGGGACGTGAAGGAAAACCTTACAGATTGGGTTTTGCACGCTGTTCTCACACACAGAGAAAATACTTCTGCCTCTTGCACTACAAAGATCCTACAAACACTGAATAGAGAAAGGGGTTCAGGAACATCACTGGGGCAACAAACTGTTATTTGAGCTGCAGAATGTCTCTCGTTTGAGTCAGTTCTGTGAATCCTTCTTAATTAAATGAATTGGTTGTATGTACACTAAATCTATTTTAATACCAGTATTAAAATCATGTATGCATACATATGTTTCTTTGTATTCCTGCATCATGATACCAAGATCAGATGGCAATTCTTCTTCAGCTTGGACTCTTATAACCAAAACTCAAATAAATCATCAATGAGTGTGGAGCTCAGAATTTGTCTAGTGAGTCTGAGAAACCTGAGCCTGAGGTTAGTAAGTGTTCCTATTTCCTTGAGTTCATGTCAGGGCCAGTGACTGACAAATAGTATCACTGGCTGCTGAGGATGAGAAATACCAGCAGACAGCTAAACAGAGATCAGTCTCAACTTTAGCACTTAATCTTGCAGACAGGGCCTCTACTGTACTAAAGCAAGAACAAGCTGCAGCACATAACTGTCTCACAAACATCAGGTATCAGCAGATTTCAGAAGCAGGCTTGGATTCCGGGGACCTAGGCCAGGTCAGCAAATAAAAGCCTGGTCTGAAAACAGATGTCCCAACATGGGCTCAGTAATATATCTGTGTCTGGCATAGGACTGTGCCTCTAAGGTCTCATATAGATCTATGTGCCGACACAGTTCACTTTAGTTCTCTAAGTCTCAAATCAAATTCAATTGAGAAAGATGAATTCATATTCATGCAATCCAGATGTCTGAAACACTTTTGTGAATGGAACTCTGTTAGATATTACTATTTCTCTGCTGCTATGTTTAACATACAAGGAGTGCACTGAAGGAGATGAAGCCACAGCTTTCATTTTATACACACAATGGTTAAATAGACTGCTTTCCTCACCTTTTTTTTTTTTATTTACTCAGAAAGAACCTTCACAATCTACTACATGATTTCCTAAATATGTACCAGATTTTTAGTTCTGACATACTTTTTACTGTGCATTTAATCCTATACCAAACACCCACCATATCTTAGCCTAAAGTAATTTTGCCCTGTAAAAACACGTAATAAATTAGAAACTGAGACAACTAATTTTATTAACTGCAAGGAACTCATACTTCTCTCAGTTAATATGAGATATGAAATAACAACCAGCAATCCCCTGAAAAGGAAGGAAAATTCCCATGGTGGAGTGGAAATTTTGTATTCAGCAGGTGGCTGAGTTCAGGAGCTTCCAGAGTTCTCTCAGATTTTTGTATCTTATTTTGCAGCTGCACTTTTAACCCAGTGGTCAAACCCTCCGGTGGATGAGCAGGATGGCAAAGCACTGATTCTGCTTTGCTTTCTTTCTCGCATGAAAGAAATAGAAAATTGATATCTCCACTACTAACCTACAGGACTTGGAACTTAGGACAAACTTCTTACTCTCTAGATTCTGAAAACTAAATGTGAGAAAGAAAACTTTGACTTTCCATTTTTACTAGTGCTGATAGCAAGAGTGCAGGTAAGCAAGCTAAGCACGTTAAACATTTATGACAAACCTCAAAGACTACCAGACTTAAACATTCACTTCAGGAATTCTTGAAAAAGCTATTTTAGCAGGATGTGTTAATTATAAAACAAACAAAAACCACCAAACCCAAAGAGCACCCTCAAAAAAAAAAAAAACCCCAAAACAACAAAAAACACCAAAAACCCCCCACGACCAAACAACAGAGCATTCCACAGATTAAGTAGTTTTGTTCACAGTGGAACAATGAGAACTGTGAGCACAGGAAATACAGTATATTGCCTTGATTAATTATGATGCTAATTTCATGTTACAGAAGTCATGTAAAGAAGCATTCTATATGAAGAAGCAATCTAGTGCTCCATTAAATTGCAGCATTTCAAGATACTGTTATTTTGCCTGAAAGCTAGAAATTCCTTTCTTGATGTCACTTGTAGCTTTACCTCAACCTTAGGACTGTGATACGATGGTTCCTTCTACAGTATGTTTGTTTTCTTTTCTGAATAACAAAACTCTCAAATGACTATTAGCCTGTAGTTTAAGTTCACTGGCACCATGCAGATTTTCCCATAAATCAGAGGGTGTCAGATTTTTCTACAATAAGAGTGTTCATTGTAGACTTCCATATTACCTTCATAAAGGGCCCCATTTCGTTCTTCTTCCACTGCCTTCAGGAAAAGTTCTTTTGCCTGCACAATAAATTACACAGAGCACTTATTTAATTCCTTATAAATATGTATAAATACGACATAAACGTATTTATAACAATAATGATAATATATAATAACGATATTTACGATAGAAATAAGTGCAGTATCACTTGACTTAGAATTATTTTTGATCTTATCTACTGTACCCTATGACAGAGATGAAAAAAATAATTCCATAAATAGAGAAGACATATTCATGTGCTACAAGACATAAGTGAAATTTCCAGTCAACAAACTATCTATATTCCCGCTACTCGCCCTTTACCTACAATCTTTCAGAAAGCAGATTGAGAAGGTGACACCAAGGCAAACATAAAGGCTAGAAAAATCAGTGCAGAATTATGAAGACATTTAGTATGGAGACAAACGAGATAATAACCTCTGTCATTTCTCCAGATTTAATTCAGCATTAGCTTTTAGAATTGTTATACTGGAACAGTAATACAGACAAATAAAACCTCAAAATTATGCATCTTTTTCTGTACCTTTTCCTCTTTTGCTATCTCCTGTTTTCCCCTGGCATCAACAGACTTTAGTCCAGGTCCTCTCGACGATGCTCTGCATGGCAGAGGTTCCAACCCACTAGAACTCATACCTGGGGCAAGCTCAAACATCCACTGAGCTCTGAACATCTGGAGCTCTGCCTAAAAAACATGATTAATTCCACCTAGTGTTACATACTCAGACAGTATATCTTCTGAGGAGAAATTATAAAGTACAAACACAAAAAAGAATTTCAAAACTATGCCTTACGTATCCAAGTCTTAGATGGCTTCAGTGAATTTAGGCACAGAGAGTCAGCAATTGTTTTATGGTAAATTAAAAAAAAAAGTGCACAAGTACTTGTTCAGTCTCATTCAATAACAAAAGGGCTTTTTTCTGGACTGTTCACCTCAGAAGAAAAACTGATGTTTCAAGAAGTGGTTGTCAGTACTATCGTTATGACCTAAGATTCCATAGACAAGTGTTCTTTCCAGACATGATCATGTTTGTTCTTGTTTATGCAGAATTAGCATAAGCAAGAAGTTAATTAGCTCTTAAAATTAAAATTTAGGAAACCTAGTTTTTGGTACACAAGCATACTAAGCTCTCTGATAATCAAGGCAGTCGTTTGTACAATATACAAGTAAGACCTTACTCGTTTCTCTTTTAAAAAGTATGGACTATGCTCTGTGAAACAAGACAAGTTACAATTCTCGCCATACCTTTTTTTCAGCATCTTTGAAGTTACACTTTACATGTCTCTTTCAATCATCACAACTTTCGAGGAGCAACTACACAGAAATCTAGTCTTGTAAAAGAACACACTTTTCTATTACACTGCTTTTATCAGCTTTCTGGTCCAGTAGAGAGTGACAACTTAAACTGGAATTTGATTCATACAGAAACTGCTGTCCAATTCCTACAGTTCTTCAAAGAAATTCCAGATGTGTCACAAACTTTCTTTTCATCTACACAGACAACTGAAGACTGAATTTGACACTTGAAACACAATGCAAAATTTATCTCACTTTTGGAGGGGCAGGTAGATTAAGTATTTGTCAGATCAACAAATGTGTGGTAACTAAATGAGGAGAAGTGATGCAGCTTAAATCACAGCAGTACTGTTTTTGTAAAAACCCACTAGTATGAGAGACATACCTGAAGATTTGCTTCACCAGATCTTTCACTGTCATCAGCTCTTACCAAATCAGTGTGACAATCTTCTTCAGCTTCTGCCTAGTAGAGAGCAGTCAAACGTGATTATGGGGTCTGCATAAGTCCCTACAGCACATTCACAAAACACAACTGTCATGGACACACATTAAAAAAAAAACTAAGCATTCCCCCACTTTTGATGACAAAAATTAACTTTACAACTACTGACATCAGTGGTACTTCCCTATTAACTCAATGAAGATGGGTTTTGCATTTTAGACAGGTTAATCCAACACAGATTAGTTGTGTATCACTTGAAGGCTTCCATGCTTCAATACAATGGCATACTTGACTAAATACACTCAGTATCTACGTCAAAGCAGAGAGCAAAAGCTTCAGTATTAAACAATAACGTGCTTTGTTCCACAAATTAAAATTTAATCACTATCTTCTCATTCAAAAGATAACCAGTCGTTTTGATTTCATATTTGCAAGAGCACAAAAGTGCTTTGAATAACAATAGATACTTTATATATACATGTGAAATTAAACAAGAAATGTATTGGAAAATAAAACAAAAAGCTAGCATGAGAGCTTGACAGCTGGTTTTATTTACAGTACAGCTGTGAAACAAGTTAAACAAACAAGACCTGAAATAAGACCTCTGACTAAACTTAACATGGCTCTACATAGGAAGTTAAGCCAGCTAGTTTAAGAGGAAAACTTAAAAATATACAAACTAATTCTCATTGTGAAATATACTGAGATTTATGGAGTCTACACTAAAACAATGGAAAACTAATTCTGAGCATCAGTGACAAGTCACCACAATGACAACAACAGCAAGATGCCAGTAAGGGAAGAAAAACCCCAAAACCTCAACTAAGACATTTGTTTAAGGTTCTTCCTGCAGCTGAAGAAAACCAGTTTTTCTACTATTCTGCACTGAAATTCACATCTATAGTTCTGCAAGTAGATAATGCAAAGTGAGATTACAAGAAGGCAAACCTGACATTAAGATTATCACAACTATGTACAAGAGTTTTACTTCCCACTGCTTTCTATTGTACACAGTGCTCAGAGACTTCAAGGAACATTCTGTCAGTGAGATTCTACCAAGCTCTCAAAAAGAAATCTCTCCCTCCTGCACAGTCAAAGTGCAGAAATCAAAGCATTCTTGTATTCAGAAAATTTATACCATTTTTACAGCATCTGGAAGTTCTGATCAAACTACAGAATACTAGCAAACATGATGGGAAGGCAATGTTTAATCTCTTTGTCTTGGTGACAAGCACCTCCCTGGAGTTTGCATATGTCTTCAGATTCCCCAACGACCACAAACTTACTGGCTTGTCATCTGTAAAAGTGCTTTCACTGATGTCTCAGATAATTTATCATTTACAATTGATAGACATGGTTGGTTGCCTGAAGATAAACAGATATTGCATCTATTTCTACATTCTCATTTTTAATTTCCCAGTAGAGGAAACAGGTGATCCAGAACACTATAAAACACTAGTGGCATTAAATCTGAGCAACGAGTAAATAACTTCGAAATTTCATGGGCTTTGATTCCAGAATTTAATTGCAGAGAGTTAATGCCCTATGAGTTGCAACAGTCCTACCACATTCTTAGCATCCAGGAATATTTTGTAGGCAAAGCAGAGCCAGCCTAGGAATGAGCTAGCTCTGAAATGGGTGTCTGTAAGTGCATTATTATGGCACTGGGCTGACAGAAATAAGGCCTAATTCTGTCTGTGCAGAGCGCAAGGCTTCTGGTTTGCAGCTGAATTACGTCCAGTCAGCTCTCCAGTCTGGTCAGAATAAGCCTGGTTTTATCTGCAAAATGCAGAAACTAGCAATTTCTAAACTAAATCAACAGACTATCTTCTTGTGCATAAAGGCATGCTCATCAAAACCTTCAACTCCTAACTCTGTGAACAAACTGATTTAAGCGTTGAAACTACTTAGAAGGTTAGCAAGCTAGATGAAGTTTACCTCATTCAAAAACTGGTTATTTCACTAATATGTTCAACTCTTGATTTTCATCCCCTCCCCTCTGTTCAACTGCCCTACTTCTTCATTTCTGAGTCACAGTCAGACATGGTAGTGAACCAACTGCATCCAAAATGTCATTTGATGCTCTTTAAAACCTAAATATGCTATCAACTCAAACCAAAAATACTATCAAGACCTGGCCCACAGTCTAAAAGCTGTCAAAAACCACCATGAAAATGATTACAACTGAGGTTTTGACTTTTGTCATTACCTTCCCTATACTGCACGCATGTGTGATCTGCAATCTCTCATATCAAAGGTCTGTCTTCTGGCAGTGGTACCAGCCTAAGTGGCCACTCCTCTAAATTTACTGGTAAAGCAATTAATTCACATTGCTACTGCACAGAAATGAACTGGAAAACTGATGTCTATTAACAACCTTTCCACTATTTATTTGACCTGACGAAACCCTACAATTTTGCTGGGACAAATGAGTAAACACAGGTACTGTGAAGCAAGGATCTTCACCTGCAGACAGCTCATGAGATCACACCTAAAGCACTTGGCAAAGTGTAAAAATTGGCTCCTTGCCCCCACTCTGACAATACTTGTGTTGTACTTATAGTTTCTAAAATTCACAACACTGTGCTCTGACTGCTACTTAGTGGCTAAATCTAGACTGTGCATCCTTGTGCTGCTGGGCTTCCTCCTGATACAAGTCAGCTGTCACATGGAACAGTGACTTCATCCTGATTGAAAGCAAGACATCATAGTGTGTACTGACTGACTGGCTTGATTAATTTTCTCTGAGAAAAGCAGTAGTCTGTCAAGCCACCAAAAGGTAGCATGTCAAAAGTAAACATCTGAATTAGGCTGCAACCTGTAAAAAATGAAGTCAGCTGAATAGATTCGATTCTGATTTGCTTGCAAAACTTTACAAATCATTTGCCAAATGCAGAACTAGTTTATTTGCACAGTTGAGTTTTGTTTTGCAATCAATAATTGCATGCTGATTTCCTCAGAGTACATTAACTGCCTACTAAACTGTCTGTAACGTCAGGTCCTTTACTAGTTCTGGTCTCTGTTTCAGCAAAATAAAACCAAGATCAGAAACAGCTCGAAGCTGAGTGTCACCAGTTGAACAGGGCTCTGTGTTACGTGTGAACCACACAGAACTCAGGGAGGAGCAAGCACGGCAAAGCGAAACAGTCACTGTCAGCTAACATTCCTCTTGGTTTTATAAAAAAAAAAATGAGAACGCTGCCCTATTTTTCTGTACATGTGGTAGAAGCAACACCGTATTCAAAAATAAGAGTTTTTATTACTGTGGTGAGACATTTCAAGAGCTCCTGTGTGATAAAAACGGTTTAACTTTGAATGATTGAGTTCTCATCATGGATACTTGAATCCATATTGAGGCGCAGTCAATACAGCAATACTGAACCAAGGAGTATTTCTGATATGTTAAATAACAACTCAAATAACTCGAGTCCCCGGCCCACGGAGCCCTTTAAATTACTGAGTGACTTTAAGCCACCACATTTTCCAGGGAAGAAAGGGAAAGGAAGGGCACGCTCCTCTGTAATGACACAGGGATTTTGTTCACGCGCTCCTACGGAGAGCTAGATCGCTCCAGAACCAAGCAGCCCCACTGATCAAAATCCTCTGCGGGAGGCGGCCGTGTCTCGCCGCGGTGGGGCGGAATCACGGCACGTTTCCCACAAGCATCACACGGTGCCCGGGGGCGAACAGGCGGGCAGGGCAGGGCTGCCTGTCAGCAATTCGGCCAGGGGGCCGCTCCCACGCACACACCCCTTGTCCCGGTCCCGCCCGGCCGTCCCTGCACGGCGGCCGGGCCCCAGCCGCCCGGGCCCGCTCACCATGCTGCCGACGCTCGGGCGGCGCTGTCCCGTCCCGGGGGCTCTGCCCCCCGGCTTGGTCCGTGTGTCCTCCCTGCCCGCGGGGGGCACTTAGCAGAGTTCTCGGTCGGAGAAGCGCACCACGCAGCGGGAGTCCCTGCGGGCCCTGCGGACGGCAGCCATCTTCCCGGCGAGCAGGGCCGGCGGCGGGAGCGGCGGGACACGGCCCGGGCGAACCCGCCAGGTCAGAGCGCCGCCTCCCGCGCGGGCCGCTACGACGCGCGACCTCACAGACTCCCTGTCCCAGTACGCACCGCGGTCCGCGCCGCCTCTGCCGGCCGCGGGGGAGCGGCGCAAGGCCTGCTGGGGAGCGTAGTCCGCGGCGGCACACCACGGGAAGGGTGGCGGAGCAAAGGCTGCCGGGAATTGTAGTCTCCGCGAATGGAAATCCCGGCAGGAGGGATCCCAGGGGCGGGAGCCGAGGTAAAGCGGCGATGTCCGGGAGCCGCGATTTCCGCTGTGTCTTTGGTCAGGCCGGGACCTGGCACAAGCGAATTGTCGACGGGGTAACGGGAGAGCGCTCAGTGCCGCGGCTGCGGAGATAACAGCGGTGCCGAGGCCATTGAATCTCGTGGCCCTGGTCATTTGCCCGTCCAGTTCAGTGAGCACGGTTATCACCTGCTGTCAGCATACGCCTCGTCAGGTTTTCTAAAATTGGACTAAACCTATTTTTTTTTAAGCGTATCACAGTCTTTTTGTTCCAGAAGAAAACCACGTGTATAAATCTGTGAACCTTTGTGCATGTCTACTGCCCTGAGCGTTTTCAGGAGGAGGAGGAGGAGGAAGCGGCGTGTGTCTTCTCTGGAGGGGTAGGTGGGCGCTCAGGCTTGGGCAGCGGGAGCAGGAAATGGGGATGAAAGGGCTGTGGGAGCCGGCGTCAGCAGTGGGTTTCAGATCCAAGTGACTTGTAGTGCTGCTCTGTGGAGAGGAGAGCGTGAGAAGCAAGGAAGTTGCCCGACAGGCCGGGCGCCGATCCCTGGGCGGGCAGCCGGAGGTGGTGGGGAGCAGGGGAACTGGGTGCTGCTGGCGTGCTGGTCGGTCCTGTGTGAGCAGTTGAGATGATACAGCATGATCACTTGACGTTTTGATATGGGGTGGTCATGGCTACAACTAGTTATCATTAGTGCTGCTTCTCGTTTGGAGTTGGAGTCAAAGCTGCTTTTCTCCTGCCTGGGTGTGCCTCTTCTTAGATACTAAATATTAGATATTAGTAAAAATTCCTCTACTGTGAGGGCAGTGAGGCACTGGCACAGGTTGCCCTGAGAAGCTGTGGATCCCCCCATCCCTGGCAGTGTTCAAGACCAGTTTGGATGGGGGTCTGAGCAACCTGGTCTAGCGGAAAGTGCCCCTGCCCATGGCAGGTGGCTTGAAACTAGATGATTTTTAAGGTAATTTCCAATCCAAATAATTCTATGATTCCTTTGGGAGTGAAGAAGCCTTGCCTCTAACAACAGAAAGACGGCGTCCTATGACTGTCACTGGGCTGAGTGCTAATCTGTGGTTATGCACGTGGGATGTCATGTAGGTGGCTTAAAGCAGAAATCTCTTGTACACTGCTCCTCCTGGCTTCACTGAGAATCATGCCTGTCTGTTGGAGGGAATTTGGGCCTTTATTATATATTCATGTAAATGTAAAGATTGGCCTCTGACTAGATGGGGTGGAGGGAGACACCCGGAGCTTTGTTCTTCCCCACAGCTGTTTTAGCAAATGAATGTCTTGTGCTACCCTGTACTCCTGAATTACAGCACTGGCTCATCCTGTCTTTCCATACCCTGGGAATTAACTCTATGCTTTACTTTTAAAACCTAGGGGAGGAAATGTAAAAAGAAGCGGAGACTTTCTGAATCACTATTACAGTCCTCATAATCAATTGTTTTTGAACAATTTTTTGTTCCTTGTTCTCCTTTTTCTGCCATTCCTGGTATGTCTTAGGCTGACCCTGTCAGAGCCAGGCTGAGCTGCTGCTGCTTGCGTGAGGAAGGTACAGGCCCCTCTAGCAGCACTTAAAATGTCGATGTTCTTCCCATTTGTTCACAATTTGGTATTTCTGTGTTCTAGTCTTGTTGTTTAAATTCCTCTCTACGATGTGAGAGAGGGCCATCACCGTTGTGGGGTTTTTGTTTTCGGCTGGGTTTTGTTTTCACAGAATCACAGAACTGTGAGGGTTGGTAAGGACCTCTGCAGGTCATCTAGACCAACCCCCCTGCCAAGGCAGGGTCACCTAGAGCAGGTTACACAGGAACACGTCCAGTGTGGGTTTTGAGTGTCTCCGGAGAGGGAGACTCCACGACCTCCCTGGGCAGCCTGTTCCGGTGCTCTGCCACCCTCAGTGTAAAGGTTCTTCCTCACGGTTAATGGAACGTCATGTGTTTTAGTTTATGGCCATTGCTCCTGGTCCTGTCACTGGGCACCACTGAAAGAGTCTGGCACCATCGTCTTGGCACCCACCTTTGAGATACACGCATTAGCGAAATTCCCTCCCAGCTCCCGCAGTCTCTCATAAGAGAGATGCTCCAGAGATGGTTTGGTTTGGTTTTGGGGTTTTTTTTCGTTAAAACGCAGCTCAGCGCCCCCTCTGCGGGGGGGCCGGCC
>VZTI01000404.1:10434-56958 GCA_013397865.1 Struthidea cinerea | reverse complement strand
GGCCGAGCGAGGCCCGCGCGGGGCCGCCCGGGGCCGCGGCGTCGCCATTCCGGGCCTCTCCGCAGGCCGGGCCGGAGCGGGGAGACGCGTCCGTGGTGAGTCCCGCCGGGCACGGCCACGGCCATGGGCATGGCGGGCCGGGGGACCCGCGTTCCCGTACAGCGAGGAACGGGAGCTGGGATCGTACAGGGACCGTGGCTGGGATCGGGCGCCGCCGCAGCGCGGAGGCCGGGCGGGGGCTGGGACTTGGCCTGACTGGCGGACCCGCCATCGTACATCTGTCCCTGCCTTGGTGCCGAGCTCCTGGGGCACCCCCAGAGCCCTCTGCTACAAACGCGGCAGCCGCTGGGACCGCACCCATGGACACCCACGGCTTTGAACCGCGCCTTTCTCAGTGCTTCCTGCTAATAATACCTTCGAGTAATTGCCAGAGCACAGCGCAAGTTTAAAAAGGCACATGCTGATTGTTTACTGTCTGCGTTTCTCAGCTGTGGCAGAGTGAGCCAGTTTCGCTTTCAGTTCTCGGCGCTTCAGCCCTTCAAACAGGAGTGGATACGTATTTAAAGGGTTCATAAGTGAAATGGTAGGTTTGAGTTGTACTTAGAAAGTAGTCTCGATACATTAAATTAGGCTTGCTGTTAAAGGCGCATTACTGGTTGATTTCTGCGGGGAAGAAAGTTATAGGTGAGGTAGGGTCTGAACACGGTGTTACAATAGGGTGAAAATACGGGGTTTACATTTTACTCTTTAGTATCAACACACCTCTTATTTCACGATATTTTTGCAGTTTATATTTGCATCCTCTAACGATGTGAATTGGTGTAGATTGTACTTTTAAATTAGATTATACATGTTGTAACTCTGCAGGCTGCTTGTTGGAGACTCGTGCTCTTTTCAGTGACTTCAGTGGGACTCAGGCAAAGCAGTCTGAAGGCCAAGTAAAGCAGATTTTTAAAAACAACTTCACTATGAAGTTCAAGAAGAAATGGTGCTGATTGAGTTACCCAGAGAAGACTTTATTTAGGTTTTGGTCAGTGGGTTTTCGTACAGGTGGATTTGTGCTTCCATAGGAGCTGTGTTAACTTCTGTGCATCCTGGCATGTTTTTTAACATGCATTCCTCATTGAAATCTGTGTTTTCTGACTGATTTGTTTCTTGGGTTTGTTTTGTTTGTTTGTTTGGGTTTTTGTGTTGTTTCTTTTGCTTGATTTGGGTGGGGTTTTTTTTGTGTGTTTTGTTTTTTGTTTGGTTGGTTTTGTATTTGGGGGTTTTTTGTTGGGTTTTTTTTTGAGGTTTATTGGTTTTGTTTGTTTGGGTTTTTTTGTTGGGTTTTTTTTGCTCGCTCACCTTTATTCCTCAAAAATATTCGATTAGTCTGTTTTGGTCACATTTGACACCAGAGCTGGAATTGCAAAGAAAATTTCATACAAGTTTTGTGAAAATTGGTGTCTGTGGAAAGGAGAGGGACTTCAATTAGTATCCTCAGCAAGGAATAAGCAGTTAGGTTCCCCACTTTATCTGTTCAAGAGACATCAGACAAACAATCTATCCAGCCATTGGTGATTGTTGCTAGTAGTGTTACACATCTTTAGTTTTGCTGTGGTTATCAAACATGAAGCAAGGGTGCTCCTCTACTCTTCAGTCACAGTTCCCTGAAAGGGATATGTGAATGGTAAGTCAGGGGCAGCATAGGAGTCTGTGAATTGTAAGACATCACATCTGTTAGGATCACAGTTTCAGAACTCTGTCGTTAGGGCAGTATGTGTTTGAAAGTCCGCAAGTCCCATCTGTGTTGATTTGAAATTACTGTACAAAATTGTTTGTATATTAATAAATTTTAGATTTTCAGACTACGAGAACATGCAAGGCTTTGTAGGTGTTTGAAATTTTGTTGCCAAGGATCTGAATAAAGGCTTCTGAGTTGCCATCCAGTCACTGACCAGCTTAAAGCTTTTTAACCTGGGTGCAGACCACTGAACATAGCTTTATGCTATTCAGGTGCACAGCCAGAAAACCAGCCAAAAAGGAACTGGTACTCCAAACTGCTGTTATTACAGACAGGCTCTGTGTTCCTTGGCAAGTAGTACAAAATGTGGGATTAGGTCTCTAATGTTAGGTGCTCAGTCCTGGTTCTCTGTAGTAGTGTGTGGAGAGAAACAGGTACTGCTAGAGGGTAGTTCCTCCTGCCTGTCTGTGACACTACCCAGTGTCTGAGATAGATTTAGAGACATGTTACACGATGGGTAAATTGTGAATAGGTCTGTTAACTTCTTATTTCCTGATCTTTGTTCCTGTATCAGTATTAGTAGGGCTAGTAGGCTTAGAAGATGGAAAATAAAGCATGTTCACAAGATCTTGAATCTACAGGATTGTGTCTCTGCACTGATGTCAATTCACAGTTCCAGTAACATAATCCCATTACTTCTAAAATCATAATACAGCTTTGTGAAATAAGGGAGATATAAGGCTACTACCAAAAAAAATTGTGAAAATGTAGTTAAGATACATGTTACAGAAGGCAAAAGTCACAAGCCATGAATATTGCTGTCTTTTTAAGAGGTGGAGAATAAGAGAATGCAGGGACCAAACCTTCCTTGCAAGGGAATTCTGTTTTATTTTAAATGTGTGGTTAGTTTATGTAGAATAGTTTACATTTTTTATAAGCGATAGTGGAGGAAATACCAGCAACAATTACATTAAAATTAGAAATAAGAAGATTTTACTTTATTATCCAGCAGAGATGCTGTGGATGCCCCGTCCCCTGGAAGTCAAGGCCAGACTGGGTCAAGCTTTGAGCAGCCTGGGTACTGGAACGTGTCTCTGCCCATGGCACAGGGGTTGGAACTAGAGGATTTTTAAGGTCCCTTCCAACCCAAACCATTCTATGATTATTTTGTTCATACAGTGTCACTGCAAAAGATCAGGTAGATAATCTGATGTAGCTGCTACTTCTGGAAACTGATTCATGCTTAGAGTTACTGTAGTAAAATACATTTGGTCTTACCTGACATGAATGTAATACTGTTTCTCTGAACACTTTGTTTAAGGGAATGCCTATGGCTGTGCTCTCTCACACAGGATCTTATGGAAGTTCAGGATGTTGGTTTAACTGCTGGCAGTGTGACTTGTAAGATGGTGACATACATGTCTAATAATTTGGCTAGGACAGATCCTCTCGTATTGTAAAGCTTCATTTTTTCTGATAGCAGACTGTTTTCTCCAGGCCATAAGACTTTATCCTCTGACTTTACCAATAGTGTCTCCCTTCAGGGCTGCCTGCAAGCTTGCTGTAAGGTGCCTTCAGCTTTAGCATAAGAGTGGCTTTGGGGAACATACCCAGTTACATCCAGATGCAGGCTGGTCCTTTCTGGTGAGAGACCAAGGCAGTGTTTCTGTATGGCTGACAAGAACTGTCCTCTTGGAGGAGAGTGGAATCTGCAAACAAGCTATCTCAGAAGGGTACAGAAATCAAATGGATTGTGTTCTGTGCTTTCAGACCAAAGGCTAAGTCTTGAAAACATGATTCCTGCAACTGTTCACACTGTCCTGAGTGCTCTATATTTATGCTGCCACAGAAAGGACTGGTTACACTCGGAGGAGAAAAAACACAAGAAACGCTAAGGACTGAAATGCGCTTGCAGCTAAAGTATCCTCATCATGAATAGGTACAAAACTATCAGACAGCTTGGTGATGGGACCTACGGCTCTGTTCTCCTAGGGAGAAGCATTGAATCTGGAGAGCTAATAGCCATTAAAAAGTAAGTGTTTTCATACATTACTTAACAATGGATAGTCCAGGTTTTTCCTTTCTAGGTCCGCATCAACTTGGTCGTGCTGGTTTGAGTACTTCACATTCCCTGCCGCTTTTTTGTATGGAGTTGTATTGGGGCTGCATGAAAAACTCAAGTTCCTTGTATCCTCCAAAGCCTCAGCAGGAGATAGAGGGTGAGATACATAGGCTTATCATAACAGCACTCTGCTACTACGTGCAGTCAAACGTGGTTTATGTATTATGTAGAGTATTCTGCAATGCTGCTTTGGAATCTACAGCCCTTTTGCTGCTGCTTACATGGAGCATATATTTTGTAGCCTAATTTTCAATGTAATAATAATACTGCAGTGATAATTAACACAATTTATGTCCTTGTCCATTATCTGTATCTTTTATGCTATTCCATATTCGTCTTTTCAGCTTAAGATTTTCTTGAAATTCCTTGAGAAATTAATTTGATTTTCTCTGCTGCTTCAGCAGTGACCTTAGTTTGTAAATGGCCTATTTGTCCTAGCTATGGTAAGACACAGCTGTAAAGCATTGCAGGCACCTTCCTGAAATACCAACCATGACCCAGGGACAGACTTGTCGAAAAAGCTTTCAGTACAGTGGTGTTTTGTGTGAGCAGTCAATAGCTGGCTTTATCAACTTTCTAAATCCCCTCTGCTGAGGGTATTTTGCCTGTATCAGACTTTGCTAGAGGCACCTTTGATTTTCAGTTTGCAGTATGGGAGAAACTCAGAAAAATCAGAACAAGCCGGAAATATTCTCTTAGCTTACATGTTAATGCTGGTCTTTTATTAAAGCCAGAAGCGGCCCGGTAACTGCGTGCACAAGACAGTAACTGCAAAAACACTGCTCAAAAAGGGTGTGTAGTTCTTAAAACTACTCTAATTGTAAGAGCTGATTTCAAACTGGAAACTTGCTACAATAATACGTAATACTGAATTATCATTAAAGGCAAAAGCTCATATCTTCGGAGAGTGCCTAACTCCGTCTGAAATCCAGACTCTACACAGTTGAGTATTTTTGTAAGTTTTAATCTGTGATCTTCTGTGTGCATGTATGTGTGAGCCTTC
The DNA here is from genome assembly GCA_013397865.1 of Struthidea cinerea. Lineage (NCBI taxonomy): Eukaryota > Metazoa > Chordata > Aves > Passeriformes > Corcoracidae > Struthidea > Struthidea cinerea. Next base: position 52,107 of record VZTI01000404.1, on the reverse strand, counting down.
ATCATATTGGTCCTAAAGCATAGAGTTACATCTCAAAGAACTGAATGGTAATCAAAATGTGTGTGAACACACAGGACCATATGTTACACACAAATAGTGTGCTCAGGGTTATATTCTGGCTTAGGAGAAAACTGCTATGCAGTTTGTTTCTGTTAGAACAGAGTCGCTTATAAGCTTGAAGGGGAAAGCAGAATTCGACAAGCAGTTGGCATGATAGATGCGCCTTGCAAGGGAAGGAGAAACATAGGGAGCAGTGGACAAAGGAAAACGTGGAAATACAGCAAGATATTAAAATTACAGAGAAATCAAAATATAGAGAAGAGGCGTAAGGAGAATATAATAAAATTGGAGACCCAGTGAAGTGATTGGATCTTCATTTGATTTGTTTCAAAACCTTCCTCTGAGTTGTTCATAATTGTCAAAACTACCCTTGTTCCTTTTACAGTTAGACTCTACTCCACCACATTGTTATACCAGAAAGAAAATTAGCATGCCTAGGCTTGTTGAAGGCTCTGAATTATTTTCAGCAAGATATATATATATATATATACACACAGAAAAATGCAATGCTGTGTAATAGTAATTATTATTTGAGTGTAATTCTATTTGAGTGTGTATTCTAGTAATTCTATGTGAGTGTACCTTGTCTAGAGATGTTAAGTTTTTTGACAAAGGAGCTAACATCTTCTATTTTGATGGAAGAACTGAATTGTTAAGATACATGAGACTTTTGGTTCTAAGAACAGCTGATGTTTTCAATGCATTAGTCATTATTTTCCCCTCTACTTTTATAGAATGAAGAGAAAATTTTATTCCTGGGAGGAATGCATGAACCTTCGAGAGGTTAAGGTACTTGTTTTGTTCAGTGGTTGGCTTCAGATTAGACGATCGCTGTCACATTTTGGGGTTACATCAAATTCTTTACAACTCTTCTGTCAAACTACTCCCAATGTGAGCTGTGGCAAATGACATTACAGTTCTGTTTCTTGACTCTGCATTGGAAGGGAGTGTCTGTAGTCTTAAAAAATGCTTACTGAAATTCTGTAGTCGTATGAAAAATCATCTGATTGTAGAGAGCTGCTTCCTCCTTGCAGTGAGGGATGTGTGAGTGAGAGCTTTCCTGTCACAACAACTGGAGCTGATTGGTGTTTGTTTTTCAGAGCTTGAGAACACGTGCCCTTTCCACAGCATTAACCTTTGTACATGCAGTTGTTTCTCTGTAGTTGGCTTGAGGGCAGCCATTTAGCATGAAATTCTGATGCCAATGAAACATTGGGGGTATGCTTTAAGGACCTCCTTAATTTATGGTCAGCACCAAAAACATGCAGAAAATCTAGGTCATTTTCTTATAGTACCATGTAAAAATTAATGTTGAATACACTAAAAATCTAAAAAAAATACCCAAGGAAGTATATATAAAGAAGGAAGACCCAAGTATGCTAGTTTTGGCTGAGGTAGAGTTACTTTTCTTTGTAGCAGCTTCTATGAGTCTGTGTTTTGGATTTCTGACCAAAACAGTCTTGACAACACAGGCATGTTTTAGTTATTGTTGAGCAGTCCTTTCACAACCTCAGGCCTTCTCTGTCTTTCATGCTTCCCTGTCAGTGAGTAGGCTGAAGGTGGGCAAAAGGCTGGGAGGGGACACAGCCAGGACGGCTGACCCCAGCTGACCAAAGGGACATCATCCCATGTGACATTGTGGTGAGCAACAAAACCTGGGGGAAAGAGGAGGAAGCAGGAGACCTTCAGAATGATGGCATTTGATTTCCCAAGTAACCATTATATGCAATGGAGCCCTGCTGTACTGGAGGCAGCTGAGCACCTCCCTGCCCGTGGGAAGCAATGAATGAATTCCATATTTTGCTTTGCTTGCATGCTTGGCTTTTAAACTCTGTATCTCAGCGTATGAATTGTCTCACTTTCTGCCCTTCTGATTATTTTCCCCATCCCACTTGGAGGGCTGAACAAGCTCAGCTGCCCACAGAGGTTAATCCACAGTACTAAGGAAGACTTTCCAGGGTTGTTTTTAGTCTTGACTCTGACCTGACTGTTGCCAGTGCAGGTGCAAGAAGGGTGTGAATTCTGCCATTAAAAAGTTACTTACAGAGAAAATGCAATTGTTTTGGTGCTTACAGTGATAGCAGATAGCTGGCTTTTGAATGACCAGCACATTAAATTACTACATAGACTGTATAGGTATGTGGTAATACTTGGAGATCTGGCCTTTGTTCTCAGAGCTGTCTGATTATTTAAGACACCAAAGAGTTTTTGAGGTTAATTTTTCTACAACAGTGAAATAAGTTGGGTTTTATTTTTTTTTTTTCACTATATTAAGACCCTTGTAAAACCCTGTTTGTATTTTCTCTTTCTAGTCTTTGAAGAAATTAAACCATGCCAATGTAGTAAAGCTGAAAGAAGTTATCAGGGAAAATGATCATTTGTATTTTGTGTTTGAATACATGAAGGAAAATCTTTATCAGTTAATGAAAGAGAGGTATGTAGCAGCATCACCCATTCCTGATATAAATTAATTACTTGTGTAATGTGCTTTTAACACTCCTGTTACTTTTCAAAAGACTTTGGATCATTTGTTTAGGCTTAGATCACTACAGCTTAAAGCTGCAGGCTGCAGTGGGAGCTGTGGCTGTCACATTTAAGCATATCCCGGCCAGTCTAGTGAGAGTTTCCAGTGTCTTGTCCCAGATTAGTGTGGCAGGTGAGTAGGGTGCTCTTTTGAGAGATAGGAACTGTGTAAGAGCCCTCACACTGAGGAGGCATTGGACCTAGAACTTTTGATTTCTATGTAAGTACTCCAACCGTGCTTTTTTAAAAGACAGTGGTAGCACCACCTCTTCTTTTATGGCTTCCTCAAATAAAAGAATAAATAAAAACTAGTTGGAACAGTAATCAAGAGGTGTCAAGTTTTGGATTGCTTCCAGGAATTATTTTTCCTTGCAATTTGAGCTGACATGACCAAAAACTGCCTGTTTCATTTGTCAGCATTCTTAATAAAATCTAGCTTTTTGATATTTGCTGGAGCATTAATAAAGTCTTAATTTTAGCCTTTGGGCCATGATAACTGAGGGCAAAATTCCTTGCTTTGAATTGTTTCTCTCTATGGACCGTAGTATCAGCCTGGCAGATGACAATAATCTTCCTTGATTTAACAAAATAAGGTTATTGTTATAATATGTGAATGCTACATAAAATACCTTTTCAAGCATAAAAATACTTAGTATGTATGCACAGGTATAGAAAACTGTAACTTCATTTGGCACATATGTATGGATGCTGATTTTCAATTATGTGAAATAATGAACTTTGAAGAAATGGTTCACATCTATAACCAATTGTCTAAAGGAATTTCTTAGAAATGCTTGATATCCTACCTTCTTATGAAAACAGAAAGCCCAGATGTCTCTAAAAGTATGCTGTGCATCATATTCTCTACGGTTTAGCTGGGCCTTGGATTTGTTAGACATTGTGTAAGTCAAACCTTTAAGAATGTGGTTTATTTGCTTAATTCTTAGTTAAATTGCCAGTTTTGTGCCAAAGGACTGTAGAGGAAATAAGAATTTCTTCTGTAACTAAAAAAGATAGTAGGCAAATACGAAAAGCTGACTAGCAGTTTTAGTGTAATTTCTACCTTTTATCTTTGGTTCATTAGAAAGCATAAGCTGATGTGTGAATTAATAATTATTAATAATTTATTCCCTTTTATTCCACAGAAACAAACTGTTCCCTGAGTCTACGGTTAGGAATATTATGTATCAGATCCTGCAAGGGCTTGCATTTATTCATAAGCATGGTAGGTTACGTTTTAGCTATAAACATTCTGAATTAGAGCCAGATAGTGTTTGTGTAAGTTTTTTGATGAATATGCTAGCAATTACTTTACTAACTTTAGTGGAAGGAATGATCAAAAGAATAGCACTATATGAGAGATTCAGGTTACTGAAGATACCTGTATTTTATGGTTGCCTAATACTTCAGTCTGGAGGTTTGCTCACTTGTCTGTAGCTTTCCACTTTCTCAGTCTGGCAGCTGGCCACTCTCAAACTCATTGGATGTTAATAGACACATTTCTTGATAGATTTAGAGGTCACCTGAGAGTGAGAATAAAGAAGAAATCACTCTTTTCTCAAGGTACACACAGATACCTGAATAAAACACACGTTGTCTATAAGATACATTTAAAGTAATAAAGTCTGAGTGACAAACAGCTTTTGTTGCATGGGCTTCCAACTAATTTTTCCAACAATGATAAAAGCTAAAGCTGATGTACCAGCCAGTAGTAACAAGACCCACTTAACTAATGTCCTAGTTTGGACAAATTTGGAGAATATCCTCTGATAGAAGTCAGGTTGCAACCACCCCTCCCCCCAGGTTTGGGAAAAAAATTTCTTCAAAGGAAAGTGAAAGAGATAACAAACTATTTATTTAACAAACACACAGGTGGGGAATAGTAATGCTAAATAATGAGATCGATCTCTCTGTGGAGAGAAAACCTGAGAAGATTTCAGAGGTCCTCTGTAGGTGCGGTCTCTCCCCTCCTAGGAGCTGGTCGGCGAGGGGCCACCCCCCCGGGCCTCTGGGAAGATTCTCCTGATGTGTTCAGATGTTGTTGAAACAGTCCAGAAGAGAAGAAAAGAACAAAAAACCCAAAAATCCTAGGAAACCGAAATTCAACCCTCCATCTCTCGCTGGGAGAAAAAAAGAGCCGAAGAAAAAAAAAAGGGTACCGCCGAAAACAGAGGAGCGTATCTCCGTGTCCTTGAAACAACTGCTTTGAAAAGTTTTTTGTTTTCTGTCCTTCTCAGGCTCAGTTTAAAGACACAGACGAGATTGGTGGGCATAGGGTAGCGATAGGGGTTACACATTATAAAGTCACCCCACGACAACTAACAAAGAAAAATCTCAAACACCTTATTTTAACGATAGCTTCCTCACTGTGTTTTGGTGACCTCTGCAATTCTGTCTGCTAGATACAGTGTAGGGTCTGTTGCTGGAGAGCTCTCTGGGTTATCCCTTCTGATAAGGAAAACTGTGTTTTCCAAAATATTTTCAAGCTAATGGCTTTATTCACTCTTCTAATGGGTTTTGGATACTCATCTGAAAGCAAACTATAAATTCTAGTTTGTTTCAGTGACATATATAATATGTAAAAATAGAAAATTAGTATGCAAAAATCTAAGCCACCTTTTTTCAATAAATTGTCAAATGGATCACGGCCTTTCAGAGCAGCTTTTATTGCTATTTAACTTACTATAGCTGTGAAGACTGAACAGTTCTATGTCAAACCTAACTGTCTTTTTCACTGACGTGCTACCACACTAGACTTACATTTCTGCCAAGATGGTGCAAATCTGTAGTTAAAAACACCTGGAAATGTTTGGCAGGCCTGACAGAATGGTTGTGATGGTGTTGTGGCTCACAGTGTAAGAGCGGGTCTCCCAAGATTCTCTCTGCAACAGTTTTGGAAAAAATCACATGAACTTTTTTGCCCTCTCTGTATTTCTCTGTTCTGCTCCTGTATGGCATAGAAATGCTTGTAAAGTATACTTTTTGCATTCTTTGTCCATCCAAACTCTTAAGCATCTTTTTATATTTGAGCACACAATGGATTGCTCTTTTTACAAGTTTGTCATGAAATAAATTGCCCCACAAGCATTCTGTTGGTGCATGTCTGTGCAGCAAAATACAGAAGTGATTGTACTAAATGCTGAGAACAGCCTTGATTGCTCTGCCTAGTACCTTCCATAAAGAGACAGTAGCTCAAGCTGGCACCAGAACATCAACTCAACATCCCTAGGAAGGATGCAGTCTCCTAGCTAGTAGATACCTACAGCACTATGTCTTCAATGCTGTTTTACATTAATCTAACAAACAAAAGCTAATCTGGTTACACTGGACAATGTGGACACATCCTGTGTGAATGTTTAGTCCATTCTCTGTGGGAGCATATTCAAAGCCATGGAAAAAGTAAGCATATTGGAGTCTCTGAAAAGGAGCTCAGAGGGCTCCAGTAAGGTACTACAGAGGGACCTGTATATAGGAACAGTGGTTTCAGATGCTTGCAAGAAAAAAGCGTAAGGACAAGATTTCCAGGCTAATGGTGGAAGCAAATTTCAGAGACAGTAGTCAGTGATATTCCAGTCCTCTTCTCTCATTTGTATTGAAAGAGATCTTGCCAAACATTCATTCATGATCAGTTTTTGCTGAATGCAGAGAGCACTAAAAAAATACACTGAGATCTTATTACAGGATGATGAGTGCTTGCTGATTACGTTTTGAGATTTAAAAAGAAGTTAAAAATGCAGAAAAACCCCTCATTTTAATTTATATTCTGTTTAAAATAACATGTTATGTAACTGATCAATAACTTCATTGGGCAGTTTCCAATTAGAATGAAGCTAGCATTAAAGTGGTGTGGAGAAGTCTCACTTTCTTGAAAGAGCTCTGAATGCTCTGAATTGTTACAAGATAGCTAACTTGTGTATACTGTTTTTCACAGTCCAACTGTACAACATTGTACTGACCAGCTCTGCTGATCACATAAGACTTTGACATCTGTGTGGTGCTATTCCAGCTTCAATGCTAAGAACTAAAACAGAACAATCCAGTTGGGAAGTAAAGGGTACCGCTGTGAGTGACATTGCAATCCACATCAATATTTCATTTGAATTTCAGGGTTCTTCCACAGGGACTTGAAACCTGAAAACCTGCTTTGCATGGGACCAGAACTTGTGAAAATTGCAGATTTTGGCTTAGCCCGAGAAATCCGATCTCGGCCTCCTTACACTGATTACGTATCCACAAGATGGTAAGTGCTAGTACTCAGCTGCATTGTAGGAACTTGCAATTAATACTTTAAAGCAGTACAGTACTGAATTTGTGCTGATTGTTATACTACTTTTGATGCCTCCTTCTTATGAAACTTTTATTTAAGCTTGCCATAACTTGAAAAGCTTCAATTAGTGCAAGACAGTTTACAGATGGCAGCAGCGCAGGAGCAGAGAGGGAGCGGGGTAAGGCAGGTGGGAGTGTGCTAGGATTGCTGCATGTCAGGAAGATATAAGAGAGTTTACAGAAGCTTATGTAGTTTCAATCAAAAAAAGAAGAAGTCTGTACAGGAGAGGAGGTTTTTAAAGGATGTTTCCTCTTAATAGCAAAGAATGAAGAGGTGAGTGATTTCATGTATGTTTGAATTGTGTTGATTGTTGGGATTTCCTTTTCTTTCTTCTCTTTACAGGTACAGGGCTCCTGAAGTCCTTTTGCGATCCACCTGCTATAGTTCTCCAATAGATATTTGGGCTGTTGGTTGCATAATGGCAGAAGTTTACACGCTGAGGCCTCTCTTCCCAGGCGCCAGTGAAATTGACACTATATTCAAAATTTGCCAAGTCTTAGGGACCCCAAAAAAGGTAACTGAAGTGATGTTCCACACTGTAGTAATCCTGGAGCTGTTCTACAATACACAATGGCACGGTAGCAGTAAGCATAAAAATAATAAATTTTCCTGCTTACTGCTAATTTATGGTATTGATCTCAGATATAGTAGTCTAAATTAAAGCTTATTTTCTGTGCAGTAAGCATTATGTAATTATGCTGTAAAAGCTGACACAGAGGGGAGGAGAAACAGGTCCCTGAACAGCAAACCAAGTCCTTAGACTGTGATTTCATTAGGTGGGAATTAAATTTTCGCTTGTACATTGTGTGTAAACCTATGGTTTAAGAGGCTAAAAATTGGAATCATGGCAAGATTCCTATTTGCTGGTTCCATTTGAGCCCTTGACTCGGTTGGATGTACAGCAAGACTCACCTCTCACCAGAGGTTTGAGGTGAAGATTTTTAGTGAAATTTTCAATGTAAGTCCAGAGCAAGCTGGACACAGTCTGTTACTGGTAAAATATATGCTAGAGTGCTTCTGCACTGATACTTTACAGCTTGACCTTTTTTGTGTTTGGAAATCTCATTCTTTCAGAACGACTGGCCTGAAGGCTACCAACTTTCAGCTTCCATGAATTTTCGCTGGCCTCAGTGCGTACCTAACAACCTAAAAACTCTCATACCTAATGCTAGCAGTGAAGCAGTGCAGCTCATGAGAGACATGCTGCAGTGGGACCCCAAAAAGCGGCCAACAGCTACTCAGGTTTGATTTTGTTTTATTTTTCTCATTTCTGCTTATGATTTTTTTTCTTCTACTGCAAGGAATAGTCATTTACCAGTTGCTCAAGGGTGCAGTTCTTAGAAGGGAGAAGAGGAGAATCCAAGAACAATTTGCAAGACAAGAGAGGGTAATTAAGAGAGAGTCATCAGTCTTTTGCATGAAACATCAACTGCTTTGGGTGTGTGCTCTATGATCAAAGATGTGACTGCAGCCTGTAAATACACTTGAATTAAATGTAACCCAGTCACTGTGAATAGCAGCAGAGTGAAGGTAGGATGTATGGCTGCAGGCTGTGATGCTGTTCTTTCTTTGCTGTTCGCCCATGGAATGGCTGGAATCTGGTTCAACCACCTTGTCCTAGGCAACCTGTGCCAGTGCTCAGTTATTCTCAGAGTGAAAAAGTGTTTCTTGATGTTCAGAGGGAGCTTCCTGTGTTTCAGTTTGTGCCCATTGTCACTGGGCACCCCTGAAAAGAGACTCACTCCATCTTTTTCCACCTTGCTCTCTGTTCCTCCAGCCCAGTGTTGCCTGGATAAGGCTACTTTTTGCAGGGCAGCCTCAGCTCAAGTGTACTGCAGGTATGTTCCAACATCCTGTGCATAAGCATTGCCCAAGTCATCCGTATGGGTTTTGGATAGTACTCAATTAAATGAGCAGGGCACCTTTTGGAAAACAGATGTGATTCTGGGTTCAGATCTGACTTGACTTCAAGGGCCATAGCTGAACCTTTGTGATTTAATTAAACCTTCAGTACAAATTGCAATAAAAAGCTTGAAATCTAATTAAAACAGTTAAAAAGTGAAATAGATTAAGAACTCCCAAAGGTAATGAAAAACAAAAAAATACTGTCTGTAACAGAATTAAGAGCATTAACAAACGTTTTACAGTAAAGTACAAATAGAGTGAGGAATCTGAGCTTTTAGAAGCTTTTTGCAGTAAGAGGACTTTGGGAAGGGAAGATGAGTATGCCTGAAACAGCAAGATAGGCAGATTAATTGCCTTTACTGACAACTCCTTAATTACTTGTAAGGCAGGACAAGAGTACTTTTACTAACTTGTCTGTCAGAAAAGATGGAGGCTAATTTTCATAAGGGTTGTATTTCTTTCACTTAATTCTATCTTGGAAATGGAGAATGGAAGAGATGGATGTCTCTTGGGGTCATTGAGTTTTGCTGGCTGAATCTGTAATGATGGGGGGGATATGTTTGCACATGCACACATGAAGAGACAGCATGTAATGAAACATGCCTTTAGATGCCATATACTTGGTTAAATTCTTAGTTCTGCAGAACCTTTCCTTCTGTACTAGTCCACAGAGGATTTGATAACTCAGTATCTCTTGAAACTTCTCTACTATTGTAGCACTTTTTTGAAGTGGATTGTGCTCACTAGAATGTAGTGTTGAGAGATGGGTCTTCTGCTGTTTCCTACCCCAGAAAAAAAGGAAATTAAATTTGTACTGACACATACGATTGAGGTAAATGAAACATTGTGGGTTTCTAAGCCTAACGTCTTTATTGCTTTTTAGGCACTTCGATACTCATACTTCCAGGTTGGGCATGCCCTGGGCATTCAGGAACTGGGAAAACAAAAGGAACTGCATAATAAATTGTCTTTGCATATTAAGCCTGTCCCCCCAGCACAGCCCCCTCCAAAACCTCATGCCCGAATTTCATCAAGGCCTTTTCAACAAAGCCAGTCTTCCCAGCACGTGGTGTACGCATGTAAGACAGACAACTCTGGGGCTGAGCACAGTAACTACTTACAGGAGGACAAGTCTAACCAGGTTCTTCTGCCTGCAATTCACAATAAGGTTCCTCAGCAGGTAAAGGTCCATCTAGCACAAGATAAGCTTTCTGATACACTGCCTGACTTTTTTCCTTGTGTTTCTTTTCCTTGTTCTCTTTCAAGGCTCTTGTACTTTACTGAAATAGTGACTGGGAATAAAAAAATGGTTACAACTTTCTGCTAGAAATTGGAAGTTACTCTATGGAAATCTAAATACACTTGTAAAACAAGCAAGTCAGTTTCTCATTTTAGAGCCATTTTGTGCTTCCCTTTGTTGAAAAGCACCACTTAAAGGATGACACTGATTTCATATGAGTAAAAAGGATGTACAGTGTTCAAAATATTAATGGGATTGATGCCAGAGAAAAAAGTATTACGCTAAATAGTATTGAAATGAGGGAAAGGAGGCTATTGCCTTCATCCATTTATGGCATCCAATTTATTGACTGGGAATAATAGTCCCTTTGGTCTTCCATACTAGACATGGAAACCAACAGATTGTTCTTTCAGCATGAGAATGTACCCTTCCTGTTGACTGATGAGGAGACTGGATTCATAAGATAGATGACAAGAGCAGACAGTGTGAATGCTGCTGCTGCGGATCAGTCATAAGTAGGGTCTGTACTGGCCAGTGCCACACAAGGTCAAAATGTACTGCTGAGCCTCAATGACTGAAGAGATACAAATTTGTACCTGTGCTGTCCTGCAAGAGATAATATTTTTTGAAATGTCTAGACACAGGCTTGTGGAAACATAAGCGTTCATGCAGTTTCTTACTCCCAGCATGGGAAGAAAAAGTAGAAGTGAAAGAAGTAAAATTTGAGCATAAGGTAATGGTTTGGGAGGTGCATATTGAAACATGAGTAGAATTGGAATTGAGACTTAAGAAATTTCTTCTTTTGTCAGTTCAAGACACTTTATTACAGGATGAAATGCAGAAGATAAGTAATAATGTTGGCAGGCTACAGATTGTGTTCTTAGCACATTTAATGGAAGATGAAGATTGTGTTGTTACAGCTCTATTACCACTATTACTCTTTGAGATAGAGAAAAAAATGTCCTCTTTGTTCCTGTCACCTGGTTTATGGTCTAAGCACATGGGTTTGTTTCTTTTCAATCTTTATAACAGAAAACATCTGCTGGGTCTGAGAATATAAATGGTGAACTTAAACCAAAACCTAGGCGAAGATGGGGACATCTTCCCAGGACAATTAAGAGTTCTGAAGACTGGGATGACTTGGAAGACCTTGATTTCAGCTCTTCCATCATGAGAATGGACTTGAAAAGCAAGAAGAGGCAGAATGATGAAACTCTTTGTAGGTAAGGGGTTTTTTATGTACATGTGCTCTTTGGTCTATTTCTTTGGCCTTTTCCTCTTTCTTAGTGCTGTTGCTCTTCATGCTTTCTTTGTATCTAGAAATGTATATCTATACAATTTCGTGGGTTTTTTTCCCCACTGAAAAAATTGGCTTAAGTTTCCCCAAGTTAATCTTTGAACATATACTTTTGATTTTATATGTGGACTATTTTGACATACTCCATGCATATAAACTGTTTTGGACATCTCTAAGCTTCAGTTTCCATGGATGGTATACAGAACAGGGAAACCTACTGAGTGATTTATAAAAACTTTAAAAGCAGTGTATAAGGGCACTAGAAGTACAAATCTGATTTTCAGGGGCACTTATATGACTTCAGGTTGATAATATTCCCTGTTGTCTGTGTGCTTACAGTGTAGCAAACACAGAAGGAAATGATTCCTGGAGATGGGATGGAGTTGAGAAAGCCAACTGTGAATAAACATGTTCTGTAAGAATTGGACTGTGTACCAATTTTTGAATTACAGATTTGAAAGCATTTTGGATCTGAAGCCTTTGGATGCTGTAGGCTCTGGCAGCAATGCACGAACTTCCCATTCAACCTTCTTGCGGCAAGACACTCCCACACTGAGAGTTTCTGCAGCAAAGCAACACTACTTAAACCATTCTAGGTATCGACCTGGTTAGTAAAAAATACTTTGCTTTTCTTCTTGCAGTTCCAACAGCAGTGTGAAATAGTCATTGGTACATTAGCTGTTACCCTTTGACCTTGTGGAGGAGGGCTACTGCTTAAAGAACATGAGGAGAGAAAGAGCTTTGCTAATTTAGGTGGCCATCACACGAACTACATTCTAGCAGTCTAGCAACTGAGAAGTGCTGCTTACAAACAAGGGGACAGGTTTGTTGGTCTTCTTCCTCCTGATGGATACTTCTATACTTGGAAGTGCGTTAGAAAATGTCTGTATATGTACCAAACTATTCCCTGTCTCCCTAAAAAGTATAGGACTGGTCTTCTAGACTGGGAAAGAAAGTGCCGTGTGTTTACCTCATGGGTGTATAATACCATGAACAACAGGCTAACTAGTAGTGGGAATATGCTTTGCTGTAGTTTGGAGTTAAGTAAAATATAGATCCATGTCTCTATAGAGAATTACATGCTTGTCTTCATGATAGCCTTTGCTATACGGAGACCAGTGGTGGGGCAGGATGAAGTACATGAGGCAGACAGCATATCTGCTAGTATTTAAAATGAGCTGAAGTGTATTCTTTCTCATCATTCCTATTCATAAAGGTAGTGTTAGCTATTCATTCACTTGTAGTACTAATACTTCAAAATTAATTAAGTAAACTAGAAGGTATTGTGACAGCAAATGCAGTCTTTTTTCCTGAAACAATTAAGTGACTTTCAAATTGTCTCACTTAGGTAGAGTTTTGGTAGCTAAAACTTGTTTTACTACAGGAGGTTGTAAAACACATTGATGGCTAAAGCCTGCTTTAGCCTTCTCATAAATTGTGAGTGCATCCTTGAATGTTAGGTACCCTGCTTAAATATGGGATCTGTGTTAAATACAAATAATAGGTGACATCTGAACTGTACTGCAAACTGTTGGCATAATCTGTGGTTTCAGTAGAGACACCAAAGACAGGTACAGTACTGTGAGAAATGGAATTGCCATTATTGCCTCTCAGGTTATGTTGTTGCCGTTAGGCTTTTATAGGAAGCGTAGATTTCATGTACATATCAAAGTTCACCTTCTGTGACTTGAGACTATTTGTGGCCTTGATGTAAGGATCCTGTCCTGTGATATAAGCAGCCATTGATGCTAGTGGAACTACGTACATTGTGATGTTTGCAGATTAGGGCCTGTGGCTAGTTATAGCATTCCTGTATTATGAGAGGATGGGGAGTGACCCAAAGAGTTACTGAGAGGGAGAGGTTTCGGTTAAGTTGAACCAGACATCTGCTCTAAGGCTGCACAAGGTGGAATGCATGCAGACCTGTGTGGCAACAGGGATTTCAATGAAGTAATCTTTGAATTTTTGCAATGTAGGAATAAGCACAAGGAATAGCACAGTCTCCACTTCAAACAAAGAGTCTGCTCCATCTCATCCCTGGCCCAGTTCTGGTTTGTCTGGGAAAACTTCCGGTTTGGGAGGAAGTACTACCAACAGGATGAATTCAGGTAAGAAGGTGTGCTAAGACTCTGAGAAACGATAATAAGTGATGTCTCTGCAATTCCCCACCCGTGTATTTTGGACTGATCCATTCCCAAAACACTGTCAGCTCCTAAGATACCTGCTACCCTGTCTTTTCTTTGTGTTAAAATCGGTTATGAGCACTCTTCTTTGGGAGACTGCCTTAAACTGAAACATAGTCGTTTCTTCTGATGAATCCTCACAAGTCTGAAGTACCCCATGCATAGAAGGCTGGACAGCTTAGGTCTGTTCAACCTGAAATACTTCATCTTGCTTTCAATTTCCCTCTTCTCTTTTTTTTAAGTAGTTTTTTAAGTAATTTTCTGGTTTCCAAAGCATTTCAGTCCACTGGGTGCATAAATGGCTGTCATTACAGGAGGAAACTGGTATAAATTGAACTAGCGATACACATCAGTCTCGTTACATGAATAAAGCAAAGAAAACCAATCATTACATCTTTTAATTGATGTTGTTTAAAATAATGTAATAATTACAGTTTTAAAAATTCAGACAAAAAGCAAAAGTCTTCAATTTTTCTTCTTCAGGTTTTTTTTGGCATTTGGTATTTCAGGTATTTAATCACTGTTGAGTTGAAGTAATAATTTGTAGATTTTTACATTAGATTTTCTCAGATACACTAAAACATGTTGATGTTTCTAGACTGTATCTATATATTTCCTCTCTAAACTGTGGCTTGAGGTTTTCATGTGATACAGTTCTGCAGTGCCATACTTCTTTTCCATATGTTGTTTTGAAAGTATTTTATTGCCAAAGTTTGTGTTGAATCTTGGCCCAGAGAAACGTTTTGGGCCTCTAGAAACTCAGGTTAAAAAAAAAAAAAAACAAACCCCAACTTAAAATTTTGGACGTAATTTAATCAGAAAATCATTCTTTAAAGATTCAAGATGGGAGGACACTGTGAATAGCTAAACTACATGAGAACCTTTATATACGTAGCACATCTCCTTCCTGGCTCTTCTAGAAGTTTTTGCTTCTTTTGTAGCAGCATAGAATGTAATTAGTTTTTTCTCTTTTTTATTTATTACCACCATTTTCCACAATAGGCTTTGCCACTGCTCTAGTACAGCGTAGGCACGTGTGCAATGGCTCTGGTCTGTGCATGGTATCTTGTTTAGTGTCCATCTATGCTACAGCTCTAGACTGTTTTGTTCCATTTCTGTGGCTTACCCTACAGGTCAGTCAAATCTGTTGCTGCACATCTTAGGGACAAGTTTTAAAATTTAATTTTAAAAGGCTTTTAAAATTTGAAATTTGACTATCAGATTTTTAAGTTGTGCTGTCATGGGCTTCAGTAAGAGCTTTGTGTAGCACCAAAGCCCCAGACTCACCACATAGACATCAAGAGTCAATATATTCTTAGCACATTGTTGCTGAAAGTCAAACAAGATAATTCCAACTGAATGCTAAGTTTTGGAAGCTTTGAGAAACCTTGAAAAAGCTGAGATGTCAGGGAGAATTGCCATTCTCCCTGACAGGTACAATTTGCAACTGTTTTCCATTCATCTGTAATGCAGTCTGATGCTGACAGTCTCCTGAATGCAGGTATATATATAGGAGCTGTGGATTTCTAGTGTCTTCAATTACATTCTTGTTTTAATCAGTCCATGATGAGGCTTGGTCTTGAACATGACCCCTCAGGGCACACCTTTGTCATCTGTTGATAGTATGGGAGATCCATTGTGTTCAGGTGTTCCTTGCCATTTCTTTCAGGGCCCGTAGGATCAAGCGGTCTAACGAGTGCTTATGTCCCTTCATTTCTGAAGAAGGAAGTAGGTTCTGCTGGGCAGAGGGTTCAGTTAGCACCAGTTGTGGATCCATCTTCTGGTAAGTACAGTACCAGCGTTCTCTTGGTCCCTTGGTCAGTACTCCAGTAATGCTGTATGTATGCAGCACTGAACTACTTACCTTTGTTTTATTTTATTTTATTTTATATGACTGACTGGAAGTATTGTTTATAACCTCTCCTTCATATGGAGAGGGATTTTGTTTATGTTTAGTTTTATATATTAAATATGTGGGTTTATCTACAGCCTGTTTCAATGGGACCTAGAGGTTGGTGTGAGAGCTGGCACAGAATTCACACTTGTCAAATCAGGGATGTCAACAGTCTTTAGGGATTGGATGGACTATTGTTTCACATCAGCAAACTCTGTTAAAAAAGGAGGCTTATTTCCTGAAGAAGTAACTGGACTTGCACCCAGTTGTTGTTCAGTGTGGATAGCTCTCACTGAACTTTTATATCACAGAATTTTTTGTCCTTTAGATTTTGCTTCTCTGACATCAGTCAGACCCCTTCTTGGATGGCCCTCGTTCAGTTCACCTACCAAGAGCTCGCCGAGGTTAATGCCTCTCCCACCGGCGGCGGAGCCGATCCATGGGCGCGTTGACTGGTCTGCAAAGTATGGCGCTCACCGGTGACCTGTGGAAATACTCTCTGACGGGTGCCTGCTTCCCAGGAAATGATGGCCAACATGAGACCATTTCAGACTGGTTTATATACCTGTACATTTAAAAGAAGCAGATCTTCCATGAATGAGACATTTTGAAGGGTTTTTTTACTTATTTGCATTAATTTGAATGCAGTCTTGTACCTTTTTGTATAAAAATGTTTTGTTATATACTTGGGTCCAATTATTTTCATAAAAGTGATACATTTTGTATATAAGGCTTAGGGGATTTGGCATTTTTATACAGCAAATTTTTATAATGAACTTTAAAAAATTTAACTTTTTTGTTGGATTAAACTTTTTTATAGAAGTGGATAAAAATATGTGGTGCAATATTGCAGTGAAGGAGAAGTACTGAGGAAGCGGCATTCATTAGACATTTTCTAAAGTTTGTGCTAATTGAGGCTGTGTAATTTCAGTGATGCCATGTCTCAATGCCACACTTCTGTTGTCCTATGCTCCTTTGCTTCGTACTGACATCAGAGGAGTGACTTAACAGTCTACACTCTCCTTTACAGTCACTGAGAGACTGCTGAATGTCAGTAAGAGGTACCTTTTTTTAAATTTATTTTTGCCTTTAAAAGTTTTTTTGTTGGACTGCTATACAAATTTACCAAATATGAGGACTCTTGTTTGGTGAAGGGTAAATATTGTTGTGTAGATCCATTTTCTGATACAGTGTTCCTTTTTCCTGCTTTAAAGTTGTTCTTTGGCATTGTTCACTATGAAATAGAATGTGGACCTACCTCTGTTAAATTCATTTAAAGGTTCCAATGATTTCTAAGGGGAAAAAGCAGATTCTGTTTCTTCTTTTTCTTTTGTTGTGAATATAAGATCTGAAGACCTATTTAAGATTGTATTAACAATTAATAGTAAATTAGTAAAATTAATAAAACTGGTTTCAGAGTAACAAAATATTAATGATATGCCAGCAACAGAGTTTAAGGAAACAAGATCTATGCAGCTGACTTACTTTTCACAACTGTTTTAAATCACTGCTGTTTTAAATCACTTAAGAGGGGGAAAAAAACTCAAAACAACCCAGAGGAAATTAGTCGGTCTAAGCTTGCTTATGTTTATACTCAGTTCTTCTTCACTCAGTACCTCTTCATTTACAATGTGAAGAATATGTCAGCTTCCATAAATTAGGCCCAGAGGCTCTACAGGGAAAAATGGGATCTTACGTGGTCCTGTTAAGAAAATGTTGTAAAACTGTGGTTGATTTCACTGAAATTTATACAGTTCTTTGAAGAGCAGTTTAGCTCAGTTTATAAGAGAGTATGATTTATATCAAGTTAGAGAGAAAAGAAAGTAGCCTCATAATCTGCTTTAGTTCCGCTCTGGAAAGGAGTGCCCGAGTCCAGCTAGCAGCAGAAAATTAATTTAGATCACAGTCAGCATTTGTCTGTTCCTGCACCTCCTTCTAGAGAAGAAAGATAAAACTGTTCAGTGCTCTGGGAGAACGCCTTCCATAGCTGTGTTCTGGAGCAGTGCTGCCAAAGCTGAAGTGTGCTGCGAGAATGCATCTTCCTGAAGAAGTGTGCAGAAATGCTCATCTTTCTGAGCTCATTGTGAGATCAGCTCAGGCAGATGGTTTATTTATGAGACTAAAACCCAGCCTAAAGGGATCAGAGCAGGTGCAGTTCTCAGCTCCCAGCCGTTTCAGGGGAACTGAATGGCTTGTGTGTCAGCGAGATCCTCTCCACGGGATCTGCCGGCACACACAAGGGGCAGCTGCTGTGGACTCGAGACTGAGAACAGATTCTGGCCGTTTCAGTGCTTCCCCTGGAGAACGTGTGGGATTTCAAGGAACCTGTACCCTAGGGTAGGCTGCTGGCTCAGTGCTACAGGGGGAACCACAAGGAGCACTGGTCGCTGTTTGCTTTTATGGGCTCAGCCCACAGTGAGACAGTACAAGACAAAGAGGGAGCAAAAGTGTGCGTGTAAGACTTACACATGCCAAAGACATCTTCTGTGTCCCACTGCTCTGTTATCTGAGCATAGCAAGTACTCACTCCAAACCATACCTAACTGCTTGCACAGCAGTGATGCCAATACTTAGCAGGAAAGTAAAGCAGCCATTTGATTTCTAAAGCACACACTGATAGGTGTCTGTGGGTAAGTGGAAAGGGAAGTATGTATATTTGTGCTAGAACTGGAAAGACAGTTGTTTCTCTTGGTGGAAATAAATACCTGTATTTATGTCTACATACCATTTAATTTATTTTCTCACCGGGTAATTTGTTTTAAGAATGAGCACCCTGAACCTATCCTGGTACCCTAGACCTAAGTAGGCAATCTAAATAGTCTGGTCTGTACACTTAGTTCCTACAAGTGGAAGGAGACAAGTCATGAGAACAGGTGGCTGAGGCTTGGATTCATCATACCTAAGCATTGAGCTCCTTTGTTGTGAGGTGACTCACGCCTGGTGAGTGAGAATCATCTCAAAAGAAGTCTGTCTCATTTGAGAACATGCAAACACTCTGGAGATACCTGAGTCTCTCCACTAAGGAGGGGGACAACTCTGTGAGATTCAAGTAACATGGGATGAATTTGAACCTGGCCTGTAATCTCTGCACCTTTATCAGACCTTCAGTGATTTTTTTGACTATAGCATTCAGGCTTTAGTTAGTCCATCAAAAAGATTAGAAAAAGAAGCTGTACTTTTAATTTTTTTTTTTTTAATATCTCCTCCTTTCCTAAGTTAAAGCCTTTTATTTTGGGGAAAAAAGCTAATAATCTTGCATTCAAAATCACTGCTAGTTTTCCCTTAGTGAGACAGAAAATTAGCTATATTTAATGGCTATATCCTTTACTCAAGCAAATTCTTACTGAAGTTGGAAAAGTTCTTTTTGAGCAGGACAGAGGTGAGTTTATGTATTTTAACTGTGCTGTCTCTGCAGTACAGATATAGAAAAGATGGAGGTCTTTATATACTGAAATCTGGACAAGCAGCATATCTGACAATTTGTGATATGTAACCTATTACCTTGTGCTTTAATATTTAGCAGCATCTTCGTGGAAAATGTTTTTAGAATTGTACTGTTTACATTTTCTCAGGCTTAGGCATAACATGTAATAATAATGACCATTGGAAATAAAGGAGTCTAACGGTGGATTCATTCACCTCTGTAATCCAGATTTTCCTAAAAGTAGTGTGTAAGTGCCATGACGTTAGCAAAAAAAGAAAAAAAAAAAAAAGTCAGAAAACCCACTCCCATGGTGTTCCTGTATCTGATATGGCTGTTGATATGAGCAGGATGTTCCATAATGTGAAGACAAAAACATGTACTGAAAAAACATTTTAGAACTTAATATGGAAGGAGGGGGTAGAATTGTCATTGAGGGGAGAAATAATGGTTCTTGTTTATTCAGTGTTTTTGTTCAGAAACATTCTAAATGCTTGTTTTATTCCTTCTGTGTCAAATGTCCTGCCCAGAATAAAGTTATTCTTGAAGAAGTAGTGACTGACTGACCTGTTCTTTTATTCAGTTTTTAATGAAAGCACTTTAGTTTGCCTTTTGTTTGGTTGGTTTTTTGTAGTTGGGGTTCAGTTTTTTAATAAGCCTTCTTGGAGGGGCACTGCACATTCACTGACCACATGGTTCGAGTCTAAGCATGTAATTTCTGCAATATACTGTGAGCTCCATGTAAAGCTGATCGCTGAGTCCTTCCATGGATGTCAGCTCCTCTGAAACTACCTGCAAGACTGAATTATAACATGCATTACACTTCAGGAGGACAGGCAACTGAACTAGATTGTTGTGGGTCCCTCCCAAGGGAAAATACTCCTATTCTACTCTATTCTATTCTATTCTATTCTATTCTATTCTATTCTATTCTATTCTATTCTATTCTATTCTATTCTATTCTATTCTATTCTCAGTGTCTTGTGTCACCTCTTTAGCCTTCTCCCTTGGCTTTCAAGGCAGTAGAAGCTGAAGATGATTTATAATTTACAAGCCCAGCCCTTTTGTTAGCTGTTTAAGTGGACTGAAAATCACTTGCACCGTTGAAGAACTAGGTGAGAAATACATTTACATGTGCAAGGATTTTAATTTTACCTGGGGGAGTGTGTGTGTTGTGTGTGTGTGTTGTGCGGAGCTCACGGATTCGTAGGTGACCGGGGAACTGAGGCTAGAGAAGCGTTAAAGTGAAATAAAATGCGGGATTTGCATACACACACCCTCACTGCGAGGGATGTGCATATGAGGCACAAAACAATGGCAAACTGCCCCATGCAGCGCCTCACTTGGATGTGTCTGCAGTCTTGGAAGCTTGACTACCCTACGTTCTCCTACAAATGGACCTTGAGCTTGTTTGGAGGTTCTAGCAGGGGAGCGCAGCTACCGTATACCCTTGACCGATGAACGGTACCGTCTCTATCGGGGAGGTCGTCCTCTTCGACCGAGCGCGCAGCTTCGGGAGGGACGCACATGGAGCGTTGAGGGAGGAAGGGGACACCCGCCTAGCCAGCCAGATCAGCCGAATCAACCCTGGCGATCAATGGGGTGACAGATGTCGCAGCCAGATCGCCCTCACATCCAGACATGGGAAGCGCACATGCAGCTATTTATTGCTCAATAGATCCGGTTCCCTTTACCTCACGGTTTTCAGCTGCCGCCGACAATCCAGGGGCACAGCGCATGGAATCATCAGTTTGCAGCAAGAAAACCTTCCGAGATAAACCAGTTCTTAACCCAGTTTAAAAGTTCTAGCGAAATTCTTTGGGGTGAGATTTCTTCTCAGAAGGCTTTGCGAAACATGCAAATATTCGGCTTCCTATTGGCGGCTGTGCCGCTCGTCGCCGCCCCGTGTCCTGGGCGGGGAGGGCCCGGCGGCGATCGCGGCTGCAGGCGGGGACGGCGGGAGTGCTGTGCGCTGGGGCGCCGTGTGTTCGCTCGGCATCACCGCTTTAACCCTCCGTGTCTGTGAGTAATGTGGGCCCCTGGGATTTCTCTGTTCTGTTCCCCCCGCCAACCAGTGCCCGTGGCTCGCTTGGCTCAGGTGAGGCGGGGAGCCGGGAGTCTGTGCCCGGGCTCAGGCCTGAGCCGTGGATCCGCTCTCGGTCAAGGGCTCCCCGCGTCATAACACGGACCGCTCGTCATCTCGTGTCTGCCAAAAGCTTGTCCCCAGGAGGGCTGGGAGCTGATGGCCTCGGGGACTGCTGCCTGTCACACGCTGAGCACGGGACGTGCCCCCGGGTTGGTGTTGCGGCTGCGGAGTGGAACCGCTGCTGGGCTGCTGAATGCAGGCAGGGAAAATCGGGCCCTAGCGTCCTGGATCTGCGGGACGTGCGAGGCACAGCTGGTTCCCTGGCCCTCTTCATCGATATTCTGGTCCGTGTTCTCCTAGCGTGGGAGTGATCGCTTCTTGCACTGATAGTCATGTTCCCTCATTCCCCCTGTTAGCCTAGATAGCCTTCATAAATTACACCAGGGGAGCAAATTTTTCCCTAAGTCCCTTTTGCTGTTGAGGTGTCAGGCTGAGGGGAATGGACAGCAACCTACCAGCAACTGCGGCTCCTGGCTGCAAACTGCCACTTTACCTCCTTCTGATGAAGGGTGGAGAAGGGAGAAGCTCTTTACCCATCACCAGGGTGCTCTTTCCATCAGATTTTAGTTCACAAGTTGGACTTTCTGTTCCAGTATGGCATGGCAGGCTCAGTCTTAGGAACCTAGGATGCTACAGCTCATGTCAAAGCTTGTTGATCCCCCGGTATTTACAAGACAAGCACCCACCATGCCTTTACCTTCCTTTTGCCTCTGCTGCATTGAGGTGTGCTGGGCATCAGTGACGTGCTTATGTTCTGTGACCTGTCCACTGGCTTGCTAAGAGCAGGTCTCTGGAGGTGGCACTCAGGAAAAGTGACTCTTCTGTTTCTTTAGTTTTTTAAACTACAAGTTAAAAATCACCTTTGGCTTTTTTTTCTTTTTCTGTGAATGTAGCTGTATTACAAGAAGCTCCTGTTCCATTCTGTTCTTTTGTGTAGTTCACAGTGATACTTTTCTTCAGTCTTTTTGTGTGTTTCTAATTCATTGCTATATTTATCAGCGGTAGAGATACTACTGGGCAGTGTTTTAGTTCCCTGTGACTTACCTAAGAGCAGTCGGAGGCCTTTGAGCAGGCGTGGGTGAAATAGCCTGGCTCATTTGAATTCCCATGTTCTGATGCAGTCTCATATTTTGTGTTCTCTTTTCATGCCTGTTGGCTAACAAGCAGATCACTCTGTGCATGTTCAAGGTCTTTTTTGCCTCTGCTTATGAAGGAGCTCTTGGAACATTGGAAACTGGAGGTTATTGTTTGCATGCCAACAGCCTCTTTTTCAGAATTACTTGAACTGTGGATTGAAGTGACAAGAAATCACCTTCCAGAGGGAAAACAGCTCTCAGTTGCAGCAAGGGCTTGCTGTTATGGAGTTCTGCATATGAAATGCCACTATGATTAAATTTGTTTGTTCTCTTGGCTTATGGCTCCACAGTGGAATCCAGTTCCTGCTGAGGCCTAAACAACAGTCTATTCAAAAAATAACAATTAATAGCCTCATTTATTAAGTCATTAAAGCACTAAAATGCTGCTTGCAAAGCAGCATTTGATCATCTGAAAAGTCTATAAAGTTTTGCATAGCAACAGGGTTTATTAATAGAAAGAAATGCGGCCTGTAGAAGGGTAAGTTAGTGCAACGCTCTGAAACTCTGTATTTTAATCTGGATTATTACAGAAGAAACAGGCCATTCTTCTGAAATTTCTACTGATCCTGGATCACATATTGCGATACTTTTGAAGTTTCTACTGATTGCTGGATCACCACAGCTAGAAAAAAAGTGGGAGGCTTAAAAATACATTCCCATGCTTCACCTAAACATGTGTAGAATTACTGTTTAGATACTTTTGGCATTCCTTGATACAAGGTCTGCCAGTTTTGCAAACCCGGCCTACGGCCTCTTCTCTTTGATCACGATTTTTGGTGGTGTCTGTGTAATTTTAATTCTAAAACATAAATTTTCTAAAAGTTTTAAGGATTTTCTTAGTGGTGGTTTTTTTATTTTTTCTGTTATCTCCTGCTTAGCAACTTGATGCTTACTTTTCCTGAAATTCAGGGGGATGAAAAGTCTATGAAATAGTTTGACTTTACTGTGCAGCAATAAAATCAAATCAGTTTAGACTGAAACTTTGCTGAAATATTTTGTCAAAAATTAACTTAAATTTTTGTTCTGTGAGTGAACCATTATTCCAGCTGCCATCAGATATTTGGATCATTATTAACTTGCTATCTCTTGCAACTATTTCAGGTAACAGGAAGTTTGAAGTCATGTCCGGAAAACCGAAACTTTACTACTTTGATGGAAGAGGCAAGATGGAGTCGATTCGTTGGTTGTTGGCTGCAGCCGGCGTCGAGGTTTGTTTTAGAGTTTTTAACTTCTAGCTGCACATTGGTAAGCTTGTCTTTGAGGCAGATCACATGTTATTAGTCAAAAAAGAAAAGGCATCCCGAGATGCAATAGTAAATGAACATTGGCTATTTAGTGTAATTAAATACTTTTACTTCAGGCACACAAAAGCATGGCTTCAAGTTACGTGTCTTCTGAGCAGTGACACTGTAAACCAGGTTCTTGCTTAACACAAGAATGTCTAATCCTTAATTAAGCCCTTGATTACTGACCCAGAGCTGCTGAGCTGATAGATGTGTTCCTGGCATAAAAAGTGTTATCTGTGCCAAGTAAAACAGCAATTTACTTTCTCTAGTCTTTCTGTTTTCAGCCGAAGACTCACACAGAGATTTTTGTTTTATTTTTCACTCCACTGCCTGCATCCTCCATAATAAGCTGTAACACAAAATATGTTGTGTCTTGCATCATTTAGATGAAGCTTAGCAGGGTGAAGTGAGCAAATTGACCCGCATGTGTAGGGAAATTAGAAATCTCTGCATAGGAGGAAAAATACTTGGGTAAAACAGAGAAGGAAGATACCACTTTAAAATATTTTTTTCTGATGGTATATAATTTACTTATTCATTCACTGCCCATCTTGATGGTAAACTGGTAAATACAGTTTGAGGACACAAAGGACAAGTATTTGCTCTGAGTGTCCTCTTTTATACAATAAGCTGTTACAGTACATACAGTTACTTGTGTACCGAGACAAGGAATACAAGTTTTTTAAAAAGACCACCAGTCTTTATTTGAAGGCCTTGCAGAAGACAGAACTGTCTGCTTCCCTCCATCATTTGTTCCTATGTTTTAAGTCACTCTCTCTTCTTTTTCTTTTTTTTTTTTAAGCTAAAAAAAGAAAAAGCTGTTGATGAGTACCAATTGCTACATTTTTCCTTGGAATATTCTTTTCTCAGCTTCTCATCAGCAGAAGCCTGGGTTCTGAATTTTAGACTGTGATCACACTTGCTATGGTTGAACATTGGCAGTATATTAATATGTCTGATCATCTGGGGTTTCCTTAGTATAGCAAGTTTTAATTACTGACATGAGTGGCACAGATGTCATGAGAGAGGCTGACTGAGCAAGGCATTTAGGGATTGGGTAACATCAATCCTTTTTTAGTCTCCATGTTCTGCACTGCCCACAGACATGTGTGGCACATGCAGATACATACATGTAGATGTCTAACTTTGGTGTCTTAATCTTGAATTCAGTTTCTCTGTAAGTAACACTGATTGGACCAGCCACCCTCAACCATACTGAATATAACTACATCCATCTGATCACCAGCAATTCTGTATCTTTTTGTTTCTCATCTTGCCAGTAACTCATCTTCAGGTGTCTGAGACATGCATCTGTACTAAACTTCCTGCAGGGCTTGCCACTTGTACATTATTTTGTAAAAGCTTAGTTTTAACTGCCAAAGAATTTGTTCCTGTCTAGCTCCCAAATCAAAATATCCCATAGCAGAGCTTTTTTCCACATTCCAGAAAGCATTTTAAGGACAGCCAAGACTGTATTGTTGATTGTTTCACATTAAGTTGCCTGTTAAATACCAAAGAAACCATCCTCACTCCAGTTCTTGTTGCCTGTTCTTCTGCTAGGGTTGCCCTTAGCAGCACTTATCAAGTGTGACAGTCCAGGCGATTTGGCCAGCACTTCTGTTCTTGGTGTGTTCTCCCTTAGAGCCATATCTGGAACCGAAAGAACCATGATGTATTTCTTTTCCTTTTATGGTGCTTAAAAAGTTTATCTCGTCTAGAAATGTGAATAGATTCTTATTTCCTCTTCTTCCTCACTCTCCTTTGTCAGTTTGAAGAAGAGTTTCTGGAAACTCGAGAGCAGTATGAGAAGCTCCTGCAAGGTGAGTCCATGTGAAACCTCAAGAAAAGTGTAACCTTTCCACACAGAAGAGTAAAGCTGAGAGCTGTGAGCAGCTGCAGAGGCTGATTTTTTACATATGTGGACAAATGAAATTGCAGACTGAGTATCATTCCAGCCTGGAGGGTTTGCCAGGCCTCTGGATTCTTCTACTCTCCATTTGTCTACGCATCCCAGCTGGTCCCAAAAACTTAACCATGGGCTTCAGTAACTAGAAAATATGTATCCCAAATTTTCATTTTATGTCCTGATATAGCTTAAAGATTGGTCATAAGAGAGAAATCTGTGAATCTAACATTTGCTTTAAATAGTGTTTGAATAATGGAACAGAATTTTTTTACATTGTTTAGAACTAACACTTTTTACTCAGTTGAGATGTTTAGTGTGACCATCTCCACTGCACTTTAATTTCATTTTAAAAGCTGCTGTACACAGTCCTGACTGCAACTACAGTGAAATTTTTTTAAAGAAAGGATGGTAACCCACAATAACTGTGTTTTTCAGTTTAATTTTTCTGCACCACTGTAATTTATTCTTTGCATGGAAGAACTCCAGTTTAATGCAATGACTACCCACAGCAAGCTCACCATAAAAGCAATGATGCTCTGAAGACAGCAAGAAATCTGACGTGGAGTTACTGGATCGGTCAAATAGTGTGTCTTTCCTTTTAGGTGGATCCCTGCTGTTTCAGCAGGTGCCCATGGTGGAGATCGATGGGATGAGGATGGTGCAGACCAGAGCCATCCTCAGCTACATTGCAGCAAAGTACAACCTCTATGGGAAGGACCTGAAGGAAAGAGCCTTGTATGTAACAGTATTACTCTTCTTGAATTTAGTATAGTAGCTCAGATGCATCAAAAATTAACTGCATAGTCCCACACACACAGAATCACCTGGGGGCCTCAGTGATACGCATTTCTTCGGTGAGCCTGAGAGGCCACGGTTAGATGCAAGCCAACTGATTTGTTCTAACTCAGTTACTTTTCACATAAAAATATCTGAGTCAGGGGTTTATTGTGCCTTAGTGAAAGATTAATACAGGTATTCAAGAGGTGACTGGCATGTAGATGCTGAACTACTTTTGTAACCAGAAAACTCTGGAAGGAAATGGTTAATGTCTAACTTTTGGCTGCAAAATAAGAGCTATCATTGACATTATCTGTGGTTGCATGATGTCCCACTGCACTGTAAAAAGCGCATGGTTTAGATCTATGGGAGCTGGGGAAAAAACAGCTGAAAGCTGTTGAAAAAATATTGGTTTCATCTAAAATCACATCCATATGAAATTACATCTTGATGTTGTGTCTGTGAAAAAAAAAAAGTATGATTGGGCTGTCTCAGTATGTAGCATTTTAAATGTCCATCTACAGTACGAAACCTGCTCTCATAGCTCTGGAAAAGGGACAATCTGAAGAACTGCCATACTGATAATTTAGCTGGGTGAAGAACCTTGTATGCTTCAGACTTCCAACCCCATTTTTTATCTATTTGGCACTACTTGGACTTTGGATTAAATTCTGAAGGTGGGATACATCCAGACAATTAAGTCAGTTGGGAATGACTCCTTGTGGTGCTGTGTGTTTCTTTGGTGATTGTGATCTATAACACCACAGTTACATTCTTAACCTCTGTGCAATCCTGTTTAAACCTGCACAATGAAGCAAGTAAAGAGCCAAAACCACTACAAATACCAGTAAAACTCAGACTGTGACATGTTTTTTTAATTGCAGAAATAATTTCCATGAGGGGGTGTCATGAGCGAGTGTGTTTGAGATCACTTAAAAAACCATTTTTCAGATCACATTGCAGCCTGGAAAGGAGGGAGGGGGAATGCACCACCACAGGGGGATGGAAAAATCAATTTTTACTATCCTAAAACAAATATAAGGTAATTCTGCTTGTGGAGGTGCCTTCTATTTAAGGTTTTTGTTTGCTTTGGTTTTAAGGATTGATATGTATGTTGGAGGAACTGATGACCTTATGGGCTTCATTTTGATGTTCCCTTTCTTATCGGCAGAGGATAAAGAGAAACAACGTGCTTTTATAGTTCAAAAGGCGACAAGCAGGTATTTCCCAGTATATGAAAAGGTATGTAGGAGGATCATCTTCTTCCCTGATTCTGGAGGGATAACAGTGGGAACACTGGTATTTCACCACAACCAGAAGCAAAAGTGTCAGTGCAGTACTTTACACCAGGACATCCATACTGTCTGTTGGCTGGAGATGGGTCAGAGCAGTATCAGACAAGTTGGGGTGGGTCAACCCAACAGCCTTTCAATGTATTTTCTTCCCCATGTCCAGGTGAGGAAGGGAGTGATAGAGCAGCTTTGATGGGCACCTGGTGCCCAGCCAGGATCAACCCACCACAGTAATTTACATTGCAAAAGCAGTGCTAATTATCTTCTTTGTTAAACATTTCAAATACATCTTGTTGAGTTTTCTTAAACACAGTAATACACAGCTATCACTGCTGACTTCTAGGCATACTGGAATCTTGGTGTTTTTCTGACTGATAGTTTGAGAGATAGGACCCAAGAGGTACTCTCAATGGAAATTAATATGCATGGACAGGATGATCTAGCAGGAATAGCTCTTCCTCTATTCTAAAGACTAAAGAAAAGACAAGTTTTTGACTTTGCCAGGTCTCCTATACATGGTTGCCAGGGTGCATTCTGCCCTATATTCCACTTGTTGTTCCACTTGTCTTAACCCCAGTGCTTTAGGCTGATAACCTCTCTTTCATACTCTCTATTTTCCCATTGAAGCTAACAACGTATAGAAAAATCCCATCTAAATTAGACTTGAAAGGTGTGAATACCAAGAAGGTATCTAACCCTGTACTCCAGTACACAGGGTGACCTAGGGCTATAGGAAGAAAGGATCGGTAAGAGAAACTCTGGGATTCTAGATTTCTGCTGTAAAATGATCAGTGACTGTTGGCACATCCCCTGTTCCCCCTGTTAGCTGCATGGGAGAGAAGGGTGAAAAGGAGACAGTAGTATTGTCAAAGAAGGTGTGCCTGTGCATTTTGAACACATGAACCTCAGCTGGCTGTCCACACCTGAGTGTTTTAATCTATGATATTTCTAGGTTCTGAAAGACCATGGGCAGGACTTCCTTGTTGGCAACAATTTTAGCTGGGCTGATGTTCATCTTCTTGAAGCCATTTTAATGGTAGAAGAGAAAAAGTCAGATGTGCTCTCAGGCTTTCCACAGTTACAGGTACCTTGCACTAGCAAGATGCTCATATGGTTGTAAATGCGATAAGTGATATTTCAAAGTCTGTTATGTGTAAATAATTCCACAAAACATTTGTTACTTTTTCATTCTAGTCTTGCTCTTCCTGCTTTAGGAAGAGCCTTGTAAGATGTTTCATCTAAAGAAACTGTTATTTTCTGGAGTAACCCCTGTACACATCTGAAGAAATGCACCCTCCCTATTTTTGCCTCTCCTCACCAGTTCTGTGGTACCGTTAAGTGGAAGATATTTTTGGATCACAAGAACTGATCTGAGTAATGTACATATCAGAAACCACAGATAACTGTTAACACTTTGTCTCATATCAATACAAGACAGAGGGCTGATTTGTTACTGTGGAAAATAAAAGGGCTGAAGTGAGTGGGAGTAAAATTCATCTACGGTTAAAACCATATTTCCTGTCTCGTCTCCACATACAGCTTGTTAAAGGATGTTACATAAATCAGCAAAATAGGGTTTTTTCTTGTGTTACTTTTCTGTTCTTTAATTACCATGTACTTACTGTTTACCTTCTAGGCATTTAAAGCAAGGATAAGCAGCATCCCCACAATCAAGAAGTTTCTTGAGCCCGGAAGCCAGAGGAAACCTGTTCCTGATGATAAATATGTGGAGACTGTCAGGAGAGTTCTCCGCATGTATTATGATCTAAAAGCAAATTAGTTTGCCTGGCCGCAGGCTGTAAGAGAACTGCCAGATTGCACGCGTCCAATTATGCTGCGAAGGAAGGCGAAGGGGTGTTTGGGAGGTGTTTCAATGGGCAGGAGGTCGTGCCCTCACACAAAATATAGTAGGCAGATATCTTTTATAACAGTTCAGTACTAGCCTATTTTCTCCTTCATTCATCTTGAGATTTTTCCTGGTAATTTTAAGCAAGTGAAATAGCAGCAAGCACACTGTCTTCCTAGAGACTTTGTGGAATAGCAAAAAAGAGAAATGTGAGTTGCTGACTGATAGCTTCAGCATGTCATACTATTTCTGAGGACTTTTTTCTAGATCTAGATCAGATTTTTATATGATGGTTGCTCCCAGTGAAGGCCTTTACTGTTCTTTAATATCACTGCTGGCAAATGAAACAAGTTGTTTTTAAAGACAGTAGGAGTGAGGTCTTTCTCCTGCCAGTTCTACTGGACATCAGTGACTTGTCTGAAAAGTCAACACTGTGCCTTTATAACTAAGCTGCACTTTTATTAGTAAATTAGGAAATAAACTGACTGCCAAATGACATTTTTGTTTAACTGCTGCATCTAGAGGACCTGTACTAATCAAATAAACTTTTTATGTAGTCACATTGTCCTGTTGTCTCGTGAATGAAGGTTGGGGCTTGCAAACATCATTTTTACTTTTCTTGTAGCATAAATTCTTTGTATTTGATATGAGGAGGGTCCTTATTAACCCATACACCTCATGGAAAGGCATATTTTGTTTGTTTTTATAAACAAGAGAATGGAGATATGAAAGAGAGGTAATAAACCATCACACAAACCTGATACCGCTCCTATCTAGTACCAACCAAACTCAAAATGTTATTTCTTCTCCTCATTTTTTTTAACTCTCTGGTTTCCACAGACAACTAGACAAAGGAATTTAAAATGGTTTTAACCACTTCCACAAATGGCACTTAGGTTTTGAAAAGCTGCTCTGCAGGATGTTGTCTTGGGGTTTCATATTTGTTTTTTATAGTTCTACATTAATGACATAGCTTACAAGAAAAGACTTGTGCTCAGTTGCTAATGGCACTTGTTTATTCCTGTGTTAGCCTGGGTTGAGAAATATGATGCTGCTTGACACTGGGATGTAGTAAGTACACTTATCTGATATTTGATGAACAAGTTGCCCACTTGAGAGCTTGTCAGGCTCCCCAGCTTCAGTACGATCAAAGTTTTCAGTGCTACAAACACTTTTCCCTCATTGCCAGGTATACAAAGTTTGTATTGACCTACTGTAGTTCATTAGCTACTGTAATGTCAATTGTAATTACAGTTCAGTCCTTGGTTTAATCTCAGATTAGTTTAATAGAAAAGTTTGGAAAACCCTGTAGTTGTTGATCATAATTCCTTGCTAAGTGAACTTTTTCTCCACAATATGAGGAAAGTTGTGGCGTAATGCTGTTCAAGAGGTCTGTAAGCAAAGATGCAGCAGATGTAGGAGGTGCCTCTGCCAGTACTTGTTGGTGATAAGCCTAGCAGCTGATGGTTATGCCTTTTAGTAAATAGAGTGGTACAGCAGCAATGAATGTGAGCAGAAGAACAGTTGGTACTGAAGCCTTGTCATCAACACTATGTGTTTGGAACAGGGTTAACTTCAGCATAGCTCAAGAGTGGTTGTGTGGAATGAATGCCACTTAAGCAGCATTTGGTGCACTCTTGGAGCACATTTTTCAGTTTAATTTCATCCAGAAAGAATCCAGTTTGTACACTCCAAGATCACACTGTGATGGGAGCCAAAGTACAGTTAAGAAATTAATTTTTAAAACATCGTCCTGTTTCAGACCACTAATGTAGATATACCCTGCAATGCTCCAGGTCTGGCCCAACTGATGGTTCATTTCTTGATATTTTAGTAAATTGTTGATGAGAACTTCTATTTTGTTTCATTATTTTTTACTTAACTTCTTGATCTGTTTTGAAATGAACACACCTTAAAAGTGTTTATACATCATGTAGACTTCTCCATATAAAATCTACAGCCATGTTTGCTTACGCTATGGTGGCAGGGCTATATGGTGTGACAGTGCTGTGGGTGAACCCTGCCTGATAACCTTATTTTGATATTCCCACGCAGGTCTGTCAGTTTACTTTCTAACCTGTAAAGAGCAGCAGGTTTACAGACTATTATTGTGATCTTCCATATTCTGGGCAAACTAGGGATGAAATCAGCTTAAATCTAAGTACTTTACAAAATGGTGTTTTTACTGAGCAACCTTGAGTCCTGATAAGCAGTCTAGCAGTAATTATTTAGGGGGGTAGCTTACTTCAGTATTGCTTTTACAACACATCAGAGCTCTTCAGTTCTGTTACCAGCTTTCAAGACAGTAGTAAACAAGTAAAATATACAGATGTTTGTTGCTGGTTGTCCTGTGTCTCTCAATGTTGCCAGCCCAATAATTCCTGGCTGAAAATTAGTTAAGAACACATAATAACCTCAGGATTTGTTTCACTCTTAACTCTCACAAAACACTTAGGTGTTAGACAGGCAATTTTGATGTGTTCTCAAGAAGGACTTGGGGTTTTCTTCAACTCTTGCTCTGGTAAGACCTATTTATGTACAAATCAGCCTGGAGCATCATTCTGCTAGCCAAGTAAATTATGCTTAGTGGAGGTAAGGGTTGTGATCCTAGATAACCATCTTTGGTTTACAACACTCTCTGCTAATGGAATGACAAGTTCATTTCCATTGAAAACACTAGGATAATTCTCACTGATTTAATAGCGAGTACAGGATATTTGCTTTAGTACATGTTATGGTTTCTGATGACTGTATGGGATCTTTACTATGCATTGTGCTTACTGATGTTTTGGTATATTACAGTTAATTCCAATGGAACTCTATTATTTAGATCTGAACGTGCAAAAGAAGCATCAGCTATTCATAGGAATTTTTCAAGTCTCCTGCATGCTTCTTGAGGTACTTCTTCACACCTGACTATAGCAACACTAACCAAAGGAAAAAAAAAAAAAAAAGCAAGATGCCAAATTCACGGAAAACTAGCCCGGTCAACTGACTGGCTGACTGGAGGATTCCTAACACTGCTTCTAGCAGGCACTTGACAGATATTTCTATGCTTAGTATCACTGCCAATTGCCACCACAGGCGAAATAGACTTGATTTGGGGGAAATGTCTTTATTACAAATTAATATAGTTGGTTGGCGACAAAGAAAAACAAAAACTTGAACACCTTCCTCCCACTCCTCTTCTTCCCAGGCTCAACCTCTCTCCTTCGTTCCTGACTCCTCTGCCTTCTCCCCTCCTTCTCCTCGTGTGCAGGACATTTTCTTCGCTGTTTTTCCCTGGCACTCTGCCCTGCAGTGCTTTGCCCCTTCCTAAACACATTCCTCAGCGCCGCCCCGGCCGTGGGCTCGGCCGCGCCCTGCGCTGGGTGGTTGGATCCGGCTGGAACCGGCTGCGTCCGGCTGGGGCAGCCCGGCCTCCCCTCACGGAGCCCCCGCTGGAGCCGACGCCCTGTACGCTGTGTCTGGTTTAATAAGCTGGTCCCTCCGCGGGTTTCCAAACGGGTCGTGGGGATCACTGGGACCTGCTGGTGGTGGCCCACAGCTTTGAGGTCCAAGAGGGGAAAAGTTCGCGTTCCAGAGGCATGTAGGACCTGGACACCAGGGCGCCTGGGCACTGCTGGTGCAGAGGAGTTCTCAAGAGGCTTCACTCGGAACCCGAAATTCGGAATTTGCATTAAAGCCCAAATCCTGCTCCTAAGAAAGGCTATTTTATTTGCTGCTGGGGAAAATTTGAGACGTAGGCAACTCCTCGGCGTGTCCCCGGGCCCCCTTTCAACACCTCGGGAGCTCTCGGCATGGAATTAACCTGACACTACTTTTCCTGCCCCCAGGTGGGGCCCTGCGCTTTCAGCAGGTGCCCTCGGTCAGGGCTGGCGGGAAGGCGGCGGTGCATCCCAGAGCCATCCTCAGCCACAGAGCCCGGGAAGTACACCCTCCGTGGGAGGGACCTGAGGGACAGACCCTGGTGCAGTAACTTCAAACCTCGCAGCACCAGATGCTCGTTTTTAACATGTGACTATTTTTGGAGTCAGTGGCAACAAATAATATTAACAGAATGCAATTGATCTGTAAAGCATGGTTAACCTCTAAGCAGCTGACTGGAAGCATGTCTACAAGCCACCTTGGAGTGCAGAGCAGAGCAAAGCATATATATACACATTTCCAGGAGCCCCTTCCAGGCTTTGTTTCAGTGCTGATGTCTTGTTGGAATTTCTCGTGCTGCAGCCTGGGCCTGTTGTCTCTTCTACTTTCACTATGGTCCTCCGAGGACAGCCTGGTCCTGGCCCCTTTGCTGCTACGTATTAAGTAGGTGAAGAGAGTCCTAGATCCTTGGCACTTCACTATTTCACACGTTTATCAAAGAGCTAAAAGAAAAATTAGCACATTTCACAGTAAATAAAATAAAGTGCCAATAGGTAGGAAAGTTGAAACTCAGTGATCTGAATCAATATGCATACTGGGAATTAATAAACCAGAGGCATTTAGTCTTGTTAAACACACTTTGCCTAAATTGCCACTGATGTGAGAAGCAGGAACTCAGAGGAGGAGGAGCTGAAGAACACAGTGGATAATTAGCCATATGCCAGCTCCCAGCACGCCACTGGCATCTGAAAATGCTAATATGACCTTGGTGCATAGTGGAAATTTTCAAACAGCATTGTATGTCTGACTCTTACATTGACCCAAGAACTACCTAGCTATAGGCATCAGTTAATCCTAATGCAGAAGTGGGGACAATTTTCTAGTTATGCTGCAGATTTGTGTTGCTTACCCTACAACTACTACTTTCCATTTAAGACCACTTTCAACACTGCAGCAGTACCATTTAATCTCACACCTGTAAATGTCATCCAAGAGAAGACGGAATGGAATGTTAGCCTTTCTGGCAAGAGAAGAGGAGTTTCACCTCATGGTTCAGCCTCAGATGCCAGAGCTTAGTATGTATGACCCCAGCCTTGCCAGCCTACTTGGATACACTTCAGTTCAAGCAGAAAATATCTTTCCACTCACTTTCTCAAGGAAGTAGTTACCTTATTTAACTCTTGCTATTATTCAGCAGACGATTCTGCTGCAGGAGAATGTCAGTCAAGGGGTGATCCGGGAGAGAATTCTTCTGGCTTCCTTTGAAAATCTAATTTGAACAATTATTTCTGAGAAAGTTCAGAATGGGTTGCACAGAGACAGCTTTGAAATAAGCAGTGTGACTCTCATACTTTTCAGAGTGTCTTGTTGTTCTGCATTCTCCCGAAGTATGCCCACACAACAAAACTGAGGTGTAACAGAAGTGTGTGTCTTAATTAAACAAGTACACTATTTTTCTAGTGCCATGGTGCTTTTTTGCTAATAGTAGCAGTTGCCAAAATGAAGGCAGTGTAGGTCTGAGGCTGGAGAACATGTATCTCCAGGATATGGGGGTCATTTTTACCCTACAAGACAGACAGAGTAAGACTTCACTAGTTGGATAGTGTCCTGGCTCTCCTTGAAGCAACAGGGATGTCTCTTCAAAACAGGCAACTGAACTGTAGAGGTTTGGGCCCCAAAGATTGTTGTGTCCTTTTCTGCTCATTGCAATATAGAAGATTAGGAATGTCCACATTCAGCAGTGAAACATATCCCCATGAAGACTTTTCTAACATGAGTGTACGTATGGTATTTTATTACTACAACTTTATTACCTTGTGTATAGAGACCATACAGTTTCACCATGGTTCTCAAGCACACCAAAGTCATCTTTCAGTATTCATGGTATGGTAAGGACAGTTCAGGTCTCTGTGTACATACATGCAGTTTAACCTGTGGCCATGCAGGCTGATGAAAAGAGGCTTATGTATATGTAAGGGAGCTGTTGCCTTTGTGAACTGAGGCTTATGTATATGTAAGGGAGCTGTTGCCTTTGTGAACTGGGCGCTGAGGTCTATAGTGCTGCTAACTAGCTGGGCAAGATGAGCCAGATTCCTATTCCATTACCAAACTTGCATTGAGAACTTCCCCTTGAGAACAAGGGAACAAAAGCACATGAAGGTTTGTCTCTGACCCAATGCATTTATCTTTCCCCTCATGTTTTATGTCTCTTGTACCATATCTACAGTTTCTTCTGATATTTTTTCATTTTTAGTTTCTGTGGAAATGCAACAACTGTTGTACATGTGCAACTTACAGAACTGACTAAGGATGCAGAAATAAACCTGAAATGAAGGTTTAGGTTGTTAGTAACTTCATCAACTCTCTTCTGGAGCAAAACTCAAAAAAGTCATTAGTTTTTTAATTTCTGTAAACATTTTTCCTCTTGGAGCAAGCTGGTTACAATCTTTCATACCTCATACCTTTCATACGTCAAACTTCTGTGCACAGAAGTCCAGCAACTGATGGAAGCTATCCTGATGGTAGAAGAGGAAGTGCCCTCCATTCTCTCCACGTTTCCTTTTCTGCGGGAAACTAAATCAAATAGATACACACACATATACATTTCAAGTTTTGAGGAAGACAAAATGCTTGGCAGTTTCTTGCACTCTTACAGAATGCAGATGTAATCAAGAGAGAATTGGGAAATACAGCCAACAGAGTAAAATACAAAGAATAGAAGACGAAAAAGCAGAGCTGAGAAATGCATGTGAGAAGTGAATTACAGATCAATTCGTTACAAAAATTACTAGATAAATTGGTTTTATGCATGTGATTTCAGTAAGAGAGACAGAGAAGGGCTTTCATCTCCCCTATCTTATAATACAAGCAATGAAAAACAGCATTTTCACAATAAGACAGTGGATCTCACTGTTAGAGGATGTCATTGAGGCCAGGAATTTAACTGGATGAAAGCAGTATGAAGGATATAATGAACATGGTGAAATCTTGAAAGATATTGAACATTTAGGGGCTAAGCAGCTCTCTAGTGCAAAAAGATTAAACTTCGAAAGGCAGGTTATCCCAGTATTGATCACTGTATGGTTTTATACCTTGGCTTGTAGGCTTGTACCATCTGACTTGCATCTGCTTTTCTCTGAAGTTGTGCCATCTGCTCTTAGGAAATTGCCTCCTCCCTCAATGAGCAGCCTTGAGCCACCATCTGATGAAGCTCATTTCACAGGGCTTTGTTGGCTTGATTAAAGCTTTCCCCACCCCTATTCTTAGTAGTAGAAAATAAGAAGATTCTTTAAACCTAAGTTTAGATTATTAGTAGTTTTAGTTGTAATAATGCACATAAAGTGAGAGTCCTAGAAAGACTCCCAGACCATAAGAGATACGAAATAGAGGAAACATACACTCATACAAGTTTCTATCAAAATATGAAGTAATTATAATACATGAGCCATTTAAGTTAAATATTTCTCAATGAAATTTGTACTACTAAAGGTATGTTTCAGTTGTCTTTGAAACCTTAATCTTGCCTATCACATGCCTTGAGAAATCAGACCTTTGACCATGTTGAAATAGTTAGATCAATAAAGACTAAACAATCCAAACAACAATGTAGTATCCATTTAAACTCTCCTCACCCACTACAGTGGGTGTAAATCAGAATTAGGGTTATTGTTTTCAGACTTTCCTGTGCCAGTAGTCCGGCTGAGAGCCAAAGAGCTCAGAGAAGTATGTGTGAGTGGGACTAGAGGCTTGGTTAACCTTGCTTTGGGCATTCAGTAAAGCTTCCTGCACAGAACCAGAGCAGTCACTGAAGGTTTGCAGCAAGTCTAGGCTTAAGTGATGCATGAGTTGTTGTACCTATTCATGTGGACTCTAATTATATTTATCACAGTGGTGGTGTGCCTCAGTTTAGGAGTGCAATAAGCAGCATGGGGAGAATCCTCCTACCCTTCTGTGTTTAATTCTTCGGTGGCAGTTAGTGATGTACCTGTGCCCACCTGTGAGAGGATGCTGCAATCAGGCATCGTCCCCCAAGCCAACTGCTTAGTGTTTTGTGAGGATTGCAGGCAGATACATTTTGAGAAGACTTTGAACGTGCCTCATCTACAGCACAAGGAAGCGTGTCCACAGAGCACAGTGGGAAGGTGACATGCCAGGACATGGTATACTCACTAGTTAAAATCTGCCTTTGCCCAACCCCAGATCACTTAAGTGGCACCTGGGCCCCATGCCTACTGCCTGAGTACTCCTGGGTGTGGCTTAACAAATCATGTGTAAAAGAAATTTATTTTATTTTCTGCTCTAGAGGTTTACAGAACACCTATTCAAGTTATAGATAACAGCAACCTCATTGATATGGTTACCTTCAGATTCCAAAGGAGCTTTGTAATTACGTCATGAAAGGCTGTGCTGGAAGCAAAATTAAAAGAGAACAAGGGGGAAAGTCTTTTTGTCGAACAGGAATGTGTAGAAGGGGAACAACAGTCAAATCTGGATGTGGCCATATTCAGCAAATCCAAAAAGCATCAGAATGCTTTGCTTGACCACTCAGTCATCCCTGACCCTTAAATTAGGGACCTCTCCCTCCCATTCTTCTTTGCCACCAAGCCTACTGCTGTCCTTGGCAGCATCTGAGACTGCAGAGAGGACAAAGAGACTTCATTTACACACATGCCCTTCGGTGGTCCCTATTCCTGAGCCAACTCTTGCACTCAGGTGCATGCTGATATCAAAGACCTCAAAAGTCGGAATAGATTAATCTCGATTCAATACTGCCATCATGGGTAGGTATGAACAAATGCTCCTTTCTTACTTAGCCATCTGTGTATGTGCTGCATTCCTACTGTAGCCACATCTGCATTACTGGTTTAGGCTCATGGGGATCATCATGCCCATGCTTGATACAGCATGCATTTACACATTGTTCAGACCTTCCAAAATAGGGTACCTATGCTGCTAGCTGGGAACTGTTCTGGGCCTCTGCTGGATTTCTGACCCATATTTAGGAATTTTCTGTAGGGTAGCCTGGTAGTAACTGGGTTTGACATAGAAAAAATACAGAAACGTTCATTTAATGTTACGCTTCACTCAGTACATTATGAACTTAAGAAAGAAGCACCATACAGTTGGGTTTTGCTGACAGCGTCAATCTCTGTAGCACATAAATGACAAATTTGCAGCAAGCCTCTAGGGGAAGTGCATCCTCTGGAAGAGACTGCCAGCAATTTCCAGGCAGAGAAACAAAACTCCAACTGCAAGGAAAAAGTTACCTGGAGACTTTTGTCCTGAGATTCCCCATAGTGAGGTGCTGTGTTAGTACAGTCATGGCTTTAGACAGACAAATACAATTTTGATAGCAGTGTGGGTTCTGTGAACAGATCTTCAGATTAGTTGTACTGATGTCTGCTGCAGGGGTGTAAAGCGATGCCCAACATCACATGTGGGTCTGTGCTAGAGGAAAGAATCTTACCTTAGCACCCAAATCCCATTTTCCACTTGCTATGCCATCCTTGTGTCTGTTCACATCCACTTTCAGTTTTGGGACCTCTAGCTGAAATACAGATAGAAAAGCTGAAACAGTTACTTCTTGTGCATAAGAAAAATCATAGTTTATTTCATGTCTGAGTATTAGCCATGTACATTCAATTTAAAAAATTAATGCTATTGCCTTGAGGCATAGGGCGAGTTGTGACATAAACAGCTCATCTATTTTTTATATCAAGTAGGTTTGATACTGTATTTCAAAGTAATTGAGCCCTGTCATCCCATACTTTGGGTAACTTTTCTATGCCATACAGCAGCAAAAATAAAAACCTGCTAAATAATTAAATAAGCCTAGAAACTGAAGTGTTTTTTCTGTAAATGATTACTATTACCTTGAATATGGCCTAGAAAAAAATCTATAATTTTCTCAGTGTTTTTAAATGTCTTGCTATTGTATTTGGGTAAAATGCCCCTAAAATTCCAAGTGAACATTTCGAATGGATGGCTACCATAGAAACTATGAGGTTACCGTCATGGTATAGTCAAAGCAGCAAACAAAGGCTGTCTCTGCCTTGGGTGTCAGTTTTCAGAGCCATACGTCTTTAAGCTGGATAGTGTCAGTTTAAGAGCATTGGGAGGTTTTTTTTCTCTAATTGGGCATAGCTGGAAACTCCCCCAAGCTGCAAGAGTTTAAACAGCCCTGGGGAACCTGCCTGTGCTGGGTGGAGTCTGAGTTAAGGTCAGAAGGTAAGTAAGAACTTACAAATTCCTTTTTCTTAAAGCGTTTGTATGACTTTTTTAAAGTGAAACTACTTCTAAGTTTTTTAGGGCATCTGCTGGTGTAATGTAAATTCTTTTTTCTCTTTAGTATGTCCGTGGGCCAGGTAGACTAAAAATGGCTCGATAGTTATTCACCAGCTGGGAGCTGCAAGAGAGAAAATGCCATAAAAAGATGTGTTTTAACCAGGAAATTAATTCTGCGGTGCAGTCCAGAGCTGACCAGGACTGCCATGAAACAGCTGAGGGGACAAAGTGCAAGCCTCTAGCACTGTGTTGGTTTCTTCTAGGCTGGAGCAGGCAAGCTGGCCCGTGGGATATGCTGGACTCTGATCACAGCTCCAGGGCTAAAGAGCACTTCATGCTGAGTACTGCTGTTTCTGGAAGACAGTGATCTCTTAAATTGTTCTTGCATCTGTGAGATGCATGCTCAGAGAAATTCTGGACAGGTGTGTTACTAAGGCTCACGAGGCAATAGGAAATAGGATAGAAATACGGACTTTAGACAAAAACAATTTAAAAAAATGTATATCGTAAAATTTTGTGTTGAGGTCTTTGCTACATATCAGGGTAGTGTATGCAAGATGCAATTACTTATTTGGCTGTAGCATAAATTCAAGATATGAACCAGTTCTTCTTCAGCAGTGTCTGGGTTAGCGCAGTAGTCCCCAAATGCCCTGAGTAGTGATGTATTTTGGCTATGTATTACTTAAGTAAAATTAGAAGGTTTTCCATGTCTGTCCTCCACATTCCCTGGACATTTGGCTGTTTGTACCTTTTGCAAGAGTCAATTTTCTTCAGCAGGAGCAGTCAGACATAGCTTTTCAGGGGCAAGCAACACCAGGTCAGATCACTGGACTGCTTGTGGTTTATACTGCTGTTGTGCAATATATGTTAGACCATTTTCTATCTCTTTTTTGTCCTTCTGCTGTGTAGTCTGGCTGATGAATGATAGCACGTTTCTCTGGCAATTGTACAGCTTTAACAGTTTAGTAATTCGTGGAGCATTTGTTATTTTACTTCCACTAGAAGTCATAAATCCACACAGCTTCCATAGCTGCCCAGTGGCATGGCATACCCAAATGCATATTGAGAATCAGCACAAATATTTAGTCCCTTCTTGGAACAGCCGATAGGTCTTTGTTAATGCAATTAATTCAGCTGCTTCTGTGCTCAGCTTTGGACTGAGTGGTGAAGCTTCCACTGCTTCATACACAGTAGTCATTGAATAACCTGTATCCCAGTTGCTGCTCAGGTAATATGACCACCCACAAATAACAATTACAGACTGGGATTTAGAAACAGCACATCTGTTAAATCTGCTTGAGCCTTTTAGGCTTCGTGGATGGTTACTACACAGCGTTCCTATCCCCGGGTGAAAGGAGTAGTATAGTGGGCTTCAGCATGTTAGTTACTATCTCCAGAGGCTATTCCTTGCCCTCCTTGTGCAAACAAGGTAAAAGGTTTACCACAGTCTGGCAGTCCCAAGGCAGGTGCAGCTAGCTTCAAAATCTTGAATATCTGCC
The DNA here is from genome assembly GCA_013397865.1 of Struthidea cinerea. Classification (NCBI taxonomy): domain Eukaryota; kingdom Metazoa; phylum Chordata; class Aves; order Passeriformes; family Corcoracidae; genus Struthidea; species Struthidea cinerea. The sequence goes on along the minus strand of VZTI01000404.1, from coordinate 11,217 downwards.
TTGTGTGTTGCCCATAATGGGTTCTTCATCATCTTAGGTTATCAGTATCAGGTTTTTCTATTTCCTTGAAAGAGCTGTCTGGGGGTGGCAGAATCCTACAGCTCCTGAAAAGTGTTTAAGTAGCTGGTCTTGGAAGATTTTGAATTATTTTAATACGATTTTCAGATAATAGCTACTCCTCTTGCTGAAGAATGTAACATAGATATTCTATACTTCTCTTACACAAATTGTAACTTATATAGAAAGGCCCAATGACAATTTTTAATTAAAGCAAACAGTAAGGAATGGGTGACAGCTATACAAGATTACTTGGCTACTAATAAAGCATCAACATATTCTATCAAAAATGGATCAACTTTTTTAAACAGTGCATCCTGAAAGTCTTTTATTAAAACTAGAAAAATAGTGGAGGTCTGAGCAAAATCCCTAGGCCGTGGCTCTGTAGGCTATATCTTTCCCCAAATAAATGCAAAAAGGTATTGGGAGTCTAGATGAATAGGTTTGCTTTCTTAAGGTAGAAGTTGCCCCGTTTCTAGTAAGATGAGGGTTGTATCTTCTGATCTTTAGGAGATCTCAGGTGTCACTACTCACAGGGGAATGAGCAACTAAACTGAGCCCACCGGACAAGACTCGGGTCCAGACCCACTAACTGGAAGTAGCTGCCTGTGTGTGAGCTACAGGTGTCAGGTCCCTGTATAGTCAGTGGAGATGCATTCAGTGGATCTAAAGATTGAGGCGACTTTTAACCAAAACCCAAGAGGGTTTTTTTGAGTTGATTTTTTT
>VZTI01000404.1:0-10395 GCA_013397865.1 Struthidea cinerea | reverse complement strand
TTTTTTTTTGTTTGTTTGGTTGGGTTTTTTTGGTAGGTGGTTTGTTTGTTTTTTTTTTTGAAGTTTAACGTAACTAAAATCCACCCAGAGCTGACAGAGTTATTTTTCATTTAAAAAGAAGAGGATCTTATTGCAAGTTTTAATTCTATGTTTGTCATTGCTCTTCTCGCATACTTTAATGCCACATAGAATCTCTTGTTCATGTAAAATAATAAAATGATACCTGAGGCTTCTTACTCCTTCTATTCTTCTTCTGCAGACAAAAGATAATGTTTACAAGAGGATTAAGTTTCATATACCTGATATTTCAGTCGCTGGCTTTTTTAGTTAAAGGAGAAGTCGTACTGTAAGTTTCTGTGCATTACAAGTTGGGGCAATGTGTGTTGAAATGATACAGATGCAATGTAGCTGGAAAGTGTGATAATGAGAGAAGCACTAGCTAGTTGTTGTGAACTATGTGGAAAAGCTGCCCAGCAGTGAAAACTAGTCACACAAGGTGCAGAAACTAATACAACACTGTCCTTAGAGCCAAACATTGTAATTAGGAACAGCTATTCACACTTTAAAACTGAACATGCTTTCTTCCTTAATGTGTATTTGGATTATATTTACTAAATTACCCAAAATATCCCTATTTATTCTAGTAACATGACTCAGTTTTTACTGGAATTGCTCAAGGGAGAACCCTCAACCTTGTTTTTTCAAGTCAAGTTTTGGCAAAATATGTTCCAAATGTACTTTATTTTAAGTACACCTACAAAGCACTGCGACTTGATGAAAACATATCACTAGAGTATACTGAGCCTGATTCAAATGAGAAATGTCAAATGGATGCAAGGTGTGACCGATGTAATATTGCAGCTTTGGCTTTTAACTCTTGGAAAACTGGAGTCGTCTGGAAATTTTTTAAGTGAGGCACTCTGAGCCACTAAGATATCTATTTTAAAGGGTTCTTTTCCTTCTGATCATTAGTGTATGATACAAGCATCTTTATGAAGGGGAATGCTAGTCATGTTCTTTTAGTAAATAGGGCATGAAACACAGAGGAATTAAGGCCTGAATGCAGAAATTCTTCTGCTCGTGTGTGAGCACTGCCAGTCCAGCTGGTGTTTCCCTGCATATGAAACAGCTCGGTACCAACGCGCTGTCTCTGCCACACGCTCTGGGAGAGGAGCAGTCACAGCAAAGCATCGACAGCCTCGATGTGCCAGTCCCCTGGACACGCAGGGCCCCTGTGCCCCAGGGGGTACTTCTGAGGGCACCTGAAGCCAGTGCAGCTGGGTTCCACATCTGGCTTCAAGGGACACCTCAAGGCTGCCATAAGCAGCAAGGAAACAGGCTGTAGCCATGCAGGATGGCCAAAGAAGCTCATTCTGTTTCATGGAATAAAGGGAATGTCAACAATTCATTTGCCCCTATTTGAGGAAAGAAATGGACTGCATGTGAAGCTGCGAAGTGCACATATGGCAAACAAAGCAAGGTTTTACCAGCTTACTGGTAAAACATGTTTTCCTTCTTTTAATCTTTTCAATGATGGTGACAATGAGGCTAAGTGAGTAACTTCCCTGAGGATGTGGTAGGATTTTCAGTGGCTTTGTATAATTGTCTTCATGGGCAGCAGGGTTCCCTCTGTAGCTAGGGACTCATACCACTTGTTTAAACATGTCTGTATTTGCTTGCAATCATACAAAACCTCCCTGGCAGCACTGGGGAAGGCTTTACAGATTCACACATCTTTCCTTTCCTAGCACTGGCTGTGTGGTGTCACTGATCTGTCTCTCATTTTATGTTTTGAACCAAATGAAGTTTAAACTTGAACAGGCATAGTGAGAATAAAAGGTGCTATCTCCCCTCAAAATAATGGTGCTTTCACCAGTTTTATGAGATACTGTTTTCTGCTTAATATCTTTCAGGGAACCAGGAGCTCAGGAACATGTCGGGGAAGCCCAGGCTTACCTACTTGAATGGAAGGGGCCGGATGGAGCCCATACGATGGCTGTTGGCAGCAGCTGGTGTGGAGGTTGGTTGACATTTTCAGTAGAGTGTTACAGACTGGTGTTCTCAACTTTCCTCAGTGAGGGACAATTTAACATGCATGTAGAGGATAAAAGCTGCATGTGGGTGACTAAATTCATTTGTCCAGTGGCACTGTGTGTTTGTAACTACCTTGTTCCGTGGTTGATACTTGGGATGCCAAATTCATTGGCATTTAGAGTTTATTAGAAGTAGTATCAATCTCCCGAAGTAATTAATCATAAGAGGAAAAAATGGGGATTTTGTAGCTGTGCTAAACCTCCTTAACTCCTTCTTATTACGTGTGCAGTTACAATGTGTGTAAACTGGGGTGGGGTTAGAAATACTTGATGTACCTTGTGGTTCCCTTGGCATTGGCCCCAACCTGTCTTGTTTCTGTAGATGCCTGCACTCTGTTTCTGCTTGGTCTTGGGTTATTTCTGAATTAGTGAGCTGATGCAGAAGTGGCCGGGCCCTCCTTCTGTTTCCCCGTCAGCTGTCAGGACGTGTGTGGGATCCTCAGGACATCTGTACCCAAACACTGTGGTTGAAGATCTGGCCCATTACTTTTTGCTTGATTCAGTAGTTCTGTGCATGGTTATGTGCTATCACTTAATAGAAGAAGGTTAACAGAAGAATAGCAGTGTGACACTATTCTCACTCCTTTTTCAGTTTGAAGAAGTGTATTTGGAAACAAAAGAGCAGTATGACAAGTTAATCAAAGGTAAGAATCCTGACACCTGAGGTGTAGTCCTTCAAAATATTTGTCCAGCCTGGCTAAATTTGTGGTTTGAAAATAGTTTATTTAAACCAGTGGAAAGTTCTAGGTGCACACCTTGAACAGTGCACTACTAGTTTTGAGTAACCTGTTATTTCTGGTGCCAAATAACTCCTATAAACTAAAAGCCAGAGCGTCTGTGATTGTGTTTATTGTAATGCATTAAGCAGGCAAACACTTCTATTTAATGCAACTTACTTAACTATGCTGTTGAATTGTTAGCATGGTACCTGACACAGTTTTGTTCCAGGGCAAATAGAACTCCCTGAGCCTGAGATGTGAAGCTTCCCCTAGTTAAAAAGCATGGAGCCAGCAGGGAGACCTGTGGAAAGCCTGACATGGCCAAAGCAGCATGCCACAAAGGCTTCATGCCAACCTTGGGAGCAAGACCAGTTCTTCCCACACACCAGTGCAGACCCCTAGCCACTGCCCTTGCTATCTGGTCAGAAGAAATCCGGCAGTGAGCCCCTCTACGGACACCCTGGAAGGAGAAGACCTTCCTGCCAGCGTGGAGAAGGAGTCGGGGCTGTGAGGAGCAGTAGAGAGTGCACATGCCCCACAGTTAACCTGCTGCCCAAGACACGTGAGAGAAACCTCGGAGCAGGCTGAGCGTGCCAAGCTATACAAGGAGACTGGGAAGAGGACTTGCCTGCATTGTGGCTGAGCTCAGAAAGGAAAAGCTGTGTCTAAAGAAATTCCATCAGGGAAAACTAAAATGAACAAAAATAAAACAGAAGTGGTATTAACTAGATCAGAATTAAATTTGCAGGTCCAGTTGGCTGGGACTCTTACAATGTGGGAGGACAGTGCAGTGTACACAAACCAATTATAGCTCTAAATTTAAGAGCACAGGTAGTAAGAGCACAGTGAAATCCCAAGTCTGTAAATCCTTCACAAGAATAGGTTATCTAGAAAGAGTGATACTGTAACCAGGATTGTATCTGAGCTTATTGATATCCAGAGAGAATTAAATGGTGGTGAAAAGGATAGGGAAGTTTTATAAAGAAGATCAAGTGTTTTACGTCTGTACATTGAGCTTAAGATCATGAGAACACAAAGAAAAAAGGTGTGGTTTAATAGAATGGGTTGAAGAAAGATAGACAAATTAGTCATCCTGATAAAGGGGCCTCTGGAATGTTGCCAGTTGCACAAGACAGGACTCAACAGGAGTAACTCTACATTACTTCTCCCTTAAACTTTTTTTCTCTTCCTACCAATATGCTTTTTGACAGGGTTTCCTGTGTTTAGACACTACCACATTGTTAGACTGGCCCAGGCATGACTTTGGCCCCTGCCAGCTGACGATCCTCCAAGCAATGCCACAGCAGTGTGAGGATGATGCCTGGGCCAGGGGCTGTTCCCAGCAGGCAGCTTGCAGACAGACAGCTGTTTCGGAGGCAAAGAGAGTTAAATAGCTTTGGCCTGGGCAGACATCTACCTGCTGGCCTGACGGATGACTAACCTGGCACAATCTGTGCAGCCAAAGGTTGGCCAAATGCTACCTGGGTATCAGCGAGCTCTGCTGGTTGGTTACAAATAACAGGTGATTGTTTTTTAATTTGTGTGCTCCACAGACCATCTTTGGGCAGCACAATCTAATCCCTGAAATTACTGGCAAATTCCTTTTAATCCTGCATGTGTATTCTGTGCTGTGGTTATGTGAAGTGGTTCTCCATGCAAAATGGGGGAGGAGAGGCAGTCCACTACTGATTTTAAGAGGGACTCCTCTCTTCTGTAGATAAGAAACAAATGGTGTATTCAGTTCAGTCATACTTGCTGCATTGCTTTTTGTCAAGGGCCAGAAAGACAAATTCCATTTTTCACTTCACATCTTTCTGCTGAAAAATATTCTTCCAGATCTATTAGTTTCCCCATTCTATTGTTTCTGCTAGATAGATACCAAGTAATGTTTCTTCCTTAAGATGCAGAAGTGTGTTCTGGAAAGGCAAGAACACACATGATCTTTCTGTGAATCTTTACAAGAAACTAATACAGGCTATTAGTTGCTGCAGAGAGAACTAATCTTTGAATTTTATCTATAAATTAATAATATAGAACGAGTGAAAAATCTTTGTTAATTCTAGCCTAGCAAGGTATTTTAACAGCACTGGAGAAAAAGGCAGGCAGATGTGCCCATTGGAATGAACCTTTATATCTGAAAGAAGGATTCACCAAACTGATAAAAATTGAGCAATTAAAAGAAATCATTAACTTTGAGCAACGCAAGTGGCAGCTGCCTGTTTGGATTTGGAGTTCTGCTATGATTATAAACAGGGCAGGATTGTTCTCTGCGTGCCCTTAGTGTGTAAATGGAGGAGGGAGTGTCTCTAAAAACAGTGAATTAGTCCATCAGAAAACTGGTCTAGAATAGACTGACTTTGCAATGCTAAATCTCTATGTCTACTTAGCTCTCAGAGCTGCCTCACTGAAAGCTCAGACAATTGCTCAGAGCATCACCAGCAGAAAATGGGACTAGCAAATTTTTTCTAAATAGGCGTAAATTGTTGTAGAATGACACTGAGGCTAGGCCTATAAAATCTATGGGGACTCTCAAACTCTCGTCCTGGAGTGACTGTGTGAAACTTACTCAAACACCAACAGCTGTCACAGGCTCTGCCTCTAGCTCTGTAGCTTCAGGATGTTTAATATGGTCTGACCCCTTCCTGTGTTCCATCAGCTTGGCCTTGCTGCAGTACTACTCGTGTATGTCCCTGACAGGGAATTGATCTGCATTCAAAAGAATTGGATTTTTTAAAAGTTCAGATTTACCACATATCTTTATTCTCTCCCTACTCCTTGGGTTGGAAGTGCTGGTTCGGGCTTTTCCTGCCAGCATGAGGCAGGCTCCAGAAGTGCAGAAGTACGAGCAGGGCCACCTCCCGCCAGCCGGTGAAGCTCTGGCAGTGCTGTCAAGCCCAGGGCCCAGCTGCACTGTGGTGAGCTCACTACAGGAGTGTGATGCAGGCTGTTTGATCTTCCCCACAATGTTAGCTGGGTGCAGTGAGTCTTACAGTTAGAGCAAGACATCAGTGGTCTCCTACACTGCAAGAGAAATATGCTCACTCTCCTGTACAGCTTGCAGTCTAGGAGGAACTAACAGGCTTTCCTTCACCTCTCCACCCTAGATGGATTCCTGCTCTTCCAGCAAGTGCCCCTGGTCGAGATTGATGGGATGAAGATGGTGCAGACCAGAGCCATCCTGAGCTACATAGCAGGGAAATACAATCTCTATGGGAAAGACTTGAAGGAGAGAGCCCTGTACGTAACACCTCCTATCACTTACGGAGCAGTCTGTTATTTGACAGCTACATTATATAAACCAAATTCAATCCTGTAAATCCAGCATAAAGGCATCGAGAAGACTAACTATAAGTTTTAATCACTGCTTCTGAAATGCTGCTAAACAGAAACAGGCTTTTATTGCTTTTCAAAAATATTCAGGTTTAGTTCATGCTTAGTTTTGGCTGTGAAAATTGGCACTGTGTTGGTGATATAAATTTCCTATAAGCTGCCTTAGTTAATTGGAAAACAGATGAAATAACTTCTGTGCTTTTTTCTACCATCTTCCTCTGACCAACAGGATTGACATGTATGTGGAGGGAATAGCAGATCTGATGCAAATGATTTTGATGTTTCCTTTCTCTCCACCTGATGCAAAGGAGAAAAATCTTGACTCAATTAAGGAGAGGGCAACTAACAGGTACTTTCCAGTCTTTGAAAAGGTAGGTGACAGCAAGTATGTGTCTGTCGAGCTTGCAATTATCCAAAAAATTTCTGCAAAATAAGAATGCATTTGTAGTGTAGGTCCATTCCCAATCCTCACCTTTCTTGGCTGTCTCAAAGAAGGAGAAGTACAGCAGCACATTTTCCTCTATTTGTTGGCTTGTGTTGTCAGGGCTGTGGTATTTGAACATCTGCAAAGCAGTATGTTCTCAGCTGTACAGAAAAACTTTTCACTAAAGTGAAAGCAAGCACATGTGATTATTTTTCTTGAAGAAACATTCCTATACTTACATTTGTTTAGAGTCCATCTCTCTGCCATGCTTGATTTCATTTGGAAAAGTTTCACTGGAGGAATGCAAAAATCCCTTGCAAATAAACCAGGTAGAGAGGTTAGGAGTATTTTGGTAAAACAACAGTCATAGATTTATAAAACAACAAACCCAACCCATATGATTCATGCATCTGGCAATATTTCCCACTTTTGTAATATTTATCTAGTTTTGTTGGAAAACAATAATAAAGGCTGAACATCACAGAAGTTCTTAACACTAAAATAACCTGTTCCCAAAGGCAGGGATTTTCTTTACTTAGCTGTTGCAATTCTGCATTTCTAAGTTTGCTTCCTGATATCAACATTGGACATCACTTTACATGAAGCATCTAAATGGGAGTTCTATGAATTCCTTAAATTGCTTGTTACTTCTGCCATTATCCCTCTTTCTAATTCTAGGACTGTTACTAGTCTACTTAAGGTGGTTTTGTTTCTGTTCCTGGTGCCAATCATCATTCATCATTACTGAGTGACCAAAGTTTGTAGTCTATGTACTAGAACATGAAATGAACAAAACTTCATTTTTTCCAGCAACAGTGAAATGATTTAGGCTCAACTTCAGCTGAAAAGTCCACCCTGAAATTTCAGACAGAATTGCTGCTCAGCTCTGCAGCTGTGCTGTGAGGCTTAGCTGCCAAGGATGCCCATATGCTCCGCTTCATCTGCAGCCCATGTTTTCTTTTCTTCTCCAGGTTTTGAAACAACATGGCCAAGACTTTCTTGTGGGCAACAAATTCAGCTGGGCAGATGTTCAGCTAATGGAAGCCATTTTAGCAGTGGAGGAGAAGATTCCTGCTGTGCTGTCAGGGTTTCCTCAGCTGCAGGTAATTTTATTACTGAGCATACTGTATTCAGGAGCTAGAGGTCGTGCTGAAGTGATCATCTCCCCAGGCTGTGTAAATCACATTTTTGTGGCCAGAATTTCTCTCTGATTCTGTTTTTTTAAATTTTTTTTAGGTATTTAAAACCAAAATGAGCAATATGCCTACAATTAAGAAGTTCCTGCAGCCTGGCAGCCCAAGGAAACCCCCACCAGATGCCCATTATGTAGAAACTGTCTTGAAGGTTTTTAAGAAATGAAAGCCTTGCCACCTTTGGTGAGAACCAAAATGCTGGGAGAGCAGAGCAGCAACCCCAAACCCTAAGCCAAAGGAGACAGAATCTCAGTAAATTAGTATTGTTTTAGTTAAAACCAGTGCTAGAACAAAGCAACCCATGCCAGAAATAAAGTATTCTGTTACACTGGCACTGTGACAGCAGCTTTGTCTTTATTGATATCAAATGCTTGGCAAAACATGGAAACAAAGGTGTATGGAGGCAAAGAACTATTTGTAGGGTAGGGAATTTTTTCATTTGGAGAAAGAACAATGCGTTGGTAGTATTGTTAGAATGTAACTTGTTGAAGAATATATTTTCTAACTGAAAAGAAGCTCAGAGTAAGGCCTGTGGAAGAGAAGAAAGAGAAGACTATCAGCACCACTTACCCTTTAAAGAAGTAGACTTGTTTCAAGTTTTCATTCTTAAATTTAAAGCTTGTGGGTGAATTGGATTTTTAAGGTGTCTCAGCAAAGTTTTTGCAAAACTGATTATTTTTCTCTATAAATCAAGTATTTCAAACCTTTGGTATGATCATACCAGCTACTCACAAGCATGTTACAAATACGTTGCCTCTTGAGAACAAAGTGTCATGAAAGAAAAGTCTGTTTTGCAGACTGGCAAGGCAGAGGGGGTTTATTTCTACACATTTAGGACAGAACACAGAGCAACAGATACTCAGGTTCCATTGAATTTCAAATAAAAATATTTACAGCAGACAACAACAGCCTTGTGAAGTGGCCTGATGCAACAGAGAAGCAGCTGCCTAGAAGGAAACTTGTGTTCCAACAACTGCCAGTAACCAGATCTGATGCTTAATATTCTATGACATGAGTGAAGAAAAAAAGAAAGTAGAAAAAATATGGGAAAATGAACCTGAGGGAGAAAACAGAAGAATACCATTTCCCAAAATAGCTCAGTGAAGTGACGTTTCCAAAGGTCAAGTTAGGAGACAGACTATATTGGACTCAGTTGCCTGAAATCTCAATGGATACTTGTGACTGTCCTGGGGTGACTGTAGGATGCTGTATTCCCTATCGTCTGCCCTATGCCAGACATGAATCCTGTGCCTTCCTGTGTCTTTAAACTGTTTCTCAGGAGAGGGGGGGGGAGAAGCCAGGCAAATTTTTCAGAGCGGTTTGTGCTCAAGGACACACGCTCCCTTGCATTCCTGCTGCTACGGAGCCGAGGAAAGCACCTTCCTGCTTTTGGCCAGTTTTTGGCTCTGTTTCTCAGGAGAGGAACAGAATTAAAATTCTTTGCTTTTTAGTTAGCCTGCTAGCTGAAGCAAGACAGTTTGTCCTTGGGACTTCGGCTTCTTCTTCTTTTCTTCCGCACTGTTCAGCAACACCAGAATATCAGCAGGAGGCCTTACACTGCAGCCCTGGGGGGCGGGGCGGCATGCCGAACCCCAGCTCCAGAGAGAGAGAGCCACACCCACAGAAAGGACTTTGAATCTTCTCAGGTCTTCTCCACGGCGAGAGGTTTTATTATTTAACATTATTCTTTTTCCGTGCCTGCGTGCACTTTACTTGTTAAATAAATAGGGGTTTTTTCACTTTCTTCCAAGGAATTTCTTTCCGAACCTGGTGGGGGAGGGGCTGCTGAAATCTGCCTTCTAACAGAGGGACGTTCATTTCAGATGCTTTCCTCCAAATTTGTCTCAAACCAAGACAGTGACAGGACAAGAAATGTCAGTGTTGGGGTAAATCACCCTCTGAAGAATTGTGTTCCTCTCCCCTACCGCTAAGGGAAGGTTGAAGGGACTGGCTTCATTTAAACTTTTAACTACCTCAGTTGAGACAGAATCATTTTGAGTAGTTCAGCTATAACTCAAGAGCATGCTGAGGGATTCCTCCTGAATTTCGACCTGTTGGAAGGAGACTAGACAGCTAGACCAGATGTAGGTGTCTACAAAGCTAGGTGTGATGAGTTTTCCCAAGTTTCCTACACTTAATTCTACATTGTTAACTTTCAGGCTTGAACTCATGTTTTCCTACAGTGCAGTCTCTAGACCCAGGATGTCTCCTAGAGTTTATCGTGGCCAGGCCTACAAATGGTAAATCCAGACGTTTTTGACAGAAAAAGAAAAAAAATCCAACCCAGATGTCCAGAGATGAAATTCAGCAGAAGTGTCCTGAAGGAAATATACCCTAAGCAAGGCTTAGAAGCTTGTGAAAGATTAGAGCTGAATTAATTGATGTGATTTATGAAAAGTGGCAATGTGTTAAAAAAACATAAAATATTAGAATAAAAGTGTGATTGACATAGCAGTATTCTTTTAAACTGAGTGAGCTTTTCAGCTGTTATAATTAATTTTTAACTAGCATGGAGCCAGGCAATGAAAATTGGAGGCATATTACCATTGTGTGCTGGCACAGATGTTCCCAGTTATCATGATCTCTCATCTGTCTTACATTTGTACATTGTCAATGAAAGGAATGAGAGACTTGTC
>VZTI01000403.1:279874-350429 GCA_013397865.1 Struthidea cinerea | reverse complement strand
TCCTCTGCTTGTGGCAGCAAGAGGAGGTGGAGGAAAAACACCCTTGGTTTTTTTTTTTCAGCCAGCTTTTCAACTCTTTTCTTTTTCCGGTGGGAGACGGAGAGTTGAACTTTGTTTTCCTGGGATTTTGGTTTTCTTCATCTTCTCTTCTGGACTGTTTCAACAACATCTGAACACATCAGGAGAATTTTTCCCGGAGGCCCGGGGGGGTGGGCCCTCACCGACCCAGCTCCGAGGAGAGAGAGAGACCACACCTACAGAAGGACTCTGAAATCTTCCCAGGTTTTCTCTCCATGGAGAGAGAGAGATCTCATTATTTAGCATTATTATTCCCCTCCTGTGTGTTTGTTAAATAAATAACTTTTATCTCTTTCACTTTCCTTTGAGGAAATTTTTTTTTTCCCGAACGTGGTGGGGGGAGGGGTGGTTGTAACCTGACTTCTATCAGAGGATATTTTCCTCTAAATTTGTCCAAACTAGGACAACATGTTTTTTAACAAACTGACTCAGAAACTTTTTTTTCTTGCTTGAATAACAATCCAAGTGGATTAATATTTTTGTTGTTGACATTCAAGGAAAGTTACCAACTCAAACTGTGGCCACAGAAAATTATTGTGACTAAAGCCCACTCTCTTGTGACCCTATAAACAGCAGTCCAAAGGCAGACCTATTCTATGTGAATACAAAAAACTAAAATGTCTAAATGGTGTATTTAGTATAAATCAATAAAAAAAAATTTTACACATTTTCTCAGTTTTAATTTTTTAATGGTTCACAGCATTAGTTTGAAAGACAAATTGTAAAAGGTAAGGAAGAGTACAACTCCCAAGGCAAAACAAACCAAGTGCAAGATGCTTTCATTCCAAAGCATGTGCAAAAGGCAGCCTTACTTTCTGGAATGTATTGAGCCCACTTCTTGCATTTTGCTTTTTCAGAGAAAATAACGAGCAAGGGAAACAGAAAAATGAGAAGAGAAAAGCAGAATATCAGTAGGGAAGGAAATAAAATGGGTTAAAAAAAGAAGGATATACTTACACTCCAGAACCTAAGAGTTGTTACAAGGATAACCTACCCAACCCACCCAGCAAGAACCTCCCCTTTCTAATGATCCCTTAAAAGTTGCATTATTTTCACTTTTTACCTGTCTCAAACATGCAACTCAGAATATGCAGCTTTCATGTGGCTGATAAACAATTCCTGGGAAGGCCCAAAATATCTCTACATCTGTTTATTTTTATATATTGTGGTATTAAAACAAATACTGAGATTTAAGGGGGAAAAATGCTGTGATAGAATCAGTGAGTTCTGAGCTTGGGGAAACAAAAATGTAGCTGTGAGAAGTCTAGATCCAACTGAAGCACCAGAAAAAAGCAGTGACCTAACCAAAGCTTTGTCCTAATTTCAGAGTATGACTTACCTAAGTGAGCAAGGGCTTATAAGAGCAAACATACATGCACTTTGGCTTAGAGCACTGTGGCTGAGAAAGTGATCCAACAAACATGAGAGATGGAAATCAGTGCTGCTGGATAAGGAACATTTTCAGAAATTGTTTTCCCATCCTTTCTTGGCAACTAGAGGAACATTGTTCTAAGCTAAAGCAGTTTCCAAACTATAGAAAAAGATCCCAAATGCAAAACTTTACACTGTTTTCCCCCACACAATGCAAGTAATAGCCAATGCATCCAGGGAAAAGTTCAGCTTCCTCATTCATGCTGGATAATATATTTTCCACTCCTTCTCCTGCACAGAAAAGAAAGGCTTTCTATTCCTGTTCACATTTTTCTCTTATTTTTCTATCCCCATAACTCCTGTATCATTTTTTTACCCTGGAAGAAATCTGCAGTTGTGCAAACTACAGTCTTGTGCAAACAAGACTGATGACATCAAGCCTCTAAATACTGTAAAAATAGTTCAAAGTCTTAAAACTACCATATCCCCAATACGTGCCATACTGAACACCCCCTTCTAACACAATTTACTTAGACTGTCCATCTTTTTAAACCTGTTAACAGAGTATTTCAGTAAGAGTTTTACCATAATGGCCTCTTTCTTGATAAAAAATTAGTGTGATCGAGTGCTTTACTCCTTAATTGCTGATTTGTAAAATGGAAACTGCAATTAGATTTATGACTTAACAAAATCATAAAACAAATTACAAAAGTTACATCCTTCATGTAGAAATACCTAATCCTATATCAACTACCAGAGAATATCTGGGAAGATTTTACAGACTTAGTGTTTTTTCATTACCTCCCTGAAAAATAACTTCCTAAATCAGTGCTTATTCCAACACAAGATTACATATTTAGTTGATTTTTTTTTCAGTTCAAAATATCAAAATCTCAACTGGGAAACACAGGTTTAAACTGAAACAAATTAGAAGCAGGGGAACAAGAAGATAAGAAGTTCTCCTTCAGCAAGCAGTTTTAAAAAGCAGGAAACAAACAGAAGAAACAAAAGCAGCACAAAATGCTGAGGACAATTAAAAACATGAGAAAGGAAAGGAAGCAACATAGCCAGCATAACACATTTTCCAAAATGCAGATAACATAACAAATATACTGTCATTAAAGACAGGAAACTATAAGCCAAACTATTAATTCAAGAGTCAGGATACAAAAAGACAACCACTGAAATCTACAAAATACTTGTGAAACAAGAGGAACATGATATATAAAACCAGACAAAAAACAATCAAGGGAAATAAGAACAGGAAAGTAGTTCTTCTTCATGTAACTGAAGGAAGGATTCTGCAGATTCCAACTCTGTTCAAGTCTGCCCATGTTTCCCCAGCAGAGCTGAGCCTTGGGAACTGGTTGTGTGGGGAGAAATAGATGAGCTGCTTGCACTGCTGGATGCTCCTGCAGCAAATATCAGTTTGTTTTAGCAGGCTGATACAGGAGAACTAAGAAGAAATAACAAAAGCTATTTCTTTTGCCTCACTATGGGCATGTCTGGTAAAAATAAAACCAAAACAAAACAAATAAACAAACCAACAAAAAACTCTACCATCCACATTGAAAGTGAACTCTGACTTGTACACACACAGTGAAAAAAATTACTTCACAGCTATTTGAAGGAAGAGGGTGTTCCCATCCAAATTAACTGAGATAAGCCACATTAGAACATAGGAATGCTTATGAGCAGCAGTGCCACAGAAGGATTTTACAATGGAGTTTTCTCAAGCTACTGAGCTTTGGCCACCCTGAACATGTCCAGTGTTACATAGGTTTGTCCTGGAACACTTGGTTGTAAAGGAGGTAAGACACTTGACTGACTTTTGCATTCTTCCATACTGCCTTCTGGGAAGCTCTCAGAAACAAGAAATTCCCTTGTTTTAACAGAATTTTTAAGGTATGGACTGAACAGTGCTTTTTCATTGAAATCTTCCAGCTTTAAAACTTCTTCACTATCATTTTCTTCATTTTTAATTGGATTCTGTTGGGATCCACACAAATCATTTGCCAGCATTTCTATGGGTTGGACTTCCTTCACTGGTACCAAAGCTGAATGCATTTGGCTTCTGGTAAATTGATCAGTAATTACATAAGGCATGGATGGTGAAAAACATTTAGCAAGTTCATTTTCTTCATTATTCAGTATCTTTTCATCTCTATTAGTTACGCCTTTTGTATTTATATCAGTACATTCAGAAACATGGTTTTCATAATTTATTAGTAGCGATCCTTCCTGACTTTCTTCAGGAAAACAGTATTCCAAAACATTTATGTCTTCGAAGTCCACAGTTTTAGTCTCAGATAACACTCTCTTCAAAAATGAATTATTCTGTCAATACAAAGAGATAAATTGGAGAGTTATAAAGGGATAGATAAAGTATCGGTTTATTTTTGGATAAATAAATTATTGCTATTTGAGCTCTGACTCATAATTTCAGACATGCACTAGAAAAGAGTTCACACGCATTTCAGACAGGATGCAGTTACATGTGAATGAGTACTAAAAAAGGCAATGTTATTCTGTCCATTTGCTAAACACTTTCATATTAGGTTTTCTGTGCTTAATGAAATAGCGAGTTTCAATGAAGGGTCAGAATCAGGTTTGGATTGTGACCATCTTTTCTAGTCTAACCAGACATTTTTGAGAAAAAATTTTAAATCCCATTATCTGCAGATTACACTTTCTGTGTAAACCTGATCAACTGCACTCCATTCATATAATGGAGTGCAGTTGATATATAACATAACATATATTATTCATATAATAAACATCAAAACTTTAATACGGATCATATATTCAACAAATAAAAAGACAGAGGTGTTAATAAAATCATATACCAAATCTTACTATATGTTGCAATACATTTTTTGTGGAGAAGGGAGGAGGTATGCAGATGGGGAAATCTGATGTAATACACTCAATAGCCTGTGCAAATGTAATTTACTTTATTAAATGAACCATGTCCACCAGCCACTCTGTCACTTCAAAACATTATTTCTCAATAGCTTATAGGAATTAGATAAATATACTTTATGAAGATGCATCTTCTCCATTGTTTTGGAATACTACAAAGAGCATTTTGTAGCACTTAAAAAGAAGAATGAAATTCAGTATGGGGAGGGTTTAATTCATAAAATGACTGCCAGAAAAGGATTTCTTTTCTCTCCACTTGATCCCTTCTTTAATGTATAAAATTGCAGCTATTTTACCATAGATGAAGCAAGAGGCCATTCCACTGCAAGGCTCTCTTCAGGATTTGGTATATCAGGCCAGCAAACCTTTTTAAGCCTATAAATGAGAAAGGAATTTTAGCCACATTATGAAAGAAATAGATTATTAAAAATAAAATTAACAAATCACCAGAAATTCCAGATACTGCTAAAGTTTCAAACTTTCACAAAGGAAGTCTTTTCTATATCAACACAATGCTTTTCAATAAAATTGTTTCCCCATACATGGATTTTTATTACAGAAGATCTCAACAAGGTCTCTTGGGTTAGAGAGACATTGCAGAAAAACTACCAATTCACAAAAGCCTTTTTTTATTATATTATATATTAGGTATTATGATATAATATTACTCAAATAGTATGTGAAATAAGAGCATGCCAAAATAAGACTGTATACAAATTCTGTTGTGATCGTGTTTCAGGGTGTTTCTTCAGTGAAAAGCCACCTCAGGTGACCTTTGTTCAAGGAAAGTGTCCCTAGCACTACACCACATTAGACCTATGCTGAGTTCCTAGATTAACAGCAGTTAATGATGCTCACTCATTGAATCACTCACTGACTCTGTGTAGAGATGTAAGGGAATGAAAACCAGTCCTTGGCTTGAATTTTCACATGGCAATTTGATCTACACAGAAATAAACATTCTACTGCATCTCAAAGTATTCTTCAGAATCAAAAAATAGTTTTTACTATTGTGAAAGTTCAGAAAGCTCAACACAGATGAAGATGTAAAAGGGATGGAAAGTATTGCTTCAGCTGTACTTATTAGCTGATGCTTCACTTGACAACAATATTGGTTCCAGTAGCTTACAATGCCCCAAAACAGTTCAGCTTTTTAACTTTCTCATCAGCCAAAAAAACCAGTGACTCTTCTTGTGAAAAAAAAACGTATTTTATAACCTTAAAAAAAATTCACTGTCATCTTTGGGATGTTACTGGATCCCCATGCTCAGAGAAAGCAATTTAAAATCTGTCAGGGGACATCTGTGACAGCAGATGAAAGGATTATGAATCATGTACAGATATGGATCCATACTCAAGGATCAAGCATCCAAATGTTTTCACACAATGTAATTTCTAAGTTTTTTCATTACTCCTTTGCAGCTCACGGGCCGCATCACAAACTAACAAGAATCATATTATTAAGGGTAACATAAGCAATAGGGGCTATGTGAAATATGTCCTAGTACCATCCTAGTATATTAAAAGTGTCTAGAAAGTTTTATTTCTAAGCATTATTAATTTTCAGAAATTGGCTTGAAGTTTGCTCTTCTCACTTAAATGACCATGGAACTGCAAATGGCATGTATTTACATAAAATTATGTAGTTGATATGTAAATCTGTTTCTCTTATTTATTTTTTTTAATTTATTGAATTTTCTAAAATTAATATTTATTTTTGGGCTATGGCACATAAACTGCAGTTAAAGTATAACCTGTACACTTCTTTGTTACTCCAATTGCTTGTTTTCTATTTTGACATTGGTTTTGACATAAACAACAAAAGCATTTATAAAATAGTTTTAAATTCCCATTTTACAAGTTAATTTTAAGTGGTTGTATTGAGTTTTAGACAGCAGAAAATGTACTCACGCATGTTTTTTCAAAATGCACGTTATCCAAAGGCCTATCAGACACAACATGCTTATCCCAACAGGTATAGCAATAAAAAAGACATCTTCTTTATCTTTAGAAAAAAACAAACAAACAAAAACCAAAACACCAATCAGTCCACAGGTGTTTATCATTTCTTCAAGTATTCCCTTAAGACAGCTAATTTTTAACATCCAAGTCACTTAATAAGCCCAATTCTAAAGAGCTCTGTCAATACTAGCCCAAATTACTCAGAATACTGTAGGATATCCATTGGATGATGAGTCAAAAGATGGGTATTTTGAATCCAACAAGCCACTATTACTGAGCCAGAAAATCAGGTCACGATGAGACTTTCCAGGATGTTTCAGGGACAGATTCATTGCATTTTAAAATTTCCTTTACTTAATAGAATCACACAGTAATTTAGATTGGAGGGGATATCTGTAAATCAGTTAATGCAACTTTTAAATTAGAGCAGGCTGCTTAGGGGCATACCATGCCAACCTTTGAAAGCAGCCTAGGATGAAACCTCTACCACCTCTTGGTCACCTGTTATTTTACATTCACCTAAATCTGCTGGTCAGTGCCACTCCTACCAGTTACAAAAAAATTAATAGCAGATTAGGTGCAGGAGATGGATTTTATATCCCAAAAAATACGGTTTCTCTGACTGAAACACTGCACAAATTTCTGAGCCAGCTTCCATGTACCAGAGGCATTTAGGAATGTACTGAAAACATTCTTCCAGAAGCTGAAATGAGGAAATGTCTGAACTTCTGATCTGCTGCCATTATACCAACCTCCTTGTCAAATCTGGCTAAAACAAATAGTAAGAGATAGGAAAAGGTATTTCCCTACACACTCACTGGCCACAACCTCTGCACTCATTTATCAGTTAAGCTTATATAGCAGAATGGGTGCAACACAATGTGTGGTTACTGTAAATCTCTCAGATGGAAAAGTCTATTTTTTAATGAACTGTTAGGCATCCCATCCCATAGCTGATAGCATACACACTGCTGCTTCCACAAACAACCATAGTAGTCCACAACTTTACTGACAAGAAAATAAAGATTTTTGGGGTTGACTTCTAATTCTGAGTTCTTTTTTTAGTCTGTGAGATGGTCAGTGAAATTAAGTTAAATTCAACTACTGTTGCCAATTCTTCCTTGTTTTGTTCAACACTACTTAAAAAACAAATAGAAGTTAACAAATGCCTAAACAAAAATGTCCTGTAATTCTTATTCCCAAACCCATTTTTTAAAATAGTAATATCTAGCCAGGATTATTACTTACCCAATTTCAAAGTCTTGAAGGTTTTTGGCTCTCCAGTGGTTCCACCAGCTCTGTTGCTTGCCATGATACTAACAGTATATTCTGTATTAGCCTGTAAGGACTTCAGTCTGTATTGCAGAACGTCAGAGTTCACTGTTTCATCTTTTTAAGAGAAGATTTATGTCAGTAAACACATAAAAGTAATGTTATATCAGGGAACTGTACACTTATTTAGCAACTTCTACAATAATAGATCACAAACTATTTTAAAGGTAACTTGAAATACAAAGCAATCTTACCAGTCCTTTTAAAGAGAAAAACTAAATCACTAAACTATTGGTACTACTTAAAAGTTTGAGGCAGAAACCTGAACCATTACGTATTTACTTTTAAAAATAAATACAAATATTTTTGCTAGTATTAAAGATAGGTGAATTATGATCTTCTGCAGTTTATCACTGAAAACAGTGCTTTGAGAACTTTATTTCCTCAAAGCAGTTGGCTCAGAAATTAAGAACTTCAAATAGTTTCTGTAGCTTGTGAAATTCAACTATATTTCTACTGCCTGCAGTTAGACACATATCATCCAAAAGAATGCCATCTATCAGCACTGGGATACCACCCCAATAAAGTCAAAGGAAAGCCAAAATCAACAGGACTTTTTCCTCCATGTTTAAAAATGCTTTTATGAACAGAACTCAGTGTTTCCAATACATTGTCCAGTATTGAAATCAGTGTAATGTGCTTCACCTTTAAATTTTTTTAAGTAGGGCACGTATCCTATCATCCTATGTCTACTAACAATACTGAATGCATCTTCATATTAGAAATTACAGTCACTAAAACATTTTCTGGTGCATAAAGTCAAAGTCAACTCCTTTCATCAGTCAGTCCTGTCAAGAAACACCCAGGAAATAGTTATGCTGCAATATGCCCCAAGCTAAAATAAACTGAGTTTCTCTTAAGTCAAGGGCGAAAGTGGGAAAGTGAAAGGGGGAAAGTGAAGTTCTAGTGTTAAAAGGCCATCAGTGAAGTCACCTTGGCACACACCCCACGTTCTACTCTTATCAAGAACACATGACATCAGAGAAGCCTCAAAAAAAATCAGTACAGCATGCTTTGCCATTTAAATTTAACTCCCTTGCATTGATATTTACAACGAGTTTTCTAAAGAAAATAATCTGAAGTCCTAAAAAGGACGCAGCCTGCTTTACATTACAAGTAATATGGAGAAATACGTGTCTGTAACACGTCTCACAGATGACCCCATGCAAAGCAGTCAGCATTAAATTACTCAGAAACCAACATGGTAGGAAAAATTGCATGCAGAAGACTAAATCTGACAGAATTAATTAGCTTTCTCTTTCACATTTAAAAATTACCAGGAATACTCTTGCCCTGGGTCTGAATGGATATCCATAAGAAACAAGCATCACAAGATTTGTAAGTTTGCAGACTTTGAAAAGAGATTGTATTAGGTGTCTGCTAACAATGATGTCTAAAAAAGGGAGCAGGGTGTCTGCTAACAATGATGTCTAAAAAATTGGAAAAACCAATTCTGAAGCACTAAATGACCCAACAGCATTCTTCATAAACTATACAGGAAGAAAAGTGTAGGTCACCCAAACACTTTTCATGAAAGCTCCTGCTGAGATTTAAACTAAATAAGTTTTGAACAGATCCCATTACAATGCCAGATTGTTTGGACACTATTCCGAACACAGAGGTTAGGAATATGCTCAAATTTATGCTATCAGCCTCCAGACCAAAACAGCAATGGCAAGAACAGAAAATCAAACACATCTGAAGAAACTGATCTAAAAACTATGTCCAAAGAAGCTATTTCTTGGCAGCTTATTTTACTGTTATTTCCTATTTTCTTTTAATATAAAATCAACAGTAAAAATATTTTAACAGAAAATTTCCACCATACTTTTCCAGAAGCTGAAGGCAAATCCTTCCAAGGACATGCATGAAACTTACAAATTCACTGAACCCTCATGATCTATGAATTTACACAGAATCTATGATTCTCCAATATACTTTAGCTCCTCTACTCCTGTCATGACTTTTGCCATTGACTTCACAGATGTGTCGAGATGGAAGAGAGATTGAAAATTTCATAACCCTGTTGAAAGCATTGTTGCTCAATGTATACTTACTCAATTCTTTTCCATCTTCGGGTTTATAAAATATCGTATAGTTAGTGATAAATCCATTTCTTTTATCCTTTGGGATCTCATTCCACTTTATTGTAACTTCATTTTTCCCCACAATGCCTGTATCAGCCAGAGGTCCTTCTGATGGCTCTACAGAGAAGCATTATAAAATAGCAAAAGTAGTAAAATAGTCAATGTACCACAATGTTATCTGCCCCTGTTATTTCACATGTACCAGTAACATTAGGGGAAACATATGCATGAGAAAATATGTAACCTCAGTGCTCTGACGTAGTCCTTAACTTTTCTCACCCTCTTCAGTATGGGAATTCTTCTGATTAAACTTCCCCTCATCTATTCTGGCATTTGCACAGTTCTAGGTGTTACTGTATTCAAATACCTTGAGATCATTAAAAGGCTCTATTGTTACAACATCAGAGAGAGATCAAGTGGAAAAGTATCCTTTGTGCACTCATGGGGGGACTCAGGTGCAAGGCCACTGCTGATGCAGGAGGTCTCTAGCTGAGCTGGGATTCAAGTGGCATCTCCAGCACCCCCAGCAAACTCAGCCTTGCCTGTCACACTAAACAAAGCCTTTCTACTGACACAATACCACCTCACACACATTGCTCACCACTTTGAAGTGTTCTCTGTGCTGCAGTTTAAAAAAAAAACAACTTCCTTCCCATTCTCTAACAACCTTGAGTGTTGTCACAGCTACCTGTAAACAGGAAAGCACTCAAAACACAGTTCTAACTGTGCTAGTAATTATTACTCAAATATAAAATACTCCATTGCCTCCCCCCAGTAATTAATGCCCTTCAGTGGTGCATTGTACTATGTCAGCGTGCACACTTACATAGACCTATTTAGGCACACACGCAAATCAACATTTTCATATGGAATCTTAAAATTACTGGTAAGCTACATTCTTATAGCTGGCTGTAAAAATCACTGAATTCACATAAACTTCTACAAAAAAAGAAACTTTACCCCTCCCCCTGCAAAACACTACTGCATCCACAGTTTCTCTCCAATTACAAATGTCATGTCTTCTTACCATTTTTTATGTGCAGGACTGCAAATATTTTATTACATTATGAAATATAACAAAAAAGTATAAAAAAGTTAAGCTTTTCAAACCACACATTTTATTTTATGAGTAGAATTTCCTCATATATTAAGACTGAAAAATGTAGTCAAGCATTAAAATCAAGTATAATTGTATATCTAAATGAGCTGTAACATTGAAGAGACTGCTAGTTTAAAAAACTCTTTCATGTTTGGAGCTATACTCTTTCCAAGCGCTTTGTATACAATATGTAAACTTCACAAAGAATTAGTGGGTGTAAGCAGCAATGTACCTGTATCACAAGATGAATACTTTCTTATAGACCAATTCTGTGGCTGAACAGAACAGAAATCAGGAACCCTGAAACCTGGGGATTTTTCCACCATCTTCATCTCTCTTTCAAATAATGATAGTACCAAATCACTCAAAGATAATACATCCTGAGAAACAGACTACAACACACCTTTCACAACATGATTACTTTAAAATACCTACTTTTTTCTTGAGCATAGAATTGTGTGCAAGATGGAGCTGCTACATTACTTCCATAAAGAGGATACACTGAGATGTTATAGCATATAAATGGTTTAAAGTTTTCTGTAAAGCAAAGAACAGAATATTTACATACAATCTCTGTGTGACGTTAATACAATGAAAACAGACTAAATCACAAGGGAATTCTAAATATACTGTTACCGACTATTTTCTTCAATTCTTTAGCAAGAACAATATACAATCATTGACTTGAATGCTCACTACTGCCTTTAACACATTTTGTTAATAGTAGTATTTGTCAGAGTACATGGTTTCTGACTCATTATTCACTAGAAATATTTTGAATGGGTAATTATACTCCAGCTTCATACAACTTCTCTATATGAATCTACTTACTCATCTCAAAAGTCTGTGGTTTTGGAGGAAGTCTCTGTTTTTAAATAACCGGTATAAAATTACACTTAAAGGTAGGATTTTTGATTTCACATATCTTTATGTTTACTGCTCTGCAGGAGACAGCTTTGTCTCATGCATCAAACAGATTAAAAAGCAGTGGGGTCCCAGCTCTTAATACTGTGGACCTGAGGGAATGGCAAGTAGCTGTGTCAGGGGAGATTTACGCTGGATATCAGGAAAAGGTTCTTCACCCAGAGGGTGGTTGGGCACTGGGACAGGCTCCCCAGGGCAGTGGTCACAGCACCAAGCCTGAGAGAGTTCAAGAAGTGTTTGAACAATGCTCTCAGGCACACGGTGTGATTGTTGGGGTGTCCAGTGCAGGGCCAGGAGTTGGACTTCAGTGATCCTTCTGGGCCACTTACAACTCAGAATATTTCATTATTCTATTATTTCTACACTGATTTTCCAGTTATGCCAACTGCAGATCTACTTTTAACCAGCCTGACTCAAGGGTACAATTGTCCCAAGTGAGATCTCTCCAGTAGAATTTTATGTTTCAAGATGTAGTTCAAGCTTCTGGAAATGACATTTTGAACTCTTGAACAATGCAGGAGCCAAGTAATCAACAAGGTGTACCCAACATTTACAACAGCACCCATCAACTCTGAGAGGACATATCTGTAGCTTCACATCCCCTGGAATGAAACTGGCTTCCTAGGTCATTCCTCTCAAGTTCTGCAGCTTGCTCAGCAAGAATGATGGCTATCAACAGATCCCTGCATTATATCAGCTTTCTGCTGCTCTTTCAGTCCCTTACACCTATTGCAGTGCAGCAAGAGTTACGATGGCTATTATATACACATTACCCCAGCTGGTTTTTGCTGGGGTAGAGTTAATTTTCCTTCCAGTGGCTGCTGTGGGGCTGTGTTTTGGATTTGTGCTGAACACAGGGTTGATTATACAGAGTTATTTTTGTTATTGCTGAGTGGGGCTCACATAGAGCCAAGGCCTCTTCTGCTTCTTGTACTGCCATGCTGGTGAGGGGGCTGGGGGTACATGGGAGTGTGGGAGGAGACACAGCCAGGACAGGTGACCCCAACTGACCAAAGGGATATTCCAGACCATGTGATATCATGCTCAGTGTATAAAACAGGGGAAGAAGAGGGAATGGGTGGAGGATGTTTGGAGTGATGGTGTTGGCCTTCCCAAGTCACCGTTACATGTGATGGGGCCCTGCTCTCCTGGAGATGGCTGAACACTTGTCTGCCCATGGGAAGCAGTGAATTAACTCCTTGTTTGCTTTGCCTGTGTGCAGGGCTTTTGTTTACCCTATTACAGTGTCTGTACCTCAACCCACGAGTTCTCCTGCTTTTACCCTGCTGATTCTCTCCCTGATCTCACTGGCGGGGCAGTAAGCGAGCAGCTGCCTGGGGTTAAACCACAACCATCCTTTTTGGGGAGCCAGGCAGGAGTTGAACCATTGAGACGATGACAGAGTTGATTGGTATGTACTAGACTGAACTCATAGCTGTTAGTGCTGTTCAGCTAGTGTTAAGCAGGTTCCTGTGCTTGCTATGGGGCTCGCTTGCCTGACTGGATATTACAGTCTAGTGGCTGCTTTTTGCTTTTGCAGTTTGCTGTAGTGATGCACTGCTTAACTGACTTGTGCCTGAGAACATTTTGACAACAGCCATGGGGATGTGCCTGGGCTGGCCGGTGGCCGGGGCAGTGCTGCTGTTTCTGTGCTGATGTACCGGACAGGCTGGAACTCCAGCGTGAACTTGAGCTGAAGGGACTGTGATGCGTGAATGAGTCCACAATGGAGCATCCACCTGCAGCCTGTGGAGGACCCCACACTGGAGCAGGTGGATGCCTGAAGGAGAATGTGACCTCACAGGGGAGCCACACTGGAGCAGTTTGTGAATAACTGCAGCCATGCCAGAGAAGTTCAATGAGGACTGTCTCCTGTGGGTGGGAACCCATGCTGGAACAGGGGATGTAAAGATTCCTTTGCCACCTGTAGTGAAGATCATGGTGAAGCAGGCCATCCATCTGCTGCCCATGAAGGACTATGATGTTCTCTCTCTAAAACACATGAAGGAGTACGACCTTCTCCCATATTCAAATTATTTTTTTTTAGTTCTAGATTTCTCTGCTAAAAGAGCCACATCAGTGACATCAGTCACAGGCCTCCCTACTGGCATAATATCAAGCCACGGAACTGCTTTAACACAAAATCAGTAGCCTAATCTTATATGGGAGCAAACACTACCTTGCGCGTTGCATGAAAATTTGAAAGATTAAAAAATGCTATTACATTACCTACAGAGATTTCAGTAAAACATGTAATAATACTGTTATGTTTAAAATGGTCTGAGGAAAGCTGCATGAGTTCATCCTTGGTTGTTCTTTCCAATCTACCTATAAATATACGTACATCTGTACATTGTTACAGCTGTAACTGATAAACATACTTTTGTTGTTTTTCCACTTTGTAGAATTCGATACATATTGCCATGATCTACTAAAAGGGTCCATCTCCGATTCCTCATACCACTCAACCACATATTTGGTTGGTTCTGGTTCAGAGGTTATCCACTGCACAACCACTTCTTCATTTGCTGTAGAGGTTGTTACTGTTTCAATCGCCTGAAAAGCTAAAAATATAACAGAAAGTATCAGCAAATCTGTCTTCATAAAAACCTGGAAAACACATACAGAATTCAAGAACCAGTCTCTCTTTTAGAATCCAAATTTCACAGTGGGTAAAATTTTATAAACCAAGTTGCTACCAATTTTGCAGGTAGCTCATAAGCAATTTTGATTGAGATGACAAAAGCAATAGGAGAACAGTAAAGCAAGTCAGCAAGGTCATGAATGGCATCAAAGTAACAGTGAACCATCAGCCTGCAGAATAGAGGTAATGAAAGTCTGAGTGAAAACCCAGCCTGGCAAAGCAGAGGCAAAAAAGACCTGACAAAGCAGAGAAAAAAAGAAATTTATCTGGTGGGAGGAAAGCACATCACAGCATGGAAAAATCAGAAAAACCTTTATGGTGGGATACAAAAGTGGATAGGGAGGTAGTAAGCAACCTCTAGCACAAAATTATATCAAACCTACATATCCAGTTTTCTGATGAAAAATGGAACTTGATTGAGCAGTTCCAGGGGAACACTTGCACTTACATCATGAATAACTGATGTAGAAGTGATTCAAGTGTGTCAAATATAGTCTCCCTGCCAGATCATGGCAGGTAGCAGGATGTTGCAATACAAGGCTCAAAGCAGTATCAGATTTAAACAATAGAGCCCAAGAGCAACTCTTGTGCTAGAGCAGACCAGCTTCTTAACCCTGGCAGTGGGTGGGATGGGTGCTCTGGGAATGCATATGAAGTAAGATTAAACACAAGGCTTCCCTCTCTGCTTCCACTAACACAACTTAGAGACTTCTGTTTATCATGTCTTTGAATGATGTTGTTAAATACTCTGCAATAGAGCCCTGTGGTAACCAGGTGTTATGACCTAACAAAGAGAGCATTCCATAAGTTTATTTGGGAGATGCAAAATTAGAGAAAAAACTAAACCAACCAAAAAAACCCTGAGAAAAACAATACAATAGAAATGCAATAAGATATCACAAAGTATTTCTGCCTTAACAATTGTATCTCAAAACCCTCAACACTAACTGCCTATACAGATAGATGATGGCAATATATGATAAGATACATACGGTGGTACAGGTGGCTGCAGCCACCCTGACCCCTGAGGATCTGACAAAAATGAACAGCTGGTGAACAGGCACTGAAGTTTAAGCAACTCACTTTCAGTTAGGGTAAGAACCCACAATCCCCCACTTCCATCTTTTACATATTTTGCTATGATTGGTTTACGTTTTCCCCTCCCTGTTTTATGTATAGTGTTGTAAATATGCATTTCCCCTAGTTGACTATGTATAAGTTCTAGAAACTTCTGTACTCCTCTACACCCCATTGGTTCCTTCTCTGAGTCCCTCCTATGTATTAATCCCATTGGTCCCTTTGGCTCCAACCCCACCTCCTCTCCTTTACCCTATTGGCTGTATCCCTTCTCCCTGCCTTTCCCATCCCCACTATAAAATCCCTGGACACCCTCAGGTTTTTGGCTCTCTGTCCCCAGTCCCTTCACGTTAGTAAACCTTTGTGTGGAACCTATACGAAGAGTCCCCTCTCTCCTTCTTGGCCTCCACCTCCGTGCTCTTGCATCCAGTTTAGGAACAGCTCCCTCAGGTGAGGAGCTCACCCTCTCTGACCTTTTTGTGTGGAAGCTGCCTTGAACCAGGTGAGGTGCAGCTAGATCTCTGGGCTTCTATAAGCTAGCGTGCAACCCATCAGATGTGCATAGATACATACGACAGAAGTCCTTAGCACAGTTTTGCTTCCACTATATCAGAACTTAAACAGATGTCATGAAAACCACTTTTTAATGAAAAAATATGACCTTGAGAAATCTTACGTTTTTCATCACTGGAGGGAATCCTCAAAATGGCTTCAGGAGACTCTCCAGCAGAGTTACGGGCAGTGACAGATATTATATGTGCCTCTTCATTTAAAAGTAAAGTGATTTTCTTTTCAGTAGAGTTGTTTGTCCTTTTAATAGCAGTCTTCTTTTCTGGAAAATATTGTATTTTGTAGCCTAGAATTCTCCCAGAAGGCGGAAAGCTTTTTAATGGCTGTTAAAAAAATATACAGTAGTAAGTGTTTCACAGTGTTATTTGCACAAGCCAAAATATATGCTGTATTAAAGACCAAATTACAAAACTATTATACTGTATTTAGAAAAGCAATGTATTTTCTTCAGGCCCATCTTCAGGACAGACAGCCACGACTATTTCCTTGACAGATTTCAAAAGTCAAATACTGAGATTTGAAATGCAAAAAGCCTTTGGACACTTTACTAAAAGATTAAAGTGAATTTAAACACAGCTTTGGTAAGGTGGATTATTTAAATGCAGTTTAAGGACTTTCGATGAGATTTTCCAGTGATCTGAACACAATTAAATGTTCCCTTTCCACAGAGATTACAAAACTCCATTCATCTACCATTCAGTAAACAAAAGCCTTTTCAATTCCAGCTTAGTTCAGTGAGGGTTTTTTCTGATAACAGCAAATGCCTCTGGCAGTTAAGTGTCCTACAACACTAAAATACTCAAACACAGTATCAGCTACAGGATACCAATATGATTATCAATTCAAAAAAAGTGTATATACCTTCCACATGAGATGTACAGATCTATTTCTAGATGAGTGTGAAGGCTCAATTACTCTCCACAAAGCCACTTTTCCTGAAGGAGCTATTTAAAGACAAAAAAAATGACTTGCAATTTGTTGCTATAGTAAAAAGACAGTCTAATATGGTGAAAACAATCAAAAGGTTTCAAACATAGAGTCTAAGAGCAACTTACAAGTTTTCTCTTCTGTAGTGCTATGCCTTTTTTTCCCTAATCCCCAACTTAGTTATTTTCATAAGTTTCCCACTGTTCGCTTTTATTTGTTGTCCTAGAGTCTCCTAGAAGTGATCTTCTAGTCTTGTAACTGACCTTTTAATTTCTCTACTTATAATTTATTTCATTGAACATACACGCTGCACTACTTTTCTGCTACTATCTCATTTTTCGTTGTTAAGTCTCCATCTACACTCTTAATTTTCCCTCTCTTCAATCTGTCTATTCATGTTTTCTTCCTTAGCCCTATGTTGCTTGAATCACTTTTCAAATCTCCTCCACTACTTGCTCATCTTTCAGTTTATACTTAAAAAAAAATACACATTTTCTGTTTAAGGAACAGGATTCTAAATTCAATAGATTGATAATATGCTAAAACACAGTTTTTCCCTAATAAATCCTAATGCCTCAAAGTGTAACAGAAGAAAACTATTACAGGTAGGTATCTTACCTTTTTCTTCTGTGCTTCCATTTTTCTCTCCACTCCATCCACTCCAAAATGCTGACCCATTATTGATACACCGAATGGCAACAGAATAGTCTGTGGAGTCCCACAGACCTGTGAGATTACATGATTCTATTTTCTTTTCAGAATTCAGTGAAACATTGACAAGTTCCTGAAAAAAGGTACATGAACAAAAATTATTTGATACAAAATTGCATGCAGGTATATGACTTATTTTCTTAAAAAACCACAAAAGATGCAGTTTTTGTGTATCCCACCTCACTCCTCTGAAACTCAAGATTGCTTGTTTTATACTTAATTTTTCTGTGTAGCACCTTTGTTCTTCCTGTAAAACTCCAGGGTTTGAAAAACTTTATCCCAAACTAGGTCGGTATTGACTGACCTGTGGCTTGAACAGTGTGCAGCTCACATGTGATTCTAGAGCAGCTGCGCACAGGAGCTGCTGGAGGAATGCAGTTCCCACTGGTGGGAAGCAACTGGTTATTGTTAAAGCCATTACTACAATAATGTCCCACAACAGCATCCAGAGATTCCCCCACAGTTTGAGTCAGCTGGGTACTTGTTTCCTGTCTTGTTTATCTTTTCTGAGTTACAAGGCCTTCTAGCTCTTAGCCACCCAACAGTGTGGCTGTGGGCTTTCCCAAAGATTATCAGCATAGGATTAAAATGAAAAGGCAAATGAAAAGACAAAAAATTCTGGTACCGAGAGGTAAAAAATAAGATGAAGCCTGTAAGTGGTGAAGGAAAACAGGAGTATGAGAAATAGATGATGCAGTATCTTTTCAGAAAAGTAATGACAATGTGAGTCATTTCTTTGTCTTAAAAGGCACCTCACTCACTTCCACAACAACAAGGCTAAAACACAGTGAAGAAATACTTGGCTTCCACCAGTTGAGACTTCCAATGAAAAGTGAATCAGTCTGTAACAATACAAAATGCAGACACCCACTTGTATGAACACCACAATGGGAAGTGCACTGCCTAATGTAACTGAATATTTTAGTTTGTTCTGATCTCAAGAAACTCACTGTCAAAAAATACCTGCTTCTATGAGAATGAATTCAGGGCTCTCCAAACCACTGTAGGTGACAGACTCTGCAACAAATCTACAATAAAAAGAGCTCCAAAACTATTAATCAGCCTCTAGCAGAACCTGACATAGAATTGGGGACACCTCATAGTAAGTCTTAGTTATTTGCCAAAGGGCTGTTACCAATATTGCATTATAATTAGAAACTTAGTATATACAAGTACAAAAACAGGTAACGTTTTTTACTCAGTAAAAACAGTTCACACCAATCTATTTAGACTGGTTTGGTCAGACAACTTTAAAGGCCAAGAAGATATTTGTCATTTGCTCAAACATTTTTTAGTTAGGTTTTTTGTTGTTTGGTTGTTTTGTTTTTTTTTTTTTTTGCATACATGTGCTGACAGAGAAACAGCTCCTATGTCTTTACTAAAAATGGATAGCTACTGTTTTTTCAAGAATGTCTGTGGGAAAATGTAGGTGTGATCTGAGGAAACAAATGGACATAGACTGTATTTGATAGCAAAAAAACCAGACAGGTGATTTATAATGCAGGTGCTGAAAAATAGACACAATACAAAGTAAAGCTGTAGCCCTCCAAGAACGTGAATGTTTTCAACATTTGGAAAGGACCTCATAGCATGTAAGTGTCACAAGGACACCGGTGCCTTGACTCCAAAGGGATAAACATCTCAAACAGGTCTTTTAAACAATTATTAGTTCCATTTCTAATACCCCAGTTGGACCTGAGCCATCCTGCCCATCCAATCATCTTGAATATTATATCCTGAATCCAAGAACTAGTATGTAATATCTGCAATAATGATGCTAATGATGCTTGAGAATGTGAGAAAGATGCTAGACAGAAACATCTTTAGTATTAAAAACTTTTTTAAAGCTCTGAAGACTACCTTGATGAATTTTTCTCTCCCAAAATTATACATGTAGTGCATAAAATAGTAAGATGAAGGTAGACATCTCTGTTCAACAAATTTAAAAAGACAATCCAAGAAACTTGGCCAATTCTTTAATTTGGAAGAAGAAACAGTAAAACTATAAACACAGTCCCTTCCCTGCTGAGGACCATAGGAATAGATCATCTGAAATATGCAAATACTGGGGTCTTTCGCAACCGTTCCATTTAAGTGTCAGAAAGACAAACGAAGAAAATAACTTCCCTTATTTTCCATCTTGCAAAATTTGTATTTTCATTCACTTTAAAATAAATGTAACATTATTCCGTCTTAATCAGATTCAAATACTGTGATTCTGAGTGAGTGCTGTTTTCAACACCAGAATGCAAGGGAAAAATAAAATATTGTGGCTGACTGCCTGTGTAATCCCTTGGTCTAGGGTCATCCCTCATCCTTTCACAGAATAATATTGAGAAGCATGGTATGTACCAAAACAGATATTGACCAAAAGAAAGAGGACAATTAACCCTAGAAAACCAAACAGTGTTGTTAAGATCATGCACCCCTGATAACATTCCACTAAAAAAAACAAGGTTATAATCACTATTTCAAACAACGTGTTGCCTTTTTTCTACTTAAATTCTTATAATAAGAAGTTAGTCACAAAGAAACTGGCATTCAGAAGAAAAATGATGTAACTTACTGTAAAGTTTGAATACAAGTTTCTGTATTGAACCTGGCAAATTAAATGTTTTGGAGCAAGAATCTTCTCAGGCATTTTCCAGGTTACTGTAAGTAACTGCTTTATACCAGGGATTTTTTTAACTGAAAGTATTTCAGGAGGGGCAAATTTCTCTAGAATGAAGAAACAAAAACAATAAGAGAACAAAATACTTTCATAAAAGTTCAGAATTTCTCTGTCTATGTTGTGTGTTCCAAGATGTTAGATCCTTATCTCTATAACACTCCCTATCAGAGTATTCATGGGATGGTTTATTTTATAGACATAATTCTACATATGGGAAGTTACCTGTAAGAGAAATTGCACACATAACTGATTTAATTGCATGGGACTGAACAACCTGGTCTAGGGGAAGGTGTCCCTGCCCACCCAAGCTTTTCTATGACTCTGTGATTCTGCTCACAAACCTGCTCTCAAATATATGTGCAGATGTCTTTCATTTGTATCAGGACTGAAAAATAGTACCCAGAGACAACAGCAAGGAAAACAAATGAAGCAGACCTGGGATGCCAAAGGCAAGACTGAACTGCAAATGAGGAAAGAATTCAGCTGAGAAGGATCGGAGGGGGAGAGAAGTGTAAAGGAGACGATAGGAAAAGAATGGACTAGCAATGAGAAAAGACATGTCTGGCATAGAGAATGTAGAGAGTAATGAGGAGTCATGGCAGGTCTGAACACAGGAGTAAAGGATATGACTGATAATGAGTGATGCAGCAAAAAGTAGTCAGTTTATAAGGGTTATTGATTAACCACACCACCAAAATGAACAGAGGAAAAGCACAGGACAGAGGAAGAAGTAGACAAAATATTATTACTGCTCCTGTGTGCAATTATTATTGTATATTATAACAGGTGGGTTTTTTTAACATTCCGAACCAGAATGTAGAATAGCAAACTAAATGATGGATGGCCCTTGAGAAATTATAGTATCACTATTCATTAACAGGCAGGTGTTGTATTAATACTTGGTAGCACTCAGAAATATTAAAGTACAGTCCAAGTACCAATTAGGTTGACAAAAGGTTTTAATATATGGCCTTTAGCTTAAAAAAATATTGTTGCAGTTAGATGTTTCATAGCATGAAAACAACACCTTGTCATTTTTCACCACCTCACAGAAAGATCAAGAAACTGCTGAGAATTACTGCTGTAACACCAACCAGTTTGAAGAATTTTACATGGAAAGGTCATAAATTAAATCTTTATCAACTCTTTTTTAATTACCTATTTTTCTCAAAGGTATATGAACGCAGTCCGATAAGGAGTTACCCAAAACATTTTTAGCTTCCACCTGAAAACAAAAATCGTTACTATACTGGGTATTTGGATAAAAAAATGAACACAACTCCGTTGTATTCTGGCAGGAGCTGACTACATTTGGAGAAGTCATCCTAAAAAAGAGAAAAATAAAAGTAGTTAGAAACGAGAGGATTTTCTTAGAATAATTCAAAAAAATTGATAGGGTATTATTTATATATCTTTGAGGTTGCAAGACATTTTTACCAGTGAACATCTTTAGATGACATGTTTGTGCAAACAAATACTCTTTCCTAATTTCCCTGCTCCTTTGTACCAGTGCTTCTGTAGTCATATGCTAAACTCACCTAGGGAGATACCTGGATTAAAACTAATGTTTAGATTTGGCTGGAAACAGTTCTGCAATCCAATTCAGTCTGTGGTTAATAAAAAGTTTGTGCTCATACAGGAAGGAATAATACTGAAACATGCCTTCAATGGCTGTTGTAGCTTCTGGCTTCACAAACTCAGCTAAGTTGTAAAATATAGAAACACCAGAAGTAGTAAGAAAGTTCCACATTAAAAAGGTGGAAGCCTAAAATGTCAACGCTAAAATGGAGATAAAACAAAAGAGGTTTTCCTACCCTACAACTTAAATAAAAATATAGTATACACTGTATAATATGAAAAAGTACCCTCCAGAGTCTGAATTCCTTCCCATTCTCAAGAATAACTTTAGGCATTTTAGAAGTCTCTTCATGAAACAATGTTACCTGGAGTCTTGGTTAGGCAGAAAAAGAGCACTACTAGAAGCAGCACTATGAAGGACAGATTGACAAGTGCATCTGGGACAAATCTGTGCTGTCACCTTCAAAATCCTGTCTGAGATCTCCCTTGGAATAACACTGATTTCAGCATTTTCACAGTCACTTATGAGAAAGCAAGCTCCTAATGAATGTTTAAAATCTAACAGGAAGTGAAAGAACCAAGTAACTGTGCTTGTCTACTGAAAAGCACGAGACCACATAATTTGTATTTGTAAATAGAAACCCCCAAGCAATCCAAAAGGACAATTCCGGATTCTTTCACTGAAACCTTATGACTCCAAGGGTCCCTAGGTTAAATGCTACTGGAGTCAAGTAGAATACTGCAGTAAGTCAGTGGCTTAATGAATTTTGACAGGGAATTTTTAAAAGCAGATGAGGAAACAATCTTTTTTACCCATCCAAAATGAGGGTAGTTCATTACATGGTAAGTTTCTGGGAAACTCACCCATAAAATGCCTCCGTTCTCCATCTGTGCATGTGGTCACTCACTTCCAATTTTATTAGCAATGTTACTTCAAGGGAACAAGTGAATATCAGCTCTGATATAAATATTTCTCTACTGAATATTGGGTTGAGAATACTCATTTCTTTTGTACAGCATACAAAAAAGATATCAGACTGCACGTTTTTTTCAGCAATTACCAGCCCTGAATTAATCAATATTTACTGAGAAATGCCAAGACTCCAATCTCCATGATGATTTCAAGTTTTCTTGAAACAGAAGTCAAGATGAGAGGAAGAGAGCTGGTTGTCACACCCCAGCAACCCCGTTCCCAGTACCTCTTGTACTTACAGTTTTCGGTAAAGGGTATAGTTTGTTGTAAAACTTGTTTCTCTTCCTGCATTCCAGGTACAGGTAAGGTTCTCGTTATAGAAATAAATGCAGGAAATATTTTCTGGCCTGTCTGGACGAACTACAATGATAAAGGTTTGAAAAAAAAAAATCGAGTACAAATAAGTAATTTTAACATACACCTGATTTTGTTGGTCAAAAAGCAGATTATGGCAAACTTCATTCAATGTCTTTATAGCACTTCATTTTCTCATTCTTCACTGCCCTCAGAACTCCTCACAAAACCAAAATGAAAACCACTCTTTCTTATCCTGAGGAGACGAGACTTTCTCCAACTACATCTCAGAAATACTTTGCTAAGTGTGCCTAAAGGCAGTAGTTCTTTAACTATCATATATCAAACCACTGCATACACTGTCTTCAACATCTAAGTATACACACACACAGTCTCCCCCCTGCAACACACCTGTAGTCTAAGGTGAGTCCAGAAAGTAAGAGGAAAGCAAAGAAACAGCAAAAGCACCCCCCAAAAAAGGCATTCTCTGACAGATAAAACTCCTTTTGGTTCTCTCCCAGAATATCTAATTGTTTACCCTATGGAAAACCTGAATCTGAGAAACCTGCACAACCTCAAGAGTGCAGAAGACAAGTTCCTGGGAAACACATCTATGTGACCTCGAAGAGATCACTAGTTCTGGGCCGTCTTTATCTTATAAGCAAGATAGCACAAAGGAAACAATCTTCTGCAAT
Source organism: Struthidea cinerea (assembly GCA_013397865.1). Lineage (NCBI taxonomy): Eukaryota > Metazoa > Chordata > Aves > Passeriformes > Corcoracidae > Struthidea > Struthidea cinerea. Next base: position 326,514 of record VZTI01000403.1, on the reverse strand, counting down.
CTCTATAGTCTGAAGTCATCCATAAAAATGTTACACCCTGAAAGACTTTTTTGTTACAGCTCAATTTCATCACTGGTTAGAAGAAATTGGAGTAGAAATGAAGAGAACTGTGCCCAGTGAAATAAACTGGTTGAAAAAGCCCTCTTTTCAAAATAGTATTTTTCTGTCCCATCTAATAGAATTCTCAAAAGGTCTTTCTTTTATCAACAAGATTACAGCACATTAAACTTTGTAGAGAAGCAAGACCTTTTGGTGGATTTTTTTCTACAGATGTCTTGCTTTTATTGCTTCTTTATTAGAATGGGACCCCCAGGCATACGTTAGTATAATCTGGACTTAATCAGTCCAATAAATTAAAGAATTCGTATACATATTTTAATGTTCTCTGTAAGAGAGTGTAATTATAATTTCTTTAGAAGAGAGGATTAGAGAGGATACCGTCTCTGGAGAAAGCTAAAATTGGCTAGGCTAAAAAGAAGATATAACCAATGGGACAGACCCAGTATACCTTTGGAACTCAACAGAAAACTTCAGCTGGGCAAAAGTCAGAGAGGTTACAGACCTGTGTCAGTAAGAAATGCTGGTAGTTACACACTTTATTTCAGAAAAAAAAAATTTGCACTTGAATATGGATCTTTTAAAATGCCACAATCAAAACTAGCTGTTTTAAAAGTAAAATTATTACAGTAAATTATTAAAAAGTGTTAAGATTATTTTTTTCTGCCTTTCTACTTACAGCCAGATTTAACTTCTGTGTGAACCAAAAGTCGCTCCTTGTCCAAGTTCATTAAACATTTCACATAGGCTGTGCTGTAAGTGAAATTATGGATGGTTACACTAGACACGGTCTCATTCACAATGTTACAGTTTTCTGGAGCAATCAATTCATCGTTCAGTTTCCAGATGATGTGGCTTGCATTTCTCTGAGGCGGGTAGCTCTTTCTAAGAACACAGAATAGTTTCAGGGGGGATCCTCTTTCAATTTCAGGAGATGAAGGAAAAATGTCAGCATCTGTGATAGAGTTTTCATCTAGAAACAAAATAAAAGACATCGCATAGCCAAATTCCTCTTAAAATACTAGTAGAAAAATTTTAAGTTGTTTTGTTGTCTACAGATAATTTAATTAATTTTTGTCATACAGAATTCAAATAAAATGCCCGCTTAGTCATTCAAATCAGATATTGCTGTTTGAATAATTACTGTATTATAATAGGTATTACATTAGAGTAATGTTTCAACAAATTCACAGAAATAATGAGGAAGTTTCCATTCAGATACGTTTTTAATAGCCCTAAATGAAGAAAAGAAAGTCTTGTATTTTAAGCCTGTTTTTATAAAACATTCCTATATGTAAAAGATACGCATGTAATTTATATGCATTTATCATTACTACTTACAATATCCAAAAATACATTAAACCAGTAACGCTAAAATTTACAACTAAGCTTCAATATATTTCAATATCTCGTTAGTGTTTGCATACCTCTTAGAATTTATATTCCCAGACAGAGTGCAGATACAAAATACGTGCAAAAGAACACATAAGTGGGCTGAATAAATGAATTGAGCACAAAGTTATCAAACAGTGCAAGAATCACCCATTAGAGTCCTGGAAGGAACAAACTGTTTTTTTCAGGGGGTTTTGCTGCTACTTATTTCTTGAAGCCAAATTTCATTAATTTAAAATTATTAAATAAATAAATTTCATAAATCTGTCAACAAGAGGACATCAAGACTACCATAAATTAATTTTTCTGTATGTACTGTACACCAAGTCAATCACCTACTAACTTCTACTTTTAAAATATACTTTTCCTGCTTTCAGAACTCTTCAAAATTTCATTTGGAGAATGTTACCTTTTGGAAAAATTTCTTATGGCAAGACAGGTGGTAATAATCCAGAAGCATACCTGCTACAGAGCTGCAGAGCAGGACAAACATCCAAATCAGATTGTTGAACATTTCCTTCTCAGTAAGTATAGGCAGAAGATGCTGTCATAAAATAAGAATAAAAAGAATATACTTCAAGTAAAGATGCCCTTTTAATACTTTGTTAGCATTTGTGTAAGAGTTAATAATGTTATTCAGCTTTTCTTCTTGTATTCAAGTGAAGTATTGCTTTGTCTAAGTGTTACTTTCCTGAACAGTGGAGAAATTTGATGCAGTTTTCCTAAGATAAGTTACATCTATTTCCTCTAATCAAGAGAAAGATAAGCGTACCTAAAACACTGCTAAGGGCAATCCAATCCACACAGGGGTTTTACCTTCCAAGGATCATGTAAGTAACTGGTAAGAAATGTATCTCCATTCACTTGACATGCAGCCTGCCTAGTCTTTTCTAAGCAGATTCATCTAGTGAATTCTTTTGAAAATTAAGGCTGTTGCAGGAGAAGGAATGATCTGCCTATCTTGTGCATCACCACTTACTAAAGAGATTGTTCAGGAAGTGGACAACAGTGCAGGTTGCCTTTCACCCAAAAGAGGATGAATTCGTATTGGTTTTATCCTGGTTAAGTGTACCTGGCAACAGACCTGAGTACACTCTGCAAAGACAAAGGAAGGCACCTCTCTTTGGCTTTGTGTTTGAAGAAAAGAACTGAACTAATGTGCAGCCAAAAAAACCTCTAACTCTAGGTTAAGAATGAGAAAAGCAAAGTAGTAGACTGATTTCTTCTAAAAGGACAGTTGAATCTAGGGTTCCATGAGAAAAAATTACAAGAATCAAACATTGTTCTTGCCTCGAGTGCTGCTGTCGGCTCTTACAGAATCACAGAATGTTTGTTTGGAAGGGACCCCTACAGACCATCTGATCCAAACTCCCTGCTTACACAGGGCCTGCTAGGGCCAGCTGCCCAGGACCATGTCCAGACAGCTTTTGAAGATCTCCCTTGATAGAGACTCCACAAACTCTCTGGGTAACCTGCTCCAGTACTCATTCACTCTCACGGCAAAAAAGTATTTCCTGATGTTCAGAGGAAACTTCCTGTGTTTCAGCTTGTGCCCACTGCCTCTGGTCCTATCACTGGAAAGATTCCGGCTCTGCCCTCTTTGCACCCTCCCCTCAGGTACTGATGAGATTTCCTCTGAGCTTGCTCTTCTCCAGGCTGAATAGTTCCAGCTCCCATATGACAGATGCTCCAGTGCATTAATCATCATTGTGGCTATTCCCTGAACTTTCTCTGGTATGCCCATGTCTCTCTTGATATCAGGAGTCCAGAACTGGACAAAATACTCCAAGCGTGGGCTCAGCAGTGTTAAACAGAAGGGCAGGATCACCTCCGTTGACCTGCTGGTTGCAGTCCTAACACAGCCCAGGAAACCAGCATTCTTTGTCACAGGGGCACATTGCTGGCTCATGTTCTGCTCTCCACCTGGCCAAGTCCCTGTACTGCTGTCTGGGGTTTTACCTCCCCAGATGAATGATTTGAAAAATTCTAGTTTCACACGCACACCAGAAAGCTTAAATAGTCAAAGATCCCATCCACGCCCAGGGGGTGCTCCTCATCCTGTATCCATCCTGTACCTTTTCCCCCTCTTCTAGTGCTTCTCTAGTACTCAACCACCCAGTAAGTCACTTCCACTTGCCAAAATAGCGAAAACTAAGGAAAAAAAAGTATTTGTACTACATTAGCAAATGTAAGCAACTTGCTACATGATCAGACAGGCATTGGAGTTGGTGAAATAGAGGAGAGAACTGGGGAGAGAGATGTCCATGACTTTTCCCAGATGTCAGCTGTTAATTTGGTTCAGTCCTGCTTCCACTTTCTCCAGTATCAATTAGCAGCTGTTAATTTGACATGCCAGCTGCTAGCTACTACATGCCAGAAACCAAGGTAGTGATTCAGCAGGTTACAATGCTGCTTGTCAGGACACTGATACATAATACGTGACAAAATAGCTCTTTGACTGTTTACTGAAAAGGTTGTACATGTACAAGTGATGAAAGAACATACCTGAGTGAAAATTACACCATATATTCACAAGTGTTTAATTTAAAGATGCCTATAAAAGCTCAATTCTGATGACTAACAAATATGAACAGAACTGTCTTCTTCAACTTATTAAAAATTGATTCATCAAAGCCAGATTTCTTGTAGGAAGATGCAATCTCAGTAAGGATCACATTAAATAAATAAAACGTGTGTAACATAGTTGATGAATAATGTCTTAGTACTTCTGATTAAATTACAGTGTTTGAAAGAGCTATGATTTAAAAATTTTGAAGTCAGAGAAAAAAATTACCCAAAGTTAACTTTTCCCCATATTGTATTTAAGACCATTTCTTAATTGCCCTTCTCCCCCATTTCAGGACATGAAACCATTTTCCATTCAGATCCAATTCTATTATTGTTTTTAACGACACAAACACACACCTCTGCATACAATGTAGATGTTACACCAAGAACATAAAGAACTTGCCACATCTATAAATGTAAAGACAGCATGTCACAGAGTCATTGAATCACAGAATCACAGAATGTTAAGGGTTGGAAGGGATCTTAAAGACCATCTAATCCTAACCCCCCTTCCATGTTCTGGGACACCTCCCAGTAGACCAGGTTGCTCAAGGCCTTATCCAACCTGGCCTCAAACACTTCCAGGGATGGGGCATCCACAGCCTCCCTGAGAACTTGTTCCAGTGTCTCACCACCCTCACGATAAAGAATTTCCTGCTAATATCTAATATAAATTTCCCCTCTTTATGTACCCATTTGTCCTTGCCCTGTCACTCCAGTTCCTGTCAAAGAGTCCCTCTCCAGCTTCCCCGTAGGCCCCTTCAGGTACTGGAAGGTGTCTGTGGGGTCCCCACACAACCTTCTCTTCTCCAGGCTGAACAGCCCCAACTTTCTCAGCCTATCTTCACAAGGGGGGGTGCTCCAGTCCTCTTATCAACCTCCTGGCCCTCCTCTGGACTTACTCTAACAACTCCTTGTCATTATGCTGGGGACCCCAGAGCTGGATGCAGTGCGCCAGGTGGGGCCTCAGCAGAGCAGAGGAACAGAAACACATCCCTTGACCTGCTGGCCACTCTCCTTGGGATGCAGCCCAGGATTCTCTTGGCTTTCTGTGCTGTGAGCACTCACTGCCCACTTGTGGTGCATTTTTCATCAGCCATCACTCCCAAGTCCTTCCCCACAGGGCTGCTCTCCATCACTTCTCTGCCCAGCCTGTGGCTGTGTCTGGGATTGCCCCAGTGCAGGTGTAGGACCTTGCACTTGGCCTTGCTGAACTCCATGGGGTTTGTATGGTCCCACCTCTCAGGCCTGTCCAGGTTCCTGTGGATGCCATCCCTTCTGTCCAGAGTGTCTTGACTGCCCCACACAGCTCAGTGTCATCAGCAAACTTGCTGAGGGTGCCCTCAATCCCTCTGTCCACGTCACTGACAGAGGTGTGGAACAGTATTGGCCCCAGGACTGACCCCTGAGGGCCATCACTCATCCCTGGTCTCTATGTGGACAGTGTGCTGTTGATCACAACTCTGTGTGTGTGGCCATCTGAGCCAGTTCTTTAGCCAGAGTGGTCTGTCCATCAAATCCACATCTCTCCAATACAGAGACAAGGATGGCAAGTGAGATGGTGTCAAATTCTTTGCATAAATCCAGGTAGACAATGGGTGTTGCTCTGCCCTTGTTCACCAAAGCTGTAGCCCCATCATAGAAGACCACCAAATTTGGTTTGCCCTTAGTAAAGCCATGTTAGTTGTCACCAATCACCTCTTTGTTTTCTATGTGCCTTAGCATAGTTTCCAGGAGAATCTGCTCCATGACTTTTCCTGGCACAGAGGAGAGACTGACTGGTCTGTAGTTCCTCAGGGCTTCTGCATTCCCCTTTTTTAAAATGGGGGTTACAGTTTGCTTTTTTCAGTCATCAGGGACTTTATTTGACTGGTACAATTTTTCAAAAATTATGTATAGTGGCTTAGCATCTTCTTCTGCCACCTCCCTCAGGACCTACAGATGAATCTTATTGGATCCCATGGACTTGTACATATTCACGTTCCTTAGATGGTCTCAGACTTCATCCTTTCCTACAGTGGGTTTAGGGTCTTCATTCTCTCAACCCTGCATTTGCCTTTCTCAACTTGATTGACATGGCTGGAACACTTGCTGTTGAAGACTGAGGCACAGATGTTGTTGAGAACTTCAGACTTCTCTTTGCCCAGGGTATCCATGTCTCCCATTTCCTTTTGAAGAGGGCCTACATTATCCCTAACCTTTGTCTTCCTTGCAACATAGCTATGGACTCAAGGTGCACAGTGCCCAGTACAGGGGGACAATCCCTGCCCTGGTCCTGCTGGCCACACCATTGCTGATCCAGGCCAGGATGCCATTGGCCTTCCTGGCCACCTGGGCACACCCTGGCTCATGTTCAGCTGCTGTCACCAGCACCCCCAGGTCCTTTCCAGCCCCTCTGTCCCAGCCTGTGGCACTGCCTGGGGTTGTTGTGACCCAAGGACAGGACCCAGCCCTGGGCCTTGTTGAACCTCACACCACTGGCCTCAGCCCATCGATCCAGCCTGTCCAGACCTGTCTGCAGAGCCTTCCTGCCCTCCAGCAGATCAACTCCTGTCCAATTTGGTTTCATCTGCAAACTGATTAAGGGTGCACTTGATCCCCTTGTGAGGATCAGCAATAAAGATACTGAACAGGACTGGGCCCCATAGTGAGCTCTGGAGAACCTCATCAGCAACCAGCTGCCAACTGAATGTGGCACCAGTCAGCACCATTCTTTGTTCCAGTCATCTTCAAGAATTTTTAAATCTTTGCTGGAATGTGACAGGAAATTCTTTACTACCAAGTCTGACACTCATCTAACAACTATGAAGGAAGAAAGAAGCTGAACTCTCCTTTTATTTAGTCTTTACTATCCATTGCTATAGCTCTCCCATGATAGCTGCCATATGGAGAGACAGACCTTGCCCTATACGCAGTCAGCAAATGCTGAAAGCCAGGAGCCTAAGCCTCCACTCTGGCCCACTGGACCACCCAACTGCGATGTTCTGCAAAATGCACCAGGAAAAGCAATAACCATCAGTTCTAAGAACTCCAAGATTCAAATCCATCAGCATTTACACAAATCCTAGAGGGGAAAAGGACATTTCAGGCAAATGATTCAAACATGCACTTCAGCATCCTTTTCAGGTAACAGGGTGCATCAGATGCATGATCGGTCAGGATTGCACCAAAGGTGAGTACCAGTGAGCATCAGAAGAGGAAAATGGAGGATTTTCTACATTGGTCAGAGAAGACAATGACACATAAACATAATGGAAGAAGCAGTAAATTTGAGGGACAGCTAATGGGTTTTCTCAACTCTTTAACCCCTATGACTTAAGCACAGACAAGCCCATCCATGGGAAAAATGACAGACACTGTGATGAAAGATCCTGGGCACACTGATTTCACAATCCACAGTCTTTGACTCAGCTAAAAATAGTCAGTTGAACCTCAGACCAGGATGAACAGGATTTAAAACATTTACCTTTAAATAGAACTTGATTTAAACAGGTGTTAAGTGCATTTTCTTCTGGAAAATAAACCTGTATGTATTTTAAAAAGTTAGTCTACTAACTAATAATCTATTAACTAATAATCTGTTAACACCACTTAAAGGAAATAAAATCAAACAATACATATCTATTGAGAAAACTACTAAGCTTACAGACATATCTGAAGGAGCCACATGGTTAAGGCTCTCAAAACACTGTATCAACTGTTGACCACAGAAACTTGTTCTAAAAATGCCATAACGCCAAAAAAAAAAAAAAAATCACGTAAACAACTTGTTAATTTAAAAACTTCAAATCAACTGGAAACTGAAAAAGCAGGAAAGTTATTTTTCCTCTTTCAGTCCTAAATAGCAAATGTAGGCACAAAAGGATAATATACTTTTGTTCTAAAATTCTGAAGGACACAGTGACCAGGAAGTCAGTTCTGCTAATAACGGCTGATAACAGTTATTTTGCTTAGTATATGCTGGAGTTCAGATGCAAAACATTATGTTTTGATAAACCCTTTGTTTTCTTATAAAACAGCACATTGAATATTCATTCATTATAATATAAAACGCTGTTACTTAGGAATTTAAATCAAAATTTTAACTATATGAGCGTGATACTAGTAGGGAAAAATAGAATATAACTCATTCTCTGAACAAGCACAACAAATAAACTTCTAGATAAATCTTAGTGTATAAAATGCTCAGATAGATTAAAAAAGCTGCAAAACAGATTTTTTTTTTACTAATTAATATCTTGTACCTCATAAAAGAAACAGAATTTTAATGGAAAAAGTTTAAAGTTACAAACACAAAACAAGATTTACTTTCTTTATCTTTACATATGGGTCACTTCTTTTATTTTAAGTACATGATTGTATCCAATTTGATAATGCTCACTAGAGGAAAGGTCAGGCCATCAGTATCACTAGAACTAAATGTTGGTTATATTACCAGACAGAACATTGCTTTCAGAGCGGCACTGTCATTCCCTGTTCTTTTTTCACTGAGAAAGAAAAAACAGAAAAGCTACAGTTGAAAGAGGGTTAACCTACAGGTCTGGTCTTGGAGCAAGCCTCCTTCTTAGGCCCATTGTCTGAGTGACTACAAAGTCTATTTGAACTGCAAGGGTCTACTTTGAGAGATGATTTTGCATCAGACATTTTCAGTAAGTAAGACATTATTAGATAATGGTTGCCTTTGTGCCCCTTCATGTTGGTGGAGAACAAGTTGTCTCTCATGTGGCAAGCAACTAGGTGAGCAAAATGGATGGGCAGGGTAGGAGGATCCATGCACTGAACTCCAAGGAAATGTAGAGCTCTCACTGAAAAACAGGGTAGCCAGATCAAAATCTTTTACATGTGTCAGATTTGGGTGGCTTCAATCTGAAGTGTGTACAGAATACACACCTGTCAGAAAATCAGAAGGAAGATTCTCTCTACTGTTTCAGAGCATTAGCTCACCTTCTGCAGTCTTGTCTCTCAACCTAAGACTAGACCTAGATGTAAAACACACATCTGCTTAAATAATGTTAACAAAATACGTTTTGGAAGAAAGCAAATAAAAACTTTCCTAGACTGCTATGGAATCAGCTACAGCCCCAAAATGTAGGGTATAGTTATAATCCCTGTACTGCTGCAGTGCTGCAAGTAGAAGAACACAGAACACAGTGCATGTAATACCATGCTCCCACAGACACAAGAAGAGAACAAAATGAGCACAAAACTTCACTTTTGTACTTTCTTCACACTCAAAAAAGATGACCATGACCCTGAAACTTACCTGTACATGTAACACAACATTCTGAAAAAGACATTTAATCATGTATTATAGAAAACATTATAAACTCAGACTCATTGCAGCATCATAACCCTGCTGCTTCAAATCAAATCGTAGAGGTTATTTATCCTGCTATTCTTTACTAACTGTGCTGTAAACTTTACTAACAATACTTTAGTATCTTAGCCAAAACTGCAAGGCAAAACCCGGCACAGTAGTGAGAAATCAGGCTCTATGGGACCTACTAAACACAGTTATGTTTTGACATCTCTTAGTATGGCACTTTTGAAGTGAAAATGCCCTCTACAAGCACCAAATCATGCAAAAATTCCCCAGGTTTAAATGATTATTATAGAAAAATCAAAATCTTTAATCTTCAGTACTGCAACCTCTATGATACAAACCCAAGGCTTCTTTCTCCCTTTTTATCCCTTTTGAGACCTGTTTTGTTACGGATTAGCCTCTGACAGAAAAATCTGAACTGACCACTCCGTTCTTTTGCCTAATACACAAAGCTTCTTTCAAGCATGAAAACATTCTCTTGCCCAATCAATGTCTTAATTCACAGATAGAGTCTGTAAGTTGGATTTCAACTATTTTAGACAATCATAGAATCATTTTGGTTCAAGAAGACCATCAAGTGCAACCATTAACCCAGCAATGCCATGTCCACTGCTAACCCATATTCCCAAGTGTTGCCACATCTACGTGCCTTTTAAATACCCCCAGGGACAGTGACTCTACCATTTTCCCAGGCAGCCTGTTCCAGTGCTTGACAACCTTTTCTGACAAGAAAGTTTTTCTAATATCCAATCTAAACCTTTCCTGGTGCAACTTGTGGCAATTTCCTCATCCGTTGCTTATAACTTGGGAGAAGAGACTGATCCTCATCTCACCACAACCTTTCAGGCAGTTGTAGAGTTGTAGAGAGCAACTGCCTGAAAGGTCACCCCTGAGCCTCCTTTTCTCCAGGATGAACACCCCCAGCTCCTTCAGCTGCTCCTCACAGAACTTGTGCTCCAGACCCTCCACTTCCAGAAGACAAATCATACAGTCCATTACAGGTGAGAAGGCAACTGACACTTCCCAATTTAAGCACGAGTACATGAACATGATACTCATGACGGATATGTACACAAACACATTACAAAAATATTTTTCCCCAGAAGGCAGAAATTGCAAACATTGAAGAAACCTGGGCCCAGTTCATTAAAATCTGATACATCACTTCGAGAAAATTTGAGTGAACACAAATTAAGTAGAGAGCAATTAAGGAAGAGCTTTTACTTCCTTTGATGATTGACACATTGCAAACATTTTGAGAACTGACTTAACCATTATGCACACAAGGAAAACCACTGCCAAGCATCTGTATCGCATTCTTTACAAAATGAGATGAATGCAATTAGCTAAACAGAAAGTTTCAATTCTTACTGTCTCATGGACTTGAAAGAAAGAAACCAAAAGGATCTTTTTGGCCCGAAGAGACAAAGAAACATGTCCTACCCCAAGTCTGGGACAAACGCTTGGAGAGATGCAAATGCAAGCAAACTTCACTGCTAGAGACCCACGCGAATAACAGTCCGGGGAAGTTTCACGCTCTCCCACACTTCATATAAACGAAAATGAGCTGAGGAACCTCTGCTGAAAACATCTTTTCCACTTACCTCAGCTGCAAGAACAGGCGTTTGGTTTAACAGGGGCCTCTGTCTCCCCGCGACGGGACGGACAAAAAAGGAAGTCGCCTGGCTGAGCACAAGTAACGCGTTTTCCTGTAATTCTGAAGGCCTGCAACCCCCACCCCCGCCGCCGGGACGAGCGATGTCGGGCTCGGGCGGCCCCAGCTGCCCCGCACGGCGCCGGCCGCCCGCCCGCGGGCGGATGCTCCGCCCTGCCCGGAGCCCCTACAGGCGCCCGCCCCCGGAGCCGCCCCCTGACTGACCCCCGCCCGTCCCTGCGGCCACCCCACTTGCCGGGATGGGGCGGAGCGGGGACACAGCCCTGCCACCACACAGGAGCCCGCACCCGCCTCGCCGCTCCGTGACCAGCCGGCCGTGCGGGGGTGCAGGCAGAGACGTTTCGATGCAGATGGACCAAGTCAAGAGTGTTTTCAAATCGCATGAACACGCGTAGCGAAACAAGCATATTGGGTAACAGCCACAACAGAGACGTACTCACACGTAAGCACCTCATGCATCATTTAGGGCACAGGCAAGGGAATAATTCAAGTGGTGATCCCTTTTAAAACTAACAAGTGTATTCCACTTAATGGCTTGGAAGAAGACTGCAGCCCATCAGCAACATAAAAGGAATAACGGGACTGAAAAGCAGAAGGAACGTTGCAATTAAGATGCTGTGAAATTATTAAATGGAAATACAAAGTCCCTAGTAGCGTGCCTCCTATTAAGCATGGACAGTCCTTGCTAAGCAGACACTCTCCAAGAACAGATATTGAATTTTAATAATGCAATCAGTACATCAAGAAGTCTTGGCCCCAGTTCAGGAAGAGATCCATTACAGACAACAAATAGTTTATCGTGCACTGGTGTCACACACAACAGAAGCTGTAGATTGACTCATTTCAACTTCCATGACTTGTGCCGCTCAGGTTTCTTTATTTTAACACACAAGCTCAACACCCACTCCAACTTCCAGATCACTCATTAGCCTTCACTCTCCTTAGCTAATCATCAGATTCAGCCAGGTAGCCCATTTGCTTCCCTTTTTATTTTTGAATGATGCTGCCATCTCCCCATCATCCATAACCTCAGTGTGAGGCTGCACTGTAAACTGCTTTAATGTTTCTAAATTCCCCTTGCTATTTAAAAGTATACATTAGCATGCATAGCGATATTTTGAAAACTTGCATTTGTTTTACTATGAGGTAACAGATAAAACAGAAATGTGGTTCAAAAGAAGCAGATGTAAACTGTAACCTAAGTGTTCTTTGGTATAGCAGATTTTTTTTTCTTTAGTGAGAATAAAAGAAAGAGTAGGACCAGGCCCTTAATTATGTTTAATTATTGAACTTCTATTCTAGACTGGGTCTGATTAATTGCCCGTTCTCACAGATTAATACATTGTTTTTACTGATACACTGAAAGTTGACTGTTCAATCTTTCAAAATGATGAAAAGTTGCACCAGACCTAATAGACTAGTTAAACATTTGCTTAACTTTTAAAAACCTTGAGTCATCCCTCTGCCTGTCTCAGGGCTACCCGCATGCTTAAATTAGAGCTTCCACAATCTTAAATGTTTGCGTCCGCACTGGGCAGTAGCACTTAGGAAATTCCAGGATGCAGACGGCACTTAATGATAGCATCAGTAACTGTTTCAGCTACTACCATTTGTAACAAGTTAATAGTAAAGAGAAAAACATCTTACAAAACTGATGTCATTTACCAAAAGTCATTTGCCACAGAAGACGGGAAACTTTTAGAGTACAACAGAAATCCTGCCAAAAAATGTGTTCCATATCCACACTTAGAGACACTTTTATCCACTTTGCACACGAATGCTCTTAGAAGAACTAACTCTTCTGTCCTGAAGGTGGGAGCAAAGAGAAGCTACTGTTCCTGAAACACAAAGAAGTGCCTTCCACAGAAAAGACTCAACTGTTTTCATTGCTGATGCCTCTCTACCAGGATTGTTTGGGCTCGTGATTCAGGAGTAACTGCTCCGGGGATTGGTTGATCCCAGGGGCAGCATTTCCACTGTCTCTGTTGGCAGGGTGAGACAGGACACGCCAGAACTACTGCTAAAAATCTGACCCTTACTGCAAATCCATTTGTTATCCATAAAAGTTTTGAAAAATATTTATCTCCTGTATTATGTATGGCCACACCCTATAAAGTTACTGACCACTGTATAATTACAGTGAGCCTGTATTAATTAACACTGGCACAGAATAGAGAATTTTGTAGATCAGTGGAAAAATTAGGTGCATTTTCATTGACCAGTCTGCAAACTGACCTCGCAGCATTTAATCGTGCAGTCTTAGCAAAAGCAGGTTTGATGAAAAACATATACTGAATTTTCCCTCAGGAAGTTGCAGAGTTGGTTTTAACCCAAAAATTCATTAGGCTGATTTCTACCTATGCCAATGACTTGAACCAGTTCATTCCTTTAAATGTAAGGAGGAGGGCATGAGAACACTTTCACTGACTTACGCCATTGCAAAACACAAATAAAAACTGAGTGTCCTCCTATTCCCTACTGTTTTCATTTGTGGGGAAGAACAATCCCGTGAAACTAGTCTGATTTTTATTTCAATTTCTGAGTATGCATAACTTCATTTTTCAGTGAGTAGCTTGTCATTAGAAGTCTGCTAGTATCAACCTCCATGCAAGGCTGCATTTAACAAGTAAAAAAATTAACTATGCCATTCTTAAATTTCACTTTAGAGTAACATAAAAATTCAACAACAGCAGTACCCTCAAAACCATGCTCTTAAATTACTGGTTTTATGACTACAGCCTTAGTTTAAATGCAACACATTGTCCAAGCTTATGACTAACGTATCACTGAATAAGCAACAACAGTGGGTGTGACAACCAACTCTTAAGGGGAAGGAAGCACCTAAGATTTGTAAATGCTCACTGGTCAAAAGGAACAACGAGTCAAAGGGTCCACAGTCAATCAGAAAGTTTTATTAGTAAATTACACACTTGGCATGGGAATTGGTGTTTGTCCCTGACCTACTATATAAGCACACAGCTGTGGGTTTTTGATAAAAAGGGGTAGGGGGAGAGAGAAAGGACCACCACAATCCATCGTGTGCCTGAAGTCAGATTCCTACAATGGGCAACACCTGTATGACTGTAATTTGATGTAGTTTTAGAGGCAGACTCTACAAAGTGCTCAAATCTAACAAAAGGCCTAAGAAATGTACCAATTACTATGTTTTGCAGTGTACAACTACCAATGTTTAATACACACTGAAAGGTTTTAATGCCTAAGTGCAATTATTTATCAATCTTCTTAATCTGTGCTCTAGAGAAGATTCACTCCTCAAGAAAAGAATCAGGTGTTTTGCTAAGAAAGCCACAAAGCCGTTATCAATTTCAGAATAGAGAATTACGCAATATTTCCTTCCCATCACATCTTCTTTCACAGCATTGCAACATCACAACAGCTGTAATTGAAATCTGTTAAAGGCCAGATAATGTTAATCTGCTGGCAAAGAAGGGATGCTTTATTCCCAGAGTAATGTCTTAGTGGTTTTTTACAGAATTTTTTTTTTACATGTTTTCATCCTATGGTAATTTAAGATTCCCAAGCCTTTTACTAAATTGCAAAAGCAGAGAAACATAATTAAACCCATTTGCACAAACAGGCTAAAGGAATTACTGAAAATCCCATGTGGCTTTAATAGCAGGACTACAAGGCACCATTTCTTATAACGTTCCACCCCAAGACCGCAGTGAGCAGACTCCTTATGATGACTACAACCAGCACAAGTTACTCCTGGCAGAGAGTCATTACGAAGGGAGAGCTGCAGCAGTTTGTAGTAACCACCTGCAATGAAGCAAGTTTCTCACGTACACTTTAACAAAGAACGCAGAAAAAGAAGAGAGGCTATGTAGGTGAGAACAGCTTATCATACAAATATTCTTCTCTTACACCTACCACTACCTACTAAATCATATCACAAAATGTCATGCTGACTCATTTTTTGAACAATCCCAGGGATTGCAACTCCACCACCAACCTGGAGAGCCAGACCCAATGCTTAACGACTCTTATAAGTTTTTCCTAATATCCAGTATAAACCTCCCCTGGTGCAACCTGAGGCCATTTCCACTTGTCACAGAACCACAGAATCATTAAGGTTGGAAAAGACCTCCAAGATCATTGAGTCCAATCTTCGATCAAACACCACCCTGATCAACTAAACCACAGCACTAAGGGCCAAGTCCAGGTGTTTTTTGAAATCTTCCAGGCATGGCGACTCCATCATCTCCCTGAGCAGCCCATTCCAATGCCTAATCACCCTTTCTGTGAAGAACTTCTCCCTGATACTCAACCTGCACGTCCCGTAGTGCAGCTTAAGGCTATTTCCTCTCATCCTGTCACTGGCTGCCTGGGAGAAGAGACTGACCTCTACCTGGATACAACCTCCTTCTAGGTCACTCCGAGCCTCCTTTTCTCCAGCTCCCTCAACCACTCTTCACAGGACTTGTGCTCCAGACCCTTCCCCAGCTCCATTGCCGTTCTCTGGACTCCCTCCAGCACCTCTGTCTTTCTTGCAGTGAGGGGCCCAGAACTGGACACAGCACTCGAGGTGTGGCCTCACCAGTGCCCAGTACAGGGGGACAATCCCTGCCCTGGTCCTGCTGGCCACACCACTGCTGATCCAGGCCAGGATGCCATTGGCCTTCTTGGCCACCTGGGCACACCCTGGCTCATGTTCAGCTGCTGCCTCCAGCCCCCCCAGGTCCTTTCCAGCCCCTCTGCCCCAGCCTGTGGCGCTGCCTGCGGCTGTTCTGACCTAAGGGCAGAGCCCAGCACTTAAGACTTGATGAAACTCACACCACTGGCCTCAGCCCATCGATCCAGCCTGTCCAAATCCCTTGGCAGAACCTTCCTGCCCTCCAGTAGATCAACATTCCCATACAATTTGGTTTCACCTGTGAACTGACTGAGGGTGCACTCAATCCCCTCATCCAGATCATTGCTAAAGATATTAAACAGAAGTGCTCCCAGTCTTGAGTCCAGGAGAGCCCCACCCATGACCGGCCACCAGCGGGATATAACTGCACTCACCACCACTCTCTGGGTCTGGACATCCTGACAGTTTTTACCAAGTGAACAGTGCACCTGTCCAAGCTGTCGGCTATCAGCTTTTCCATAACAATGCTGTGGGAAACTGTGTCAAAGGCTTTAATAAAAAGTCCAGGTAGATGACACTAAGTACTCTGTGAAACTGTTCAGAGCAGAAAACAGTTAAGAGGTGAAACACTTCACTAGCAAGTCTCTAACCTGCAAATCTGAGGTAAATCTTGGTGACTGAAGAATACAATATGGAAGTATAACTGCTTTTTATAAAATGAAACATCTGTAGCTTGGCCAGGAGTTACAGTACAAAGCATGATCAACCTGAATTTGAGACAGTGCACCACATATCTGGAATGGTACCAACAGTTTAGGAAATGTCTCAGACACATTACTTGTTTCCAAGTCTCTGAAATTCCTAGGATTCATAGAATGATTTGAGCTCCTCTCTTTCCTACCTGGCCACCCAGAACTGTACCTTCCAAGGAGTCACAACACCAAGTCTTCACTTGCTAAGGCTGGGCGTTTTTGTTCCTGTGGGCTGAGGTCAGGTTTTTCCTCACGACTTGTCAGATGTCTCATGAAGGGTACATCGGCATTTAGTCAAGACTAACATGCTAACAGTTACCTACACCTTTTAATAAATCGTTGCTTTATATTCTTAAATTGCATATATTGTACTTGCAGTCTACATGCACAAAAATTCCTGAAGAGGGTGGATTACATACTCACCAGTCTAGACAGTAAATGTGAATAAAGTACATTAATTTCTAGAAGCGATCGCTAAATGAGCTGATCAACTACTACAAAAAATTTTATATTGCAAGCTCAGAAATTCACTTGTTCTGGTGAAGAACGTTCCTTTGCTTAGTACATTTGTGTATGCTGCCTATGACCTTATAATACAGAATCTTTTAAGGAAACATATGTCTTCAATAGAATTTATTTTGACTGGCATGTTTAGACCAGGAAGCCCATGAAATACTGCTGCAGGGATAGCTTCACAGTTTCAGCTGATACATGACAATGATCCTGAAGGAAGAAATCCAACATTTTTAAGCAGTGGGAGTGGAAGGGCAGAGCTGATGAAGACAAAAGAATTATTGAGGAAGAATTACTGAGAAGTCACCTGCCTGTTTTCATCTCCCTGCTACTAGTGGTAAAGGGAAAGGCCCTAAGAGGCCAAAGTTGAGTCAACTTCTTTCAGTACAAACCTCATTCATCATTCCAGAACAAAGTGTCTTTGTAAACAACCATCCCATCTCCTATGACCATGCATATTTCATTTTAAAGAGTGGAGGATGAGCAAAGAACAGCATTCTTTAAAGCTGGGAGGTATTTAAGTATTGGGTATTGAAAACTGTTTTAGCTGACTTTGTTACCGTAGGAGGGAAAAGACAACAGTGCAAGGAAATCCTGCTTGACAGTACTGCACTGCAGGAAGAATGACAAGCTCATGTAACACTAAAATTAGCTGACTACAGCCACTGTCCATAGTTTTCTAAGACAGTATCAGCAGGCAACATGTACATTTACAGTGAGAAAATATTATTCCTACTTATATATGGATATCAGGCTCTGAAAGGTAAATCAGATGTACTTAGAAGCATAAAGAAGACAACATTTTCAGCAGTTTGGCTCCCAAATAATTTGTCAACTCTGAACAAAGTGCTGATTCACCTGTCTTGAATACAAAGTAGTTCCTCTAAATGTCCTTTCTCACCAGAGTATTTTTTCTGCTTAATAAAAAGAAATAAAAGCCAAATTCATTACATTTAGAAGTGCCAAAGACTATACCGTAGTTACTTTGAAGGAAATAAACAGTATAAAAACATTTAATATTCATATTTCAAGCACTATTGAACTACAGTCTATAATTAGTTCTACTGGATTTCAACACTTTCCTTAAGCTATCTAGAAAAAATACAAGTATCAGATAAATTTCAAGAGATTGTGCTCAAAATGTAAGATTCCCACGTCCTTGGTTCACACTCCATAATCAAATGATTACATCTACTTTTGCTTATTAGTTAACGGAGTTAAGACATGGAAACAGTCATACCATAAAACTCTCAGGCATCTGAGGGTTTGTAAGAAATGTTATTGCCAAAGACTGACACTAACCACACACAACAGTTGTCAGGCAAAAAAGTAAAATCTGCAACGACAGAATAGTATTTTTGCCTTTCACAATTTCTGAAGTACAGGACATGTACAGACATCCACATTTGACCAAGACCCATCTGTTTATGGTGTCACTGAAGACAAAGTTGTGACAGATGTTAAATATCCCCCTCTTGTGTCACCAGGGAATTCCCTGGAACTGCTGGACAGCACATTCAAATTACTAAACTTGGCTAACAGAAAAAAAAACCCAAAAAACCCAACCCTTATTATTACCTAACACTGAAGCTTTACACTTCATCTTAAAGAGGAATACAGATTTTGCATAAAGCCAGCTAACACACTGAAAATATTCAGCAAGCTTGCTTTTTGTTCCCAGCCCTTTAACTGAGGTCAATGAAGAGAGATGAGTCTATTCTTTGGCATTTTTAAAGCTAATTTGTAGGAAAACGCAAACTCCCACAAGTATTATCAACAAAGAGATGTTTTCGGAATAGACTGTTTATGTCTTCAGCAGACTATAGTCCGCTTTCCTATCTGCCAAACCACTCTGGAGGATTTTAATCAACCTGGTATTAGTTTTGCAGACATTCCATTTTCTTTTGGTTTTTCAGAACTCTTGTTCACAGTCCTTCAATTCTTATAGCCAAAATTTTTGAGTTGAGATGCAGCCCTTAATCAGCAAAGTTACACATACTGTGAAAACTTTGCTTTATTCAGCTACTACCTGAAGATTCCTCACAACTCGTCCATAGCACATGAACAGCTCCAGATCAAATGCTGTAAATTACTAATTTATATTTTCCTTTAGTGACAAGAATTGGACATGTGTGCTCAAACTGGCATTAAAAGAAAACATATGCTGTCAGTGCTGTTTTATACATACCATAAAAATTGAATTTACCTTCAAAAAAATCCATGTTCATTGTTCAATGAAAGGTATGTCATTTCTCAACACTTGTCTGACAAGAGCCTTCAACTTAATCTTGAACTGAAGTTCCAATACAAATAGCAATCTTTACAAAAACATGGAGGTAAAAGATGGGGGAAACACATTCAATGACCTGAGTTTAGCACAAACTACAGGTAGCAGAATCACCTAAAAGGAATCACAGGTATGTGGTTATTTTGTTCTCAGGTTTAAATCAGTTCAGCAAAACCTTTTAAGAACACTTACCCTGACTCGGCACCAGAAGGACAACAGAATTCCCTTGAATAAAGGAAGGTATTGACATGGTATTTTCCAGTAAGTTTTTCAACATGTTCTCCACGTAAGATTACTTGAGTGCAAAAATAAACAGGCAGCTGACAGTGCACTTAATTCCCCACTCCAACTTCCCTTGTCAGTGTTTTCCTCCAGCTGAAAATCACACTGAAATATTTTCCAGCAGATGAAAATTTATTTAAAGACTCACAAATCTTAAAACAAAACTCAGTATTTTATCTTTCTGCAAATATTGCTCTTCAAGTTTTTATTTCTCTTAATTCTACTTCTCCTTCACAGCAGACTTCAGTGGCCCTTCCAACTCTCACCCTCTCATAAAAAGTCGTAAACATGACTTTTCATCTTTGAATTATTTCAGTAGCATTCTACGGACTGGTTTGTTGGTTCCATTTTTTTTATGAGAGCTTGCAGCTCCATGCTAGAACAGCCACCATTTTTTTCTGGTCACCTTTCTGTGCAAATGATTATGAAGAATGGGGCCAGAACAGTTGTTTTATAGAAAATGTAACAACTGCAGAACTTTTTTTCTGGTCACCTTTCTGTGCAAATGATTATGAAGAATGGGGCCAGAACAGTTGTTTTATAGAAAATGTAACAACTGCAGAACTTTTTTTCTGGTCACCTTTCTGTGCAAATGATTATGAAGAATGGGGCCAGAACAGTTGTTTTATAGAAAATGTAACAACTGCAGAACTCCCTCTGTTGCCTGACCACAACTCACAAGTCGTAAGATGGGAGACAAAGCAAAACACACCCAATTATCTAAGTGGTCCTTTAAACAATGCTAAGCCAGGTTCCCTTCAAATGTTTACTCTAGGTTACAAGTGACTCTTTCCTTCGACTTCTCTTCACAGAAACTGACAAGTTTTATCAGCTCACAGCTTCTTCCCACAGTTACAGTTCACTCGCAGTTACTGCAGCCAGCCATCAAAAGCACCCTCAGTTTACCTGAAATTCAGAATGGATACAAAAAGCTTCAAGGATACTTCTCAGGAAAAGGAGTCATATTGCCCATGGTATTTTACTCTGAATTATTAACATCACGCTTAAATACATCTACATCTTATGAGTTGTAATTTAAGTATACTATCCTCCAAGCTCACTTCCAAGTACACAATTAAGACTTTACTCTTTTTGCATAATATATAGCAGTAAAATTACAGTCTGCAAAAATAACAGTAATTCTCTAAGTAGATATTTAAGTAGTTTTGGGAAGTTATTCCTACAAAGAATGACAGCCCACTCTTCCACAGTGACTAGATTCAATGACATTTACAAGTCCCTTCCAACCCAAACTATCCTATGATTCTAGGAAATATCCCTAAACAAATATGCCTAAAAACCTGCAATGAAAGATTCCCTAGTACTGCCCAGTCAGTTCTGGTTCTCACTAACCTTGGTACTAAGCCTTCAGTCCTGTAAGCAGAGGTTAGAAGTATTATTTCTCTGGATTGAGTGGGAAGACTGTACAAGAAATAGTGCTCAGCACTGTGTGCTAAATAGAAGAAAAGCTTGTAAGCTTGTTCAGCTGTTCAAGATACCACAAAATATAACGACCTTGCCCTTTTCCTTTGGGACCCGATGACATGCATCTCTCTAGTACACTGTATTGATAAGGAAAAAAAAAACTTCAAAGAGAAAGCAACTTTACAGAAATCTAAAACTATTAATGACTGCTTACCTCCTATAGTTTCTGCAAGCCTGGAAAAATTTTGGATATAAGGCACCAAGCTTGTTCTAATGCAAACTTTTCCACAAGAGATAGCAGAAGCATATTTATGTCAGTCAAAGCTAAAAATACTCTACTAGATGCAACACAGGGTTCCATCCTTCTTTGAAGACGGCTCTGTAAAAAACACGTATTTTCACTAGGTTGTGGGTGTAGCCACTGACCTTTAGTTCCATATGCAGATGCAAATGTTCCACACATGTCAAAGTAATACCAGTTCATGAAACTGCAATGACATACAGCTGATACAGAGGCAACAATCGAAGTGCACTTCTCAAACTTTTATTAACTGCTTAAGAGCTGTTTAACAGATCCTTAAATCATCATAACACAAGATTCGAACTTTTTAACTGACATGTTACAAAAAAAGGAACAAGGTTTAGCTGAACCTTTACATAAAGCTCTTTCCCAAACCAGTCCTTCACAAGATTATCTTCTCATGCAACGTTTCACTTACAGCACAACAAAATACAAACTAGTTTGGTATAAAGTAGTTTAATCCCATGACTCAATTTCTCTTGCAGAACACTCCATCTTTACTTCTCCTGCGTTCATGTTGCCTCTGCCTCTGTAATTCTAGGAAACACAACAGGTCCTAGTTTAGAATTAACACTTTCAATCATTTAATGGTAACTCACCACAAAACAATTTTAGCTTTCTGTATCCATCTATCTCAATGTAATCAGAATACTGCTTTTAAATAAACAGAAAGTTTTCATCATTAACCCTTTGTACACAAGGATTTTTGACCCTGTTGTACAATTACTGCAGCTTAATCAACCTCAGATTTTATCAAGTGTTCGAATAACATTTCCCACAGTTCACATCCCAACTTCTTTTCTTACCTAACACAAATCAGTTCATACAATTGTGGGGAAAAAAAACTTCCTTCTCCACTACATATTTAGGACTGACTGACTGCATTACCTTCCCAGTAAAATCCTTTTCCTTTGGAAAAAAGAATAAAGTTCAGTAATCTCTAAGACTGCCTCAAAATAATCAGGTAAGATCCTCCAAAGACTCCTCTTTCAAATTCATCATTTGATTATCAAATGGCCTTTTCATAAAAAACTGGGCTGACTACAAATGCAGAGTTTCTGTCAGACTGATATGAGAAGGTCTCATAAGAATTAGAACCTCGTGAACGCCAACTCAAAAGAGTTGGTGCACTATATGTATGTGATATTAAGGGCAGTATTCCCAATGCAAGCAGACAGATTTCACCTGAAAATCTATTCTATTCTTGACAAAGAGTCACAATCAGATTTGGTAACTTAGAGGTTGTAAAGGACATGGACAGACTTGGACCTAGAAATGATGGGTTTCATGAAATGCTGGGAGACACTACACAAAGGCTGGAGATACACTTTTGGAAGCAATCTAGTGAGATCTAAGTTTGAAAGCAATCTAATAAAAAAGCAAAAATAAAGTGTCCTTGAACAGGAATATAAAACAAAGATTCACTGAGTCAAGAATTATTCTGCAAGAAAAGGTTCATGCAAACATACAAAACAGCTGGTGACAATGTAAGTGTGAGAAGGAAGCAATGTTTGTGTAACTGAGATCTCATGAAAACCCCCCAAAAAGATGATTCATATCTAATAAGGGAACTAGCCACCCAAACCACCCAATGCTTTCAATAATTATGGTATGGGAAAAGATAAATAATGAAAGGAAAGTCAGAGCTTGAACTGAAACTTCCAGACATCGTGTAAGCAGTCAGAGCAATTATTTCTACTATGGTCTCAAAGAAAGTACATTTGTAACATTTGAAAGCAACTGAGATGTGATAAAGTTGTTATGGAACCAAGACATGAAGGAAGGAAATGCTTTCAAATAGGAGTACGGACAGAATTAAATTAGCAACACTAAGAGACTAGAAGGCTTCTCCCTATCACAGACATTAAGAATAATTTTGACATGGACCAGATCGGGGCATTTATCCAGCTGTAATTAGCTGAAGTTTTGAGTCAAATGAGTTGAGTGGGTGATTCATAACAAGCAGCAACTGTATAATCAGCAACTATTTGCTCCCATCCTACATACGCAGTAGAGAAATTACTGAGCTACAGCTTTTGTGTATGCTTGCATGAATGTTTTCTTCCAGAGTAATCCTGGTTTTATAGATCAAGAGTAAGGAAGCTAGTTAGAGGCCACACTGTAAGAGCCCAAGTCAAGCAACTTGCCTGAAATTAGTTCCAGTAATACTGAATTCTTTGAAGATGCACAACTAAGAAAAGGGACACAATTACAGTGAGAACAGTTTCAGTGGCATTACTCTGGATATATACCACTGAAGACACTTTTAAACTCAGATGAAGTTCTAATAGCCAAGACTTTTTGATTTCCAGACTTACCTTTTGGGTATTAACTGGGAGTCGTCCTCCTCCAGCCTCAAAAGCAACTTCTGTCAACCAAACAGGAACTTCCTGCTGAGCCTATGCAATTAGGAAAACCAAATCAGAGACTTTGACTGCTTTACCAATTCAGATTAAGAGTTCTGTAACTGTACAAGAGATGTAACAGTTGCTCTGTACATTCAAGTGAAATCTTAAAGAACAGAAAAAGTTAAGCACTAAGATTTGAAACTTACATCTGAAAGCACTTTAACTAGAGGTCGTGCAAGATGACCATCTGAATTGTTATCAAAGAAGCCAACTGCTTTCCCTGTATTTCCACAGCGACCAGTTCGCCCAATTCGGTGTACATACTCTTCAATGGTGGATGGAAGATCAAAATTAATAACATGCTGAACGCTTTCAATGTCCAGACCTCTTGCTGCCACTGAGGTTGCCACAAGAACCGGACATTTTCCAGAACGAAAATCCTGGAGAGCTATTTCTCTCTCTCTCTGTTCTCTATCTCTACAAAGAAAGCAAGGGTTAGAATGGATGTCTCCAAAAATCTACAGTATTATTTAAGATACAATTTAAATGCCATGTTTCGTGGACAGAAGCTCTTGGGGGGGACAAAAAGAAAACAAAACAAAACAAGATCCAAACAACTCAACATGCTGCCAGTTTAGGTTTTCTGAATTTTTAACTGAGGAACAGCAAGACAAAGCAACTGTATTAATTTAAGTCTTTAGAGAAATTGAGGGTATTTGAAAGAACTGGAGTTAATTATGCATCAAACTCACTGCCTCTCTAAGAAAATCCACTTGCTTAATTGATTACAAGTGCTTTTCCTACAGCTTTGTAGCAGGGAGCCAGAACAGCAAAGACAAAGTCTACCTAGACTCCTGCACAGGCCATTTTTCAAATATACTAAAAAGTGTGGCCAGTCAACAGTACAGAACTTGTCTTTTTGTTTATCATCATGACAAGAAAAATAGATTTGCTCTGGCATTTGCATGCTTAAAGAATATTTACAGATTATCCAGTACTTAACTACAGTGGGTCAGAATTTCATTCATATTCTTTATTGTCCAAATACAAAAATAAATTAGAAAGCTCAACAGTGCTCCTTAGGATCTCAACATGAGATATATAGTGAAGCCTGGTATGACCACTGCGCCAGAGAAGAGTAGCCATCCTAACTTCAACTCAAAAAGGTAAAGTGAATCAGAAACCAGTAACATTCATGACAGTTTAACAGCTTCCATTGAACCAGTTATTCTCTATATAAGTATACTTCAACTCACAGTATAATAATTCTACAGAAACGTATTAAGAACCTCCTCCCACACAAGGGAGTTGTGGCTAAGGAATACAGACTTGCCAGGAATGGAAGGCCAGATCTTAAAAGCTGTGTGGCTTTCACACACCTATAAACCCAACAGCCACAGGATACACACAAACATCCTGCATCTCCATGCTAAGACAATTTTAGCCCTTCTTCAACCTTGATATTATGATGTCTGTCAGAACACATGGCAAGCTAAAGTACACCGATATGGCCAAACACTGAGTTCTCAATAAAAGCTTCTTACGAGACACAATATTAAGGTGACTTACCCTTTAAAAATACTTACCCATGGATACTAGTGGCTGGTATGTTTTCTTGACAAAGAAAGCATGCAATGAAGTCTGCTTTTTTCTTTGTGTCCACAAAGACCAGGGTTCGTTCATTACCTATGGTGAACAGAAGTTTAAAGCCACTGCAGTTTGAAACATGATGCATTTTCAGCACTTAAGAGTTGCACTTATCTATAGATATCAACACCTAATACAGGCAGACATTTTGAATAAAGTCTTCAAAGTATGACTGTAATTTCTTGTCTATTCTGAGCTAATTAAATCCAATCCATCAATTTCTAGATCAATACGGAAACTGAGTGAAGACACACACACTCTGTTTTTCTCAATAAAAGGAGGAAACAAACATTGTTCTCTGTGACAAGCATGCATTCCCTTTCTACAGAATGTGGCTAAAAGCCAAAAGCAGCACATTATCCTGAGCACTGAACACTAAGACTCTACAGAATTTTTTAATTCCAAACTCACATTCAGTCTTCAGCATTAAAACTTAAGACGTACAGAATAAAAATGGAAAAATCCCAGACACTAATAAAACACAGGCCCAAACATTCACACAGTAATTTTAATATACCTATAATCTTGAGATAATACTCCCAGATGCTGAAGTATTGTAACTGACCATATAAAGTAGAAAACCATCTAGGAAGGATGTCTGCTAGTACTAGAGATGAGTCACTGACAAATACTGGGCATTAGGCTAGATTCAATGACATTTACAACTCCCTTCCAACCCAAATTATCCTACGATTCTATGAAATATACCTAAACAAATATGCCTAAAAACCTGCAATTCCTCAAGTTCTGCTTCAAGCTTCATCAATAGTCTTGTAAAGTATGTAACACACAATAAAAACATAGAACCATGACCTTTTAAACATGAGTTTAAAACCAAGCAATTTTGACTTCCCTGGTAAACAACTGGCATTAAGGAAAGTTACCTATGCTGTGCAGAATTTCTATCAGTTTATCCCTCTTGAAATATTGAGAAACTTGAAGAATATTTTGCTGAACATCACTGCATGCTCCACTCACATGTCCGACAACAACAAATAAAAAATCAGTTTTCAAAAATTCACCAGCTAGCCTGAAAAAGAGACAAAATTGAGCAACATGAAACATATTATGTAATTATTTTTGCTTTAAAAGCACACATTTTCATTTATGTTTAAGCAACACTTACAACAAATTATTTTATCCTCCATCTTGTGAGGAACAATACAAGTAGTCTTATGTACATTTTTTAAAAAGCCAGGAGAGTCTGCATTGTTTGGGTCCAGAACACAAACCACGTCCTGGGCTGCATGACGCATGACCAGCAGGTCAAGGGACTCTACCTCTGCCTTTGTAAGACCCCAGCTGGAGTACTGCATCCAGCTGTGGCATCTTCAGCACAAGACAGACATGCCAGAGAGGCCACAATGATGATCAAAGGGCTGGAGCCCCTCTCCTCTGAAGACAAGTTAAGAGAGTTGAGGAGTGGGGGCCATTCAGCCTAGAATGACCTTATTGCAGCCTTCCAGCACCTAAAGGGGGTTTATAAAAAAGAGGGAGAGAAACCTTTTACACAGGCTGATAGGACAGGACAAGTACAGGCTGGACAGAGAATGGATCAAGATTTGACCTGGAGGGAAAGACTTGGGGGTGCTGGTGGATGAGAGGCTGAACAAGACCCAGCAAGGTGCACTTGCAACCCAGAAAGCCAATTGTGCCCTGGGCTGCACCAAAAGCAGTGTGGCCAGTAGGGCAAGGGAGGGGATTCTGGCCCTCTACTCTGATACTCTGAGACCAACCTATGTTCAGCTCTGGGGTCCCCAGCATAAGAAAGATGTGGACCTCCTGGAATGAGTTCATGGAGGCCACTAACCTGGTAACAGGGCTGGAGTACCTCTCCTATGAAGACAGGCTGACAAGAAGTGCAGTTGTTCAGCCTGGGGAAGGGAAGGCTTCAGGGAGACCTTGGAGTAGCCTTCCAGGATGAGCAGCTGCACAGTACTTAGCTGCCAGCTGGGATTAAACCACAGCCTTTCAGGGGGAGATACAAAGCCTCAAACGCTAAACTGAAGTTCTCCAGTTAACCAGAAAAATACATGGTTCTCTCAACTCACATGTACAGAAAAGAGATTCAGCTATCAGATCAAAGGTCTATATAATAGCAGAAACAAATTCAGGTATAAAACCAAGCATTACGTTAAAATTAAATCTGATTATATTCACTGAACAGAAGTGCAGGATGATCTGAACCCAACAGCTCCAAAGAAAGCACCTTGTCCAATACTACCAAAATAATACACTGTTTAAAGCTCTCCCGGTAGCAGAGCATGGGGAAATCATTAGCTTTCCTGACTTCAGCACCAGAAAAGCATTAAATCCAGTAATGAACTGACTCTAGAAAAGAAGAGTTTTCACACTCTAAAATGCAAACACTGCCTTCAGGCATTTCAGTTTCAAAAGGTTACAAAAACGACAGGGGCAAGAAAAAACAGCCTCAAAGTTGCACCAGGGGAGGCTTAGACTGGCTATTAGGAAAAAAATCTTCACTGGAAGAGCTGTCAAGCATTGGACCAGGCTGGCCTGGAAAGCAGTGGAATCACCACCACAGAAGGTACTTAGAAGATGTGCAGATGTGGCACTTGGGGCACTGGTTTAGTGGTTGACTTGCTGGTGCTGGGTTAATGGTTAGACTTAATCAGCTTAAAGGTCTTTCCCAGCCTACATGCTTCTGTGACTCTAATGTTATTTCGCACTTCCAAACCATGATCTAAGCACTCAGGTTTCTGAAGTCTTCCACCAGCATTTGTAAATCCTGCAGGACTGACAGTAGAAAGGTACATCTTTTTTCATTAAACAGAAGCAGACCATAAATGTCTTTCACAGTTCAAGGAATCTCCTCCTTTCAGATGCTGGTAGTTAAACTACTCTTGATTCATCCCAATGAATGCAACAAAAGTACATAACAAAAGCCTGGGCAAAATCACAATGACAAAAACAGACCTAGAGATCAAGGGACCCAGATTCTTCTTTCAAACCCAAAACCCGACCAAATCAGAGCACTCTGTGTATCTTACAGGGAGATACACACACCTGGTCTCTTCCCAGGATACACTGAGAAGTGAGCCCACATTCCTGCAGAAACAAGTAAACATACGGAATAAACACAAACTATACTTGTGCACAGTATCACTGGAATTCTTGATTCCCAGCTGAGCAAGCAAGGTCATTATTAGTTCACTACAAGATTATTTTTCCATACAAAGAACCTTATGAAAAAAGTCTTGACAAGGAACCAAAGCCACAACAGGTGAGTCCTGCTTTAAGAAAAGTGACACATTTCCACCTCAGTGGTCAGCACTACTTGACTGAACAGAAGAAAGCAGCCCATTCCCCTTTCATTCAGGACAGTGAACTGCGGGAAAGTATTTTCTCCCTGCCTCAAAAAAGATCTTTCAGACTGTTTGAAGACCAAAGTAAGTTGCCAGGATTGGACTCACTGAAGTACCAACACACTTTGTAACAGTATCTCTACCACAAGAGTCACCAAACTTATTTGCACTGCTCCAACTGAAGTTTAGACTCTTCTGATTTAACAATGAGTATTCAGACACCGGTGTCTTAAAAAGCAGAAGAAATACTAAATCACTTCCATCTGCATGCAGGGCATTAGTTGTTTTGTTCTGTTACTCAGCAACCATGCTACCATCTGTTGAAGACTGTTCCCTTAAGAATGAGGAACTTTAAAGGTAAAGAGTAGTAAATACGTAAGAGGTATTGTAAACCCATGTCTGGACGCTTTAAAACTACCGAAAATAAATACCAATTAGCCACATAAGTAAGAACTGCATATCAGAAACACTGGTAAGTTGAGCAATAATTGGTATGTCTCATTAGCCAAAGACAGTCAGTGCTATCAGCGCTGGTGAAACAGCAGCACCACTGGTTTTCAGCTTGCACAGATGTGATGGGGGAGGAACAAGAAACCAAAAAGGGGAACATGAGGACTTCTGAAGAAGCAGAATTTAAAAGCCTTCAGACAACTTTCTAAATTACTTTGGAGTTCTCACCTAAATTAGGCAGTTAATGTTTTAGAGTCCCTGCTTCAATCAAGCAAGGAATGTTAATATCATCAATGTCAGTATCTTCAACTATGATTATAAGCTTTTAAAAATAAGGAATGTTATTAACTCTCCAGATATTTTGTTCTATGCAAGTACATCTTCAGATATACTTCTGTTTTTATTCTACTCACCTCTGAACTTCTTCAGGAAAAGTGGCACTGAACATTAGTGTTTGGCGTTTGTCTCTTTGTGGCATGTCTGGGAAAGATACCAGCTTCTTCATATCTGCACCAAAACCCATATCAAGCATGCGGTCTGCTTCATCTAGCACCAAGTATTTCACATTATGCAAGCCAATCTGCAAGTATTTCAGTCAAAGATAAACACTGCTGGTTCACTGACAGTATACACTTACAAAATACCCTAATTGCCAAAATCCATCTTTTACTTATTTCTTTCAAGTTAATAAAAAATGGAAGTATTATGATTTGTTTACATCTCAACCTCTACTTAACCTTTTAATCTGCACTAATTCTAGCAGTAGACACATACCGTAGTGCTTCAGAACTTGGTTCAGAAATGTAAACACATAGAGCCTAGAGATCAACTATAATTCAGCCCATCTATTTTGGAATTATGCCTTGAGTTTTAGAAAGGTTCTCTCATATAACCCTTAAACATTCTCAAAAAAATTTTTTTTTTCTGAAAAACAATTATGTCAGAAAGCATTATTAAGACTATTACAACTTCACTGTTGCTGACCGAGACTATCACTTTGACTAAAAGCCTGACAACTGCAGAAAACTAATCTCCAGTTTATTGCCAAACTCGAAGAAGCATTTTTCCAAACCTCGTTTGTTCAGTGAACATCACTGAGTCACCACTGTAACATGTAGCAATTTCAATATGAATTTACAATGACTGGGAAAATAAAAATTCAAATACAGTATTATATAACCTGGAGTTTTTTGTATTTTGAATCGGTATGAAAATATAGTTCCAGATAGATAAAAAGCTATTGCAGCAAAACAAATAGGACATCAAGTGAACATCTACTATGGAATATGCCACAAGAACTAAGAGAAGCTGTTCCACGTATTTAAGCTATAAAATTTCATTGCCATGACCACGGCAGCCACTTTGATTTAGACTGGTGTTTTCCAGCTGGCTCTGAAAGGAACAGAAGGGATCTCGACTCAGGCTACTCCTTCAAAAACCATAATGGAATTTAGATAGAAGAAAACCTCACTTGTATTTCAGTGCCTGTACAAAGACAGCATACTGATAGAGCCACTGAAAACCAATCTCTGCTTCTACTGATTTTAAAGAATGAAAAATAGTATTTTATCTTTTAGGTAAGAGTATTTAGGGAATTCAGACGAAGTGTTAAGATCTTACCTTTCCTCTTCCAATAATGTCTAGAAGCCTTCCTGGAGTGGCACATAGTATATTACAGCCTAGCTTTACCTGACGAATTGAATAGTCTGTTTGCGTACCTCCATAGATCACAACAGGCCTTATAGAAGTTCTATTATGTAGAAAAAAGTTTGGATTAATTGTGTAAGTATGCAAACAGTATTGTTTCATGAAAATTCAAAAAAAATAATCAGAGTTACCGCAAATCAGCTTAAGAGTGGTTTAACTCCTTCAGCATACTGCTTGGTCCAAAAAGAGCGCTCAAAAACAGAAACTCACTCAAAGTAAGCTTAAAGTTCACCCTCACACTACGTAACAGAGGCTGCCCAAGTGGCTTGCTAGGAACAAACACTTGATTTCACCTGCACTCTCCCCTCTCCCTTCAACTGCGACATACTAACAATAACAGCCAAAATGGTGTTAAGACTTTGTCCCCTTTTATACAGCATACTCAGAAAAAGCAGAATCACCACTACATATGCCTCTAGAGCTTCAGAAGTAAACTCTGCAGACCTTAAAAGGGCAAAATAAAAAATACATGTATGGAATCTTTGTAAAGCAGCTAATCGCACTGGCCATACAGTGTGTGACTCAAGGATTAAGAGAGCAAATCCATTCAAAGACTATACTACTCAGTGCTCTTCCCAGTAGGCTTTTCGGTTAGATCTACGAAGTAGAACTACATCAGATACTCTTCTGCAGAAAACCACTTCTCTAAGCAAGAACTACCTTATGCAGCTCTGAAGCATTTTTACAAGCTCATCTTTATAACCTTCTGCTAAGGTTTTAACATGCATGCAGTGAGTATTTTCACACCCAAATTCAAATGGTCTTTTCCTGACGATACTAATTCAGCTTCGTATGCAACAATGATGATCAGATAAGCCTGGTAAATTTTTACCAAAGTTAATCAAAACTTTTCAGAAAGCTTTAGTCAAGAATAGAAATTCCCTCTGGAATCCTACAATTTCAATATTTATCCACTATTAATATATGTATTTAATATTCCTATTTGCAAATTAAAGAGCCTAAGATCATAAATCTGAACTGATCAATATGTATGCTATTCTTTAGGCACTACAGGATTCACATCCTGATACTGTTTAACTCATCCTCATTTTTACTACAGGCCAGCTGTAGCAGAAACTTCTAGACTGAAACATTATTTTATGGTGAAATCATCTGTATCTAGTCTAAAATAGCATAATGAACAGAATCAGCTACAAAGTAATAACAGATTTAGAGATTAAGAAGCTGTTCTTAATAATATCCTTAGTTATTGATCATTCAGTAACAACATGATTACTGCTCCTGAGGACAGACAGCCTCCAAGTGTAAGTTGCTTGAACAAAAGCAAGTATGATTTATCCCACCAGATTTTGCAGCAGTCACGTTCTCCATTCCACTTCCAAACAGTAACAAACTGTTACATACAATAGATTTAGTTCTCTTCTGTACACTGGTAAAACCTATTATTTAGTAGTGAAAAGATTAATGACAAATATAGTACAAATGTACTCTCCCACAATATTCAAGGACTTAGTAACAAGTTTAAACCTTTTGTACTGTTTTGAAAGCTCAAAGAGTTTCTTTAAGCTGTCATGTGTCTGTCCAAGACAGAAACATAGGGAAGGCAAGAGTTATTAGAAACCATCACTGAAAGTTAACTAAAACCCATTAACACCTACCTCCATTTTGCCACAAGTATAAATTGCGTAAGGCAAACTAATAAGTTTCTTCATATTGAATACATCTAGTGCAGGTAGCTCAGTGTGCAGCTGCAGTGCAAGCTGCAGACTGACCTCTGGGTGGCAGGAATGGCTGGAGCCCAGGCAAAAGATCATGAATTGGTGCTGACCCTTTGCTTAACAAAGGGCACAGGGACTTGCACTGTTAGCTAGGTGACCCAACACTCAGACTCTGCAGGAGCAAATAACTCAGTAAAAAGACCTCAGAATATTAGGTACATAAACTGTGACCATATAAAAGCCCAGCAATTCTGTTTTTCAGGGTTTCCTTCAGGAGACATCCTGCTTGAACTGTTACATGTTGCTGCACAACAACGAAATTACTTGAAGGAAACAGAGGTCTGAGATTCTGCTATGGGAAATCTGGGGTCAAGTCACTGAGGAAAGCTCGTCTGACTCTGAGTGGTGCGTATAAGAAGTCAAGCAGGGCAGCCAGCAGCTCACTAAAGCCACCTGCTGCAAAGGGACTTCAGTCCCAGCAGTTGAAGTCCCTGGTGGTGTCAGAATGACTGCCAGAGTGGCTCCTGGATGGTCAGACAGGAAAAAGTTCTTACCACTTCTTTTAAGAAATTGCACTTTTCTCATCAGTAACAAGCTGAATACTTATCTCTTCTTCAAGCTGGAGTAAGCCTTCCATTCACCCACTCACCCACCCCAGTATCAGGAAGATCAGGCACTTAAATCCCTAGTCATATAGTAAGAAACCCGCTAACTAGTATTATATATATAATCTTAACTCACATATTATATATATATATATAAACTTAACTCATTATAATCTAAACTCAAATATTTGTAATTTGATTGGCACAAAAAAATTTGCAAGTATTTATGAAAAAAACAAAGCACTGCTGATTCAAGCAAAGTAATAATCAATACCAGGCAACAGTGCAAAAACTTACCCATACACAAATTTTCTTGCTTCTAGGAAGATCTGATTTACCAGTTCTCTAGTTGGGGCAGTAATAATACATTCTGGTTCTTGCTGCTCTTTAAAGCTACTGGCAGTTACACCGTCCCTCATCATTTGGGCCACAACTGGTACAAGAAAGGCTGCCTGGGGGGAAAAAAAACCCACAGTAGTATTGGTACTGTTTAGTCTTAAAAGCTTTCATCAGTCACATTAAAACCTGCTTATCAATCTTAAAGCTTGAATGACAGTGCACACAATGATGAAGGAAATCAGACTGCAAAAGGATTGACCTGAATGTACAACAGACCATTTAAGCTTATTTGTCCTTGTTAAATAGTATGGAAGTATCTCTGTGGATCTTAACAGTCCGGTAACACAGGAACACAATCATGCAGTGGCTAACTTTCCACACTGTTCCAAACACTGATGACATACCCTGGTAATTAAGTAACCCAAGATCAAAACCATCCTTAATGTGTACTTAAAAGCTATAGGTTATCATCAGTAGGTCTGTAAAGCACTAACATTCTCCAGACTACTAGAATGGCAGATCAGTTTGCAACACAGCTGCACCACACCAGCACACTACTTCCAAGTAAGGCTAGTTACCCACAAAACCTCATCTGCACAGCAGTCCTAAAAGCACTCAGAATAAATATTTAGAGCATAGGCCTTGGATACTTCCCTTTCTGAAAACAGAAGAGGTCTTTCAAAAGAAGTAACTAGTAAGCTACATTAAAACAAAACTAGGATTCCACACTAAACTGAACAGCAAAAAGCTACACTTCATAACCAAACATTCCCATCCACCAGCTGTCAGTGATTAGATTTGGATACATTACAGAATTTAAAAAGTTGAGGCAATTTTCAACTTAGTATCAATTCTCAACCCTGCTCCATGATTAACGTGAATGACCTAAAATCAAGTCTGGTGCAGATCGCACTTCATCAAACCAAGTATGACAGACCTGCACAACACAGTAACAATTTGGCGTAAGTTTGAAAAAAAACTAAAACCACACAAAACTCAGACACACACACACAAGAAAAAAATAATAAATTAAAAAAAAAATAAAAAAAAAAAAAAAGGCCCCAACAAAACAAAAACAACCCACCAGACAAAAAACAAACAAACAAACCCAAACAAACAAAAAAACCCACAAACCCCCACACAACACAACATCCCTACTTTCAACTGCTGAGTCTTCTCATCAACAGTTTCTAGGACTGCCCGCCTATACTTCTAAATCCACAGCTGTAGCTCTGAAGGCTGGCCTGCTATATCAAGATACTAGTTTACTGAAATAAAGAATAAAGCCCAAAATGCGACAACCCTATCATCATCCATATCTGTGCCTGGTACCTGCCACTGCTGTGCAAGTGAAATTATTAGACAACAAGGAGTCATGGATCTGACATGTGGAAGAGCAAGGCATCCCCCCAAACGCTCCCAGTCACACACTTTCAGTAGAATGAATAGTGCACAAAATGCTTACAGTTTTTCCTGATCCTGTCTGGGCACATGCCATTAAATCCCGTCCTGCCAGTATAATAGGAATGCTGTACTTCTGCACTGGAGTAGGTTTAGAGTATCCAGCTTTAGCGATGTTCACAGTTAAAGTATGACAGATGTTAGTGTCTGTAAAGCTCTGTAAGAGAAAAAATTAACAGTTATTACACAATCACAGAAGGTATAAGCTTAAAACCCAAAATGCTTACTGTAGGATACAGACATCCAAATACTAAAGAGTGTTAACTTTAGAGGTAGTTTCACCAGTCATTTAGATTGCCAAGGCTCCTACAGGTAAAAGCCCCAAAGGTCTCCGAAATCTGCTCATGCCATTCAAATAACACTGGTTGTAGGACAGTGAATGCTTTCAGCTGGTCTTACTAGTCACACATTTTAAGAAAATTGTTCAGAAGCCATACACCTGGATTCAAGCAGGCAAACTCACATAGCATGCTATGAAAAAACCCTGCAACTCACAGAGGAGCTACACATGGCTGCCTGTGCTAAACCGCCTGTGCTAAAACCAGTAAGGGTAGCTAAAACAACATTCCTAGCCAGGACCAAAAAGAAACACAGGTGACAAAAACCAGTTTCACTTTAGTGAGAACACCTTTCAGAAGATGGATGGGGAGAAAACCTCTGCATCTTACTCTTTCAACACAGATACTACTAACCCCTCTACACTCCTCTCCTCATTCTTTTCCCTAAAAAGAGCTTTTTTCTTTTTAAACATCGGCCACCCAGTATAGGTAAAAACCAAAGTTATAGGTTAAACAATGAACTCAAGCCACGGAGAACAGGGCTAGAAATTACTTTAGAACACCTCTCTGTCCAAACAAATACTACCCCAACAAGTGTTCATTTACATTTTTGAAGATCCTCCAGTAACTGACTTCAATAAGATAACTATACCAGCCTGCCCAGAAACTGCAGCCGAAGACCTCTTTCTTTCAATATCTAAACTGGTATTCTTCTGCAATTTAGTGACTATTCTTCCTATATATCCAGTATTACTTTCTCTGGACCATTTATGCATTTTGTTAGTGTTATTGTGAATTCAGATTTTTATCTTTCAAATGGGGAGCACCTCCTTCCACCATCACGCTGTCTGCAAGATTCAGTATTTTTTATTAGTATTTTCATTAGCTGCAAATATTGAACCTATCCTTGTAAATCATGCTTCACATAAACTGAGATGAATCAGTTCACTAACCATTAATGCTGCTGGAGGGTCCAGTCCTGACACTTCAACAACGTTTTCATCATACTTGTCAAAATTCATTCCTGTCTGATAATGGGCAAAGATGGATTGCTCATCATCAGGTGGAGGAGGGGGCACGTAAGTCACCTTTGGACCTTAAGAACACAAACACTTAGAAGTTCACAAGCAATATAAAGAGAAGTTAAAATAAACTATTTTAAGTATGGAGCTATTGAAGTTAAGTTCAGTGAGATGTCATTTGGATTTCCCTCCCCTTTTCAGGAAGACACAAATTCCATACATTCGTTCTATCAGAACTTAATTTTATACTACAAGACCTAAAATTTACCTACATACGAAGTCAGACTTGTAAAGCATTCATGTCTCACATTCACTCAAGGACCTGACTTTCAAGAGCTACTCACAAAAATTAAATTACGCTTCTTTATCATCCAGACAGACACATGCTACCCATGCCAACAAATTACTCTTTCTGAAGAATTCTCTTTCAACATGAAATTCTATACAGATAGGTGCAACTGTTGCATACCAATATCCAGAACAGTTTTTAACACACTAATACTTTACACTATGGTCATGAAAAAGGAATTACTATTGTGTGTGAAGGACACAGCTATGTCCACTATGAGCACTAGCATGTTGCCTCTATAAACACTTCAATTCCTAAAAATCATTATTTGAACTAAAAATCTGAAAAAATTGAGTTGAACTAAGTCAAATACAGGCAAACCAACTGTTCTTCAGATATTAAGGATCACTTCTGAAAATGTATACTAATCACTGGATCACCGAACGGTTTGAGTTGGAAGGAACCTTAAAGATCATCCAACCCTCGTGCCACAGGATGGACACTTCCACTAGACCATATTGCTCAAAGCTCCACTGAATGTGGCCTTGAACACTTCCAGAGATGAGGTATCCACAAGCCCTCTGGTGAGCCTGTTCCAGTGCTTCACTGGAACTCACCCTCTGAGTAAAGAGCCATTTAGCCATCTTTTCTACAACGAAAAATATTTTAATGATTATCACACAAGCTGTGCTTACATGGAGAATACCAGCCATCCACTGACCATTACACTGGTTTAATCCCATTCCTAATTTGAATTACGGTACTTTTGTGAATAATATATTACTATGCTCTAGGTAGGACAACATATACGTAGCCAAGTACAGTAGCATCAGTAGCAAAAGAATACAGCAGGACTATGGGTGAAAAATCCATAGCAGACAACAAAAACCCTCCAACATTAAAATAAAGTTAAATCAGGAATAAGTGGCTTGTGAGAGCTATACACCTTATCTGTCAGCACTGACAAACATAAAATATTTCTGCTTACAGAGGGTAGAAGAAGGGTAAAAATCTAGATCAACTCTTTTGAAACTTGGCAAGTTCTTTAAGGCTTACTTTCAATTTTGGGGTTAGCACCTCTGCTTCACCATGCATTAACTGAATCAGTAGCAGCAAGACAAAGAAAAAAAATTATGTAACCAACAGCTTTGAAAATTAAATAACTAAAATTACAAACGAGTTACAAACATTTTTTTTTGCAGGCATACAACCAAGATACTTAACATTTGCAGAAGGTTCTTAACAGGGAGAAAAATGACAATATTTGGCAGAATTAGGAAGGAACTGCTTTGTCATTAATCACCAATGAGGAACTCGGTATGGTTCAACCCTGCTACTAAAAAGTCTCACCTGCACCATCTGCAAGTGTTCCTCTTTCTCTAGAGCCAAAAGTTCCAGACTGAGGTATGTCCCTTTGCCCACCTTTAGTACCTGTAAGTAACAGATGTGTAGTGCACATAAGGTATAAAATTAGTATCATGAAATAGTACAATTAAAGCCAGTGCTATTTACTCCAACAAATCTGCAGTGTGACAGTCCCAACAACTTCTTTGTTAACTCCAATCTACACTGTATCATACCCAGTAACACTCGTTTTTTAAAGACACCATTCATATTCCACAATACAGCTGAAGAACAGAACTAGTAGTAGGAGTTCTCAGTTCTCCGTGGTACTTCTCAGGGAGCAAGCAAATCCAGGAAGATTTACTAAACATATGCTGTACCCATACAAACCACTCAGTATGGGGAAAAAAAAAGCCCAAACCATCAAACTTACTCTCACCTTGTCCAAAGCCACCACGAAATCCTTTAAACCCTCTGCTTTGTGTACTAGCACCACCTACAGCGTTTCTTTCTTGAAAACCTGCAACACAGCATAGCACACAGTAACTAAGTTTGCCCACTTCTGCATGAGCAGATCAAGTGTCTTTGATCTGGCTGAAGAACAGAAGCCATTTCAAAGCTTTCACTCTTGACTGCTAGTTCTCAGGGAACAAGCAAAGCCACAAAGAATGACCGGTGTATGCTGCCATCATACAAACCAGTCGATATGAAAAACTTACTCTCACCTTGCCCAAGGCCAGCACGAAATCCTTTAAACCCTCTGTTTTGTGTAACAGCATCTTCTCCGTTGCCTTCCTGAAAACCTGCAGTACAGCATAGCACACAGTAACTGAAGTTTGCCTAATTTTGATGGGCAGGTCAAGTGCCTTATATCTGGTAATTATTCTGCTCAGTCCTTATTTTATTCATACAGAAAGTACAATATAACTAAGTGATTTGCCTAAGCATATGAAAAAACGAAGGCAAAGAAATATTCTTTTGCCAGAAAGCATTCAGCTGTTGTATCATATTGCAACAAGAAAGAGCATCATCTGTTCATGACACCATGAAGTTCTCCTAGTACAGCATCTGTGGCTTCCTCTCCACCCATGCTTGGGTTATACCAGTATGTGTATACCAGTATGTCAATCAGTTTTGTTTTTCCACGTCAATTAAATAAATAAAAACTACATCTTAAAGGCTCACATGAAAATGACAGTATCCTAAGTATTCGTAAATACAACAGACCTTAAATACAGCTTGCAAGTTACTTCACAATTGCTGCTGGAAAATCTATAGCAAAACTGCTTGTCATCAGTGACCTGCATCAAAAGTGCTGCTGTCTTGCTTAGTGAGACAAGTCTAGAATTCCCCTACCATAATGGGATTCAGTCCAAAAGGTGGGAAAATGGTGTTAATTTTTTTGAAAGAATAAAAAATATGCTGATTTTGTAAAAAAGCAACTTGTTTTTTAACAGAATGACTATCACGTATTAAGGATGCAGTTTATGTCCTCTATGAGTATTAGCATGATGCCCCCGTAATAGTTACTAAAAATCATTATTTGAACTAAAAACCTAAAAAAATTAAGTTGATGTAGCTCAAAGAGTCAAATCGATTGCTCTTCAGATATCAAGGAGCACTTCTGAAAATGCATAGTAATCATAGAATGGTTTGGGTTGGAAGGGACCTTAAAGGTCACCTTGTTACAACCTCCCTGCTATGGGCAGGGATGCCACCCACTAGACTAGGTTGCTCCAAGTCCCATCCAAGCTAACAAGGAACTACACGGCCACAACTCACCAGTGAGGAAATCTGTATGGGTCACCCCCACTACTAAAAAGTCTCACCTGCACCCTCTGCGAGTGCTCCTCTTTCTCTAAAGCCAAGAGCTCCAGACTGAGGTATATCCCTTTGCCCATCTTTAGTACCTGTAACAGACAGTGTAGTGCACATAGGGTATAAAATTACAGAATCACAGATTCAACTAGGTTGGAAAAGACCTTTAAGATCAAGTTTAACCTTGACCAAACACCACCTCACCAACTAGACCATGGCCGTAAATGCAACATCCAGTCTCTTCTTAAACACCTCCAGGGACAATGACTCCACCACCTCCCTGGGCAGCCTATTCCAATGCCTGGTCACCCTTTCTTTGAAGAACTTCTTCCTAACGTCCAGCCTAAACTTC
Organism: Struthidea cinerea; assembly: GCA_013397865.1. Classification (NCBI taxonomy): domain Eukaryota; kingdom Metazoa; phylum Chordata; class Aves; order Passeriformes; family Corcoracidae; genus Struthidea; species Struthidea cinerea. Next base: position 286,680 of record VZTI01000403.1, on the reverse strand, counting down.
CTCTGGAGCAGCTTAAGACTGTGTCCTCCTCTCCAGTCACCAGTTGCCCGGGAGAACAGGCTGACCTCCACCTGGTGTAGAGAGTGATGAGGTCTCCCCTGAGCCTCCTTTTCTCCAGGCTAAACACCCCCAGCTCCTTCAGCTGCTCCTCACAGGACCTGTGCTCCAGACCCTTCCCCGGCTCCGCTGCCCGTCTTTGGACTCGCTCCAGCACCTCAATGTACTTCCTGAACTGAGGGGCCCAGCACTGGACACAACACTCAAGGTGCAGCTTCACCAGTGCCCAGTACAGGGGGACAATCCCTGCCCTGGTCCTGCTGGCCACACCATTGCTGATCCAGGCCAGGATGCCATTGGCCTTCTAGACCACCTGGGCACACCCTGGCTCATCTTCAGCTGGCCAGGGTCAATCATTACCCCCAGGTCTCCTTCTGCCTGCTGTCCAGCCACTTTGCCCCAGCCTGCAGTGCTGCAGGGCATTGTTGTGACCCAAGGGCATGACCCAGCACCAGGCCTGTTAAACCTCGTATCACTGGACTCAGTCCATCGATCCAGCCTGCCTGGGTCCCTCTGCAGAGCCTTCCTGCCCTCCAGCAGATCAATACGCATACCCAACTTAGTGTCATCTGCAAGTTTGCTAATGGCAGACTTAATCCCCTCATCCAGATCATCAATAAAGATATTAAACAGGACTGGGCCAAACACAGATCCCTGGGGGACACCACAAGTGACTGGTCACCAACTGGATGCAGCACCATTCATGACTCTCTGGGCCCAGCTGTCCAGGCAGCTCTTAACCCAGCACACGGTCCAAGCCATAGGCTGACAGCTCTTCCAGCTATGGAAGATGGTGTCAAAGGCTTTGCTTGAAGTCCAGGTAGACAACATCCACAGCCTTCCCCACATCCACCAGGTGGGTCACCTGGTCATAAAAGGAGATCACATTGGTCAGGCAGGACATGCGTCTCCAAAATGCATGCTGGCTGGATCTGATTCCTTGGCCATCCTGTATGCACCATGTGACCACACTCAAGATGATCTGTTCCATAACCTTGCTGGGCACCAAGGTCAGGCTGACAGGCCTGTAGTACCCCAAATGAGACAAGAAGCTGTTCTCCATACACTCCAAGAACCTCCTAGACTGCGTCTTCTCCACTGTGTTGAGCTCCCAGCAGATTATTTGGCAGGTTAAAGTCTCCTAAAAGAACAAGGGCTGGTGATCTTGAAACATCCTACAGCCGCTTATAGCATTCATCCACCTCTTCATCCTAGGTAGGTGGTCCGTAAGACTCCCATCAGGATGTCAGCCTTGTTGGCCTTTCCCTGACTCTTGTCCATGGGCACTCAGCCTCATCATCATTAATCGTAAGTTCTGTAGTGTTGAGAGCCTCTCTAATATACAAAGCAACCCCTTCACCTCTTCTCCCTCGCCTGTACCTTCTAAAGAGCAAGCAGAGATATATTGCAGCACTCCACTTGTGTGAGTCATCCCACCACATTTCCATGACAGCTACTACATCACAGTTTTCCTTCTGTACAACGGCTTCCAGCTCCTCTTGTCTGTTACCCATGCTGCATGCGTTTGTGCGCATGCACTTCAGGGGGCTGGTTTCACCCCTGACTCTGGCTTACCATCCTTAGCCTCCTCTCTGGAAAGCCTGGTTTCATCCCCTTCCCCCCTCCAAAGCTACTTTAAAAATCAGCCCTGCCAACGCTGGGCTATAATCCTTTTGCCCTTATTAGATGAAGCCTATCTGACACAAACAGGCCTGCTGCTGTGAAAATTGCCCCACAATCAGAAAAACCAAAATTCGCTGATGGCACCAGCCCTTAAGCCATTTACTGATAACATGGGTTCCCCTGTTCCCTTCATCATTCATCTCTGCTACTGAAGGAACTGAGCAGACCACCTGCACTCCTGTCCCATGAACCAACCGACCCAGAGCCTTGAAGTCCTTTTTAATTGCCCTGGTGCCCGTCTTGTCAACCTCATCACTGCAAACCTGGACAACCAGCAGTGGGTAATAATCAGAGGGATGAACTAGATCGGGTAGCCTCCTGGTGATATCCCTGTACCTGGGTCCCAGGGAGGCACCAGACTTTCCTCTGGGGTGGGTCCAGTCAACATACAGGACCCTCAGTTCCCCTTAAAAGGGAGTCACCTACTAGAACTACCCTTCCTTTCTCCTTAATAACTAAGGTCATCATCCATGTGACAAAGTAACTGCAACTGGGAGACCCTCCAGACTGATTTTTTTCTTTAGTATCATCTGCCTGGCCCTCTGGATCCAGGGCCTCACACCTATTCTGTAAGGTCACCTGGGAAGGCAGTGGGGGTTGGGAGGGAGTTTTTTTACATCCCCAAGAAGGGACCTCTTTCCATCCCTCCCATCCACTAGGTCTCCTCCTCCTGCCTGATAGCAAGAGGGGCAGGGCTCCTCTGACATCTGCTAAGAGCTTCTCTTAGGGTTGAAAGGGCATTAACTCCCCCAGTCTATTTCTCTTTTGTTTTCCCTAATACGCCCTAGCCTTTCCACCTCTTCTTTAAGCTCTGCCCCCACAGAGAGCAAATCACTCACCTGCTTACACCACAGGAGGTTTTTTTAGCACCATCCTCTGGTACCAGCACCAGGCTCAGACACTCCCTACACCCAGTGGCCTGGACACCTGCTTCCCTCTTGGGGGAGTTCTGTCTGGGTTAGCACACATCTGCTGGCAGCAGCAGCAATGGCTTTTGACCATTTGTAAACCAGTACTGGATCTAGTAAACTTGGGGGGGGGTGGGGAGAGAAAAACAGCAACAACAACCCTCAGCCAAAATACCACACCCACCTACCACACAACCCTTCACCAGGAGGGTGGCTGTGCCCCACCTGCACAAACTGCCACACAAACTGACATGCCACAGTCCCTGTCATGCCACACCCTCACTGCCCTACCATGCCCATTTGCCCACTCCTGTTACTTGCCATACCACATCCCCACTAAGGGACCACACCCAAGTTCGCCCGCTCCTCATCACTAGCACTCCTAGAGAGTTTTCAGTTGCATGCAAATGGCCCGATGACTGCCCCTCGATCACCTGAATGGTTGGCAAGAGGGTGGGAGCTGCTTGATCAGGTCTTCTAAACCATATGCACATAAGTATGATGAAATAGTACAACTAAAGCCAGTGCTATTTACTCCAACAAATCTGCAGTGTGACAGTCCCAACAACTTCTTTGTTAACTCCAATCTACACTGTATCATACCCAGTAACACTCGTTTTTTAAAGACACCATTCATATTCCACAATACAGCTGAAGAACAGAACTAGTAGTAGGAGTTCTCAGTTCTCCGTGGTACTTCTCAGGGAGCAAGCAAATCCAGGAAGATTTACTAAACATATGCTGTACCCATACAAACCACTCAGTATGGGAAAAAAAAAGCCCAAACCATCAAACTTACTCTCACCTTGTCCAAAGCCACCACGAAATCCTTTAAACCCTCTGCTTTGTGTACTAGCACCACCTACAGCGTTTCTTTCTTGAAAACCTGCAACACAGCATAGCACACAGTAACTAAGTTTGCCCACTTCTGCATGAGCAGATCAAGTGTCTTTGATCTGGCTGAAGAACAGAAGCCATTTCAAAGCTTTCACTCTTGACTGCTAGTTCTCAGGGAACAAGCAAAGCCACAAAGAATGACCGGTGTATGCTGCCATCATACAAACCAGTCGATATGAAAAACTTACTCTCACCTTGCCCAAGGCCAGCACGAAATCCTTTAAACCCTCTGTTTTGTGTAACAGCATCTTCTCCGTTGCCTTCTTGAAAACCTGCAGTCCAGCATAACACAAAATAACCTAGTTTGCTCAATTTTGCATGTACAAATCAAATGCCATTTATCTGGCCTAACAACAAAGCCATTTCATGGCTTTCACCCTTGTACTGGTAGTTCTCAGGGAGCAAGCAAATCCAGGAAGATTTACTAAACATATGCTGTACCCATACTCAGTATGAAAAAAACCAACCACCAAACTTACTCTCACCTTGTCCAAAGCCACCATGAAATCCTTTAAACCCTCTGCTTTGTGTACTAGCACCATCTACAGCGTTTCTTTCTTGAAAACCTGCAACACAGCATAGCACACAGTAACTAAGTTTGCCCACTTCTGCATGAGCAGACCAAGTGTCTTTGATCTGGCTGAAGAACAGAAGCCATTTCAAAGCTTTCACTCTTGACTGCTAGTTCTCAGGGAACAAGCAAAGCCACAAAGAATGACCGGTGTATGCTGCCATCATACAAACCAGTCGATATGAAAAACTTACTCTCACCTTGCCCAAGGCCAGCATGAAATCCTTTAAACCCTCTGTTTTGTGTAACAGCATCTTCTCCGTTGCCTTCCTGAAAACCTGCAGTACAACATAACACACAGTAACTGAAGTTTGCCTAATTTTGATGTGCAGGTCAAGCGCCTTATATCTGGTAATTATTCTGCTCAGTCCTTATTTTATTCATACAGAAAGTACAATATAACTAAGTGATTTGCCTAAGCATATGAAAAAAATGAAGACAGGAAATACTTTTTTCCAGGAAGTCTGACAGAAAACAGTACTGCTCTCCTGTACAATTTCAAGAAGTAAATCAAACATTAGGTCTTTAAGTATTTGACTTTACATGTCTATATGCTAATCAAGCCACTAACTTCAACTCTTCAGTAATGATGCAGATCAATTCACAATTCTGGTTTGAGGGCAACTGACAGCATTTGTCCCTTTACAGTTTTCTTAACTGGTACTGTAGAATAAGGTGGCAATGCCAGTTGCTGACTGCTATGAACTGCGGACTTGAAAATATGTCTTTCAGATCTACCAAGTTCCATTTTTTTCTTAATCAGAACTGCTTATTCAATTGGCAGTGACAAGTATGTATGTAGTGTATTTTTATTTCTAATCCCCTTTCCTTAGTCACTCTCCTGACAGGAAGAGAAAAGAAAGAAACAGTTATATGCATAAACAAGGTATTCCTCAGTTTAGACTGTTAAGTTTTAGGTGTTGTCCAAGATCCAGGTTAGGTCATCATTTACTCCCAAGTCCTTACTCTTCAGCTGAACACCTGTTCTATCATATTGTAATGTTAGAGCACCATCTGGTACAGGACACCATGAAGTCCTCCTAGCACAGCATCTGTGGCTTCTTCTCCACCAATGCTTGGTGTGTATACCAGTACGTCAGTCAATTTGGTTTTTCCACATCAGTTCCAGAGAGATACAAAAACTACATTTTAAAGGCTCACATGCAAATTACAGTATCCTAAGTATCCATAAACACAACAGATCTTAAATACAGCTTGCAAGTTACTTGAAAATTGCTGCTGGAGAGTCTACAGTAAAACTGCTTGCCATCACTGCCCTGCATCAAACAAATCTAGCATTCCCCCATCATAATGGGGTTCAACCCAAAGGATGCAGAAATGATATAGAATTTTTTCAAAGAATAAACTGTGCTGTGTTTGACTGGGGTAGAGTCAATTTTCTTCAGAGCAGCTGGCACGGGCCTGTACTTTGGACTTGCTGGAAACAGTGTTGATAACACAGGGACGTTTTCAGTTAGTGCTCAGACTGAGCACGGGGCCTTTTCCACTCCTCATCCCACCTCATCAGCAAGGGGAAAGAGGGAGCACAAGACGGGATGGGACAGAGCCAGGAAAGCTGATCCCATCCCATGTGGCATTTCAGGCTCAACATATAAAGGCAAGGAAAGACAGAGAAGAGGAGGACATTCAGAATGATGGTGTTTGACTTCCCAAGCCATGGTCATGCATGACAGAGCTCTACTTTCATGGAGCTGAACTTGAGTGCTGATTGAAATTGGTGCACAGCAAAACTTAAACATATCATAATCAACTAGCCATTAGAATTAGAAATACTACTGGAAGTTACCTTTGGCTGCAAAGTTTCTTCCTCTACCAAAACTACTCACTGGTTGACGCTGTGTGTTCACAAATTCATCAGTACCTGTAATTTAAAAAAAAAAAAAAAAAAGAACTAAGTTAAAATTCAAAGCTATCTTTGACTCATTAGAAGTTATATGTTACTACATAATTGCAATAAATAAAGAAGGGTTGGAAGTCAAAAGGAGAGCCTACTCATTATGCTCTCTATATAATTTGATGCTGCTATTCCATGGAGGTCACATGAAAATACCACAATAATACTGTATTTTCCTTTAATCTTGCACAATGCCCAAGGGATCAACTCTTCCAAACATCAATAAAGTCAAAAGTGCCTTTCACATACCAAATGAATCAAAACCTGGACTGAAGAGAGATGACGAGTCATTTGGTCTCTCAAGCAAGCTAACCTGCAGACACAAAAATGGCACAACATCATGATGACTTCAGGCCTAGCAAAATAAGCGACTACAAACACAGCTACTAAGTCATGCACTTGAAAGAAGTTGCCTTCTGCACCTTCTGAAATTCAAACTCTCACCTCCTTCTGTTCACTGCAGTTTACTGAATTTCAGTATACTAAATGGCATACTGCTTGCATCTGAACGTTACTAAAAATCACATTGTACACAGATGACATGTCAAGCCCACTTAGGCATAAAACAAGCACTAATATCTTAACAAAACAGCAGCAAGCAAATTGCTAGTGCAGAGAAAACTCCTCTCTTCAGTAACAGTGAACTCCTACAGCTGCCTAGCATACTTACAAAAATCATGAGAACAGGGGACACCACTGACCAACAGCCACACAGGTTGCAGGGACACAGGTTGGAGTAAGGAAAAGGAAAAGAAGCAAACATCGCCATAGTTCC
>VZTI01000403.1:222953-274952 GCA_013397865.1 Struthidea cinerea | reverse complement strand
GAGCCGCGGGCACTGACCAGCCGCGGGCACTGACCAGCCGCGGGCACTGACCGGCTGTGCCACCTTCGTGGGAACTCGGGCGTATCGTCAGAGCGGGGGCGGAGGTACAGGAACGGCGTGGAAGCCTTTCGGGCGGTCCGTGAAGCAGGGAAGTGTTGACATCGGTTTTCACGGGCCTGAGGGAGGACCCGTTAAGTTAAAAACAAAAATCGTGTTTAAAATGTAAGTTAACTCCTAAGGTGATAGTGTTATGTTTCTATAAGTATTTATCTGCAGTCCCCACGAATATATAAATGACACAAGCTTTATCCGTTGAAGACAAATCTAGTTGAACATTCCATTTCTTTTTAATTTTACTTGGATTTATCATTTGGCATTGACCATGTACCTGTTGGTTCAGTCAGAGCAACACAAAAGCTCAGCAGAGGTTCAGCTTGTATATTTAAGAGTCTTTGTTTTCCTCAAGAAGTTGGTAACTTGCATTGCTTATACAGTTTTAATCGCCTTCAACCAATGGAGTTGTAGGAGGTGTAGCTAAGGTGTCTATAAGGTGCTACAAGAGGCAACATGCTGTTCCCGTTTTAAGGAGCTCTTAATGTATGTTGGTACTTTCATGACCAGTATAACATCCTTCAGTCCCATCTGACGGAGGATTCACTCCAGGAACAGAGGAACTCTGCTGTCCTGTGTTGAAGTTCTTGCCTTTCAGTGTAGACCATGCTTATTTCTCATAATTGATATGTGCACAGCCTGCAGCTTACTTGAGAGTTATGCCTTGAACTGTATTCATCCTGCTCAGAATTGGAGTCCATATTACATCAAGTGGCACTTTTAAAAAAAAAAATTTCCTTGTTGAACTAAATACTTCAATTAGCAGATTCTGGTATTTAAACCGTAAGGGTCAGGTGGTTTTTAGAAGTAGTGGCTTTAAATAAGAAATTATCTATAAATAGCTCTCAGTGCTCCAGCTGCTGATTTTACAGCACCATGATGGCATGGTGGAGGCTGTGGGGGTAGTGATCCTCTAAGCCGTTCTCCTCCTGCCCACTATGGGAGGTTCTCTGATAAATACCCAGCTAAGCGCTGCAGTGCTTAAGCTGTGCCCATGGGGTGGTTGGGATGACTGACTGACTGAACAGTTTTGTTCCTGCTGTGGGTTAAACCGGTTTGGTAGCCCTCTTGCACAGCCTGGGCTGTAACTCTGAGTGATCTGTCGAGGTGGGTCTCTCATCTTAAAGCTTCGTCACACATATCTGTATCTAAGCCATAAACTGCCACTGTTAAATTCTCGGTGCAAGCCAACTAATACAGTTTTGCCATCCAGTGCAGACATTATTAGATCACAGAACAGCCACCAGGCTACAATGAAGTTTCTAAATCTGCTATGTCCTTGTCTTCACTCCTTCATGCTTTTTTAGACTTTGAAACCAGGAGAGAGAACCTGAAGACAGTCAAAGCAGAATCTCGTAGGGGCGAGCCAGTGAGGATTAATGAAGGCCCAGTCCTGTTAACATTACCATCTGAAAGTCATGTGGCGTGTAGCTCAGAATGAGACTGGGGAAAAATAACTTGCATAGACTAAGGTATTGTGTCGCAGTTTATGACCAGCAACAGAAAACCTGGATTATTAAATTCTAATCCACTTGTTCCCTTTTGCTGCCCTTCTGTTGTAGTGCTCCAGCTGTTTGTAGGAGAATTACAAATAGGGCAACAGGTCATACTAAGCTTCATCACAGCTGTATTAGTAAAAGTTAGGAGAGGTATGATGCTTGTGGTAGAGGAAGGCAGAAAGCAAGTCCCTGCAAGGGGAAAAAGAGAACTTGCGGAACAGTAGAATGGTGACAAGCAAATGGCAGAAGATCCAGACAGACAAAAAGGATTTTTAGAGGGGAATATTGGGTGCAGTATGTTGAGCAGAAAATCTCTATTTGCTACCAGGTGTACTACAAAGCAATCCTAGTGTCTGTGCAAGGATAATTAAACACACAAACATGTTTAAAAGGATAGAGGTTGCAAAGTGGAGTTGTTCAAAGGTTGGAGCATTAAACTTAGCTAAGTTCAATAAAAATGAAAGTTACTTAGGTAGTCTTAGTCATCTTGGTACGTATGGATTATGATATAAACTGGAAATACTGTTTATCTCAAGCCAGACAGTTCTCAGTGTCTGGCTTGACACATAGGGAATGTTTTGTTAGAGCAGCAAAGTTATGGTGTTAAGTTCACTTGTTCATAATACTGATCTGATTTACCAGCTGCTCAGCAAATCATTAGTGTTCTCTTGGATGTTTCTTTGCAGTGCTTACTACAAATCACTAAGTTTTGTATAAAAGTTAATATCTCAACATGTCCATATGCTAAGGCAAGTACTGGCATTATCCTTATTCTAAGGATAGGGATTAAAACACAGGAAAAGGATCCACAAATATTGAAAGCTCAGTTTGAGAGCAACTTGATGGCTTTCAAAATACCTAACATGATTCACTGGTGCATGGCACAAATGCTCTTTTGTATTGTCCAGTGTTGTATGAAGCAGGCTTTAAGCAGCAGGGGAAGAAAAGAGCTAACATACTCTTAAGAGGTAGGTGGTCCTTCAGGCTGTGGCTCTAGTGTTGCCTTCTTTCTTCTGCAGACCATACCCATGTCTTTTCAACTGGACAGTGAAACTGCTGGTTCTACAGCCCAGACAATCCCAAACCAGCACTAAAACAATTACCTCCCCCTTCAGATTTATACTTTTAGCTAGATCTGTTTTAGATCTCTTCCCCAATCCTGCTCTCTACCAAGACAGGAAAGAAGACAAATAGTTGTGCCACCACAAACAGGGGGAGGAAAGACTGAGAATGAACAGCACTACTTTTAACTTTCCTAAAGGCAGAGTACCATGAATTTGTATCTCCAACTCCTGCTACACTGCAGCTAACAGGAACCTCTTTTCCACTTGCAGGAAAATCCAGTTTGACGACAAATGAGTGGGGTATCCCTACAACAGCCTTCTCAATTTCTTAACAGCCATACTTTTATTCCCAGAGACCCATACTAATTGTTTGCATGCAAGAGTAGTCTCATAGAAGCTGTAACCATGGTGTGTCATAAAAAATACAAGCAGAATGAAGTTTGTCAAACAACTTTGGTTTTTGATGTGAATTCTTTGTGTTTGGCATCCCAGTCCTGATTATAAGCTTTATAGACCATATAGACAATATTCCAAGTCCCATCACAGGTTTTTGAAAGAAACATCCTGAGTGAGATGAGCATACATCAGATACTCAGTATAAGAAGCATCTTTAGCTGACTAATACAGTATGAAGGTTACAGTTGGGAAGAAGCTACTGTAATGGAAACAGGCAGTAAGTTCAGATATCATAACTCACTCCATTCTATGTATTAAAAATGCTTGTGGTGAATGTAGTCCAGTCAAAAGGCATAGATGGTAGATAAAAGAGATTAACCAGGTTGATTCTTCATTTTGCTCTTCTGTAGGTGCTAAAAAGTTAGAAGCGGAGAAATTCTTCAGCCTTTTCTCAATATTCTGTGCGAAGACTGTCTTTCCCATGCAAACTATTTTAAACAAGGTCACAGTTTTCTAAACTTCTTGCACCTGCAGGCTGTTTTGCAAGATTGTTATGGCTTTGACTTTGAAAATATTTTGGAATAGGTATCTTAAAACTTGGCCAATCCTCTCAAGGGGTGGATGGCCGAAGAACCAATTACCCATTGCCATTCAACACACTTTTGCGATCTATCCTATAAAAGCAGTCAGAAAATTATTAAAGTGCTTCGGCTTCCACTTGTTCATAAGCCTGGACTCTGTGTCGTTTTTTCTTTATGTGTCTCGGACATAACAGCGACACTCTTCTGCTTACAGTTGCCCTTTAAACTGTACTAGCTCCAGCCTTTACATGTATGATAGCCACATCTATTTGTAGAGTAGCCAGTTTGCTTGTCATAAGCTTGCTGGTCATAAACTTCATTGTTATCAACAATAAGTACTTGAAAAATAAGCTGTCTTTGCAGACCCAGCTTCTAAGTGACCCTGAAGAGCCAGTGAGCAACAGCTCCACAAACCTCAAATCATGCTGTCAAGCCAAACTTAGTGTGTGATATATTTTGGAAGGATTATTTTGCTTCATGGACTCCTATAAAATCTGCATTCTTTCTTTGTGGCAGTAGTGCAGAAAAAATCAAACTGGTGATCAGTGTTGTCAGCATTTGTCAGGTTGACTCATAAAGCACAAGTATTAATAAGTTTTATGGACGGGATGCTCATTTTATCTGCTTAATCTGTCTCACAAACCATGGCCTGTAGAAGGAAGGGATGTCTGTACTGCGATCTTATGGAAGATTCTGGCTGAAAACACTGACTGTTTGGGATTTGAATGTATTTCAATTTTCAATTCAGGCACTAGGAATTTAAATTTTCATCTGCATTTCTATGGCTAGATCTGAAGTGTGATTCAGATTTTTAAGAGAGATGCAAAATGCAAAACAAGGGAAGGGGATCATGTTTGACACCTAGATTTGTCTGTTTGTAAAATGAATACAGGATGTTCAGTTGAGAAAGAATAGACTAGACTAAAAGAAGGTAATACCATATTTTAATGGGAATGGTAGAGGACTGGGTGGATGTCTGTAGCAGTGTATGAGATCTCTGGGGCCTGTGTTGTTGTTTCAGAAGTATTTAGATGTTGCAGGAAGCTGATGTGCACCAGGGTAAATTTTGACTGGAAGGGCATCAGTAGGGAGAAAGGAGAAACCCTAGAGCTGTAGAAAAATTGGAGGAGCCAGTAGAAAAGAAGTTTGCAAAAGGGAAGCTGTAAACAGAGTTTGGAGAGGAATAGTGTGTCACATGAAAGGAAGTAAAAATATTGGTATGAACTAAGATACTGCTTTGTAAGTAGTGCTTAGTAAAGGTGGGTTGGGAAAGCAATTTTGACAGCGTGTAGGAGAGACAGAAATTAGAAAGGACATGAGGAGTAGGAATCCATTTGCTAAGCATCACCAGAGGAGCTAAGAGGGGTGAGCGTATGTTTAGCTGGGCCAAAGGACCAGAAGCAGTATTGTGGAAAAGAAGGACTTTCAAGTAGAGGATCAAAACTGATGTTTTATAGAGGGCTGGAGTGGCAGAAGAGAGAAAGCAGTAAGTTAAAGGTGATAACAGGATCCCCTGGAAAGGTTCTGAAAAAGGTAGAGGCATAAAGCTTTAGAGAGTGTAACAGCAAAAGTAAGTGTAGGAGAAAGGATGCTATCAGCAAGTCCAAATAAGTCTCTTAAGATTGCCTTGATTATTACCACTGATTACTTATTGTATCCTCTCAGAGAGCTAAAGTGACCAATACGCAATCATGCCTTTAAACTCAAAGCCATGCCTTTAAACTTAGTAACTTCTAATCTCTTGTTGTGGATGTTGAAACTAGGAGGAATCTGCAAGATGAAGTGGCTTCTATGGCACTATCCCTCCCTTGCACAGGCATGCAGGCATACAGATAACAAGCCCCAAACTCAACACTGATCTGGGTTTAAAGCAAAAGAAAGAATGGTTATTTTTCATCTGTGTCAGTCTTCCCTGTCCAGTTCAGTATGGGATCACGCAAATGCCATGGAGCTGTCAAAGCTGGACTTAAGCTTTCAGTATAATTTCCATAAACTGGGTCCTTTAGTGTCCCCTGTCCTTGAGACCAGAGAGGCATTACCTGCATCTGTCTTCTAAAAAGCACTTCCTTTAAAAGCAGGTTGAGCCAGTCTGAATGCTTCTGCAGTTCCTGCCACATTGTCCATCAGTGTTTTCCCATACGTCCTTCAGCAATTTTTTCAGCCCCAGAGAGCAGATGTGGTTGAAAACTGGTAACTTTCCTTTTTCATCCTCTCTTTCAGATTCTTTGGTCTGTTTGTTTTGTTGGGGTTTTTTTTTGCAGAGGTGTTAGCAGGATAAGCTAATGGAAGAGGATTGACAATATGCAGCTTGGAGGGGATAGAACCGTGTCAGTGCTCAACTTGGATTGGTGTGATTTCTGAGATCAGGCTTTTACGGTGAATATTTCCATGAGGATGCAGAAGGATGATACACACTTTATTCTTTCTATCTTCTTCCACTGCCATTCCAGGTTTCAAACATCCAGCACTACCCGTCCTTGTTTTGTGCCATCTCTGGTTGTCATTTGTCTTTCCATCAGCCTGTTTCACATTTTAAAGCGTTCGGAAATGATGAAAGAACAGATACTTCTACCATTGTTGTTTCAAGGTGTCCTGGGTTCTGGCATTTTTGTTAGAAGGAGTCCTGGCTGAGGAATTCCTCGTAAGATAGCAGGGATGAGAGCTGTTAAGCCATTATGTTTGTTCAGTTGCACACAACGGAACAAGAAAGTCATTGTAATTCAATCTGAGTAGAAATCCATTAGCTTAAAAGCTATCTGTTCTCCACTTTTTGGCCAGGAGTGGTCTAAATGCATGTAATAGTTATTATTAATGCATTATTAAACCATTTATTGCCTTTAATTCAAAAAGCCTGGACACAGTGGACTGCGATAGTTTGATCCTTATTATGGGAAATATACTGGAACTGAAATAAACTACCAATGTGTCTGCTGCAAAGTTTGAAGTAATTTAGTGAAACAGTAGGCTCTCATAACTGATAGGTTGTTCTCAGCTATGCCATTATGCATTAGAAATACAGGTCTTTTAGAAATTTATATTTAGTTCATACTGCCTTGTGGTGCTAAAAGAGATTAAGGGCTACATAGTGTGTTTTAAAATAATAGTGTCCCCACAGTATATGCCTCATGATGTTTGCATTATGGAATGAGAATTCTCAAGTGGCATGTTGAAGTCATTTACTGGTGCTTTTTACCCCAGGAACTTCTGAAGCTGTGAGACTCTACCAGTGTTAAGTTTATAGCAGGGACACAGTTTTGCTTAACTGCAGTTGACTCATTTCTTTTTTTCTTTTTTTTTTAGTCTAGAATAACTGACAGAATCTAAAAGGAGACATACTCATCAAATATGGAAGAGGATACCAAACCTATCTTGGTTCCTGTGGGAGGTGATGAAAGTAATTATGGAATAATGAATATACAGTTTAATCCAGAAGACTATAAGTGCAAAAGGTATGAGGAAAGATGAACCTGCAGAATTACTATATAGCAAAGAGTTGTTTAATCTTTGCTTTTGACAGCAGAATCTTACAAAGACAGAAGGTGCACATTTGGAAACCGGGATCTCTGTACAAACAGTTCCTACTTCGTCACTGTATGATAATATTTTATTTCCAAGTACCTGGTGAACAGATACTGTGTTTAGTTTACAAGGGTAAGATTTTTCCATTGCCATCATTTCTGAGAGAGCTCTCCATTAAGAACTCACCATGATTCTTTTAAAGTGCTCTTCAAACATGGAATATTGTGTGTATACTGGAGCATGATTTTTTTAATTTAGAACAACTAACTGAAATGTTGAGACTATGCAAGAAAGTTTGCTAGATGTCATAGGTAAATGGCTATCGGTATGTATAGATGGTGCTGTATGCATTCTGCAGGTGGTGCTGGAAAAATACATTATTTGCTAGTACTAAATGAGCTGAGTGACCTTTACTGCCTTTTAAGAAAAAAAAGTGTAGTGCTTTCTGAGATTGAGCAAATATGAAAAATTCGTCAGTCCAGCCTTACTACTGTGCCTTCAAAATAATACCTCTAGCTAAGTTGTTATTTTACATGTTTTCCTAAGAGTTTAACATCTCCCCAAAGGGGGTTGGAATGGGAGACTTCCTCTGCTGCATTTTTGTGGGCTGGTCGTGGAACCAAAACTGAGATCAGACTGGGAACTGCCCTTCTGATACTAGCTGAAGGCATGAGCTCTGCATTTTTAGATGAAGGAATAGCACCATAGCACCTCTTGGACCTATTTATGGTTCTTTTTTTCCTCTTTACAGCCATCATATTTCAGTAACGCAGTTTTCCTGAAGGAACTGAAGATGGCACTGTTGCATACAAAATCACGTTGTCGGAGGCCACTTCAGCCAAAAAATGAGTTCTTGAGGACAGAGCTTTGATACTATCTCAGCCTCCAGCTTTGGAAAGCTGTGAGAACCTACTTACATGCTCTTCTCTGCAAGTCAAGGAAGGAGGACAAGGGTCTGAGTGAGGGAACAAAGGAAGCACAGGTGTAGAAGCATATAGAATTGTGTATATAAAGGCTAGGGAGTACTTTCAGGTGGAAAAGGTAACTGCGAATGAATGTAAATTAAGTATTTTCTTTTTTTGTGGAGTATCTGAGCCCCTCATGACCTTCTTGTCATAAGAAGACCTCTAATCTGTATGACTTTCTGGAGTAACTTGTTTTGGAGGAAGTGTGTGTTCTGTTTGAGGAGCAGTGGGTTTCAGGTGTTGTGGTGATGAAGTAGCAATGAGAGAGGTATTTTGAAATACCTAAATGCTAAGCCTCACTTTTCTAAATGAGGTTAGGTATTGTTTCCATATTGTGTGGTTGTGTTTTTTTCCCTGTGATTTCTCAAGTCTGGATACTCAGCTTCATAAAAGATCATAGCCTCTGGCATTTGGTTCCTTTCCTAAAAGCAGAAGTGTGTACTTGGATTGTGTGCCCACATTCACGGCCTCTAGTTCTGCAGATCTGCCTAAATGTCCTTACTGCTCCTCTCTTGAGTTCATTCTCCCATTTCTGCGACCTAGGTTTTTTGCCTTTCAGGTATGCAGAGGCACAACGATGAAGGGCATGAGGCCTGGGATATCAGAAAGACCTGGAAATCATAGAGGGGCCAAACAGGTTTGAACTCCATTTCTATACTAGAATAGGCAACCCCCACACTTTAAAAGAAGAAATAAGGAAGAAGAGTCCATTGGGGTCTGTGTCAGTCGTGGTTAGAGCAGTGGACAGTTTGAAGGGCTTCTTCATTAAACCTTTAGGGAATAGCAGCTCCCGGGAAGGAGATTATTACACACAAAAGTATCAAACAGTGCAAATGCAGTAGTACAGTGCAGCATGGTTTTGCTCTGTTCCTTTTTTTAACTTGTTGTTCAGAAACTGGACCCGAGTGGGTGCTTGATCACTTTTGCGTTGAGATAGCTCTTCAAATGTTGTGTGTGATTTGCTGTAATTACAGTTTGTCTGTTTTAGTGCTGATCTGTACTTTTGTTTGGGTTGTTTGAGATTTGAGGCATTTGCATAGTTATTTGGTTTTCTTAACAGCTTGGAGGATTTGGGATTTTTGAAAGGAATGCTTTTCTTCGGTGTTTACATAAGAACAATGAGCTAATTGTTTTTTAGAGTTGTAAATTACTTTGTCTAGTATTGTTTTGCTAATTTTGGGGAAATATAAAGCCACTTTTAATCCTTTTAAAGAGGATGTTGTGGTTCTTCGCAGTGACCAGAATTACTCACACGGTATTCAGTGTGTTTTTCCCATTTTGTAGGGCCCTTTGGAAACTAGAATATCATTGCTGCAGTGGCTTGTTGGTGATTATTGTATGCAAAAGAGGGAGTTTCTTGTTTTCTTCGAACTGCTCTTTAAATCTGTTCACTGTCAACAGATACTGCAGTTGTCAGTCGGGAACACTTGAATCTTCAAAGAAGCAATTGATGTTTTGTGTTGGTTATTTTGCATATGAAAAAGATGACAATACCTCCTGCTAAAGGGAGTTCAAGCCTTCTGCCTTTTTTTCCTATTCTTTTTGAAGTCCCACAGGTCGCCAGAATGTAGGAGGCATCAGTAAGTTAAATTAAACGGCTATAAATTAAACAGTGTCTGTAGATGGCAGTCAGCGAAGCCTTTTTCATGCAAAAGTGGTTGATTCCTTTTATTTTCAAAGTTCTTTTAACTTAGAAGAAAGTAGGCAATGGTTGGCAACCTGTGCAAATCTATCCTTTCTGCATTCATTATGCCTTTACTACTCCATACCAATGTGATCATTTTACATCATGGCTTCCTTTCCCTATTTTTCTCTGTTGCCAACATTTTTGTGAATGCCTAATACTGCTTCTTATTAACTGGAAAAAATTGTAACCTTAATTAAGAACCTTCATATTTCTTGGTAAGGGACGAGTAAAATAGCTTTTGTCTTTGACACAGGAGAGGAACAGTGATTGAAATGTGGTGTGGTAGAACTTGTGATTCCTAGTTTGTGGTGATTCCAAAGCAGAAAAATTTAGGTAAAGTGTATTGCCAGGAGAATGAAGATCTTACAGAATAGCTGTAAGCATGCTGTTTAATGCTTCAGTAAATTCAGACAGCTTAGAAAGTAGAAACCAAGTCATTTGCGGAATTCTTTGATACAGATTTCCTTAAGAGAAGCACACTGATACCTGTCATCACAGAGGATCCTGAGTTGGAAGAGGCCCACAAGGATCCTTAAATCCAACTCCAGGCCCTTCACAGGACAACCCCCAGAATCAGATCATATGCCTGAGACTGGTGTCCAAATGCTTCTAGAACTCTGACAGGCTTGGTACCATGGCCAGTTCCCTGGGGAACCTGTTCCAGTGCCTGGTGTTCCCATCCAGATAGGCAGTTGCCAATTATGAAATAGCCACCTATTCTTACTACTTTTTCTCCTTACCTTAATTTCCAATAGAGTGAATCAGTTTTACTCCTTATGTATATGTTCTGTGCCATATAGAGCATTCCTGTAATAATTTGGTAACTCAGTAAGACAATAAAGCTGTAGGAAATTTACTAGCTTTATTTCTGTGTGACAATCCTATCACGTCCCTGAAAAGTAAGTGATTGATATGGGGTGTCAAAGAAATCTGTGTAGTAAGCTAAAGTGTTTCCTTGTGGTCTCTTTGGAGGAAAAAAATTGTAAAGCATCCTGTAAAGAAGGTTTTTACATACTTGTTTAAAAATGAAAAGCTTGTCTAATGTCAAGTCATTAATAGCATCATGTAGAGCTACAAGACATAGTGTTACAAAAAAAAAAATCTATTATACTGTAATAACTCAATGCTTACCATGTTTTTGATCAGATCTCAACCAGCCAATCTAACCAATTGTTAGATGTTTAAAAATACTTCAGCAAGGTACTTGAAAAGCAGTATTATTTAATTTAAAAGTTCTTGAGATATGCATTTGTCTTACTCCTTCAGTGCCCTGCAAGATGTAGTACATTGCTGAAAATATCCATAAGATGAATGTAACACCCTTATGCAAAATTTTATGTATTTGGTCAGTGTTCCTTTTATGCCATTCTCTCTAGCCCTCCAAATCCAACACTAGAACTTTGCTTATCACAATATTTGGGAACAACCTTAATCATGAGCATCTCTTTTCATTTTCTTTGCTTGCAAAAATTGCTACTGAAGTTCAAAACATGAGGAAGTTTGGACAGAAACACTCTTCTTTCTTTTCCTGGACTGTCTCTAGAGAATTATTATTAGCTGTCCCTTTGTGTAAGTAAGAAAAGACGAGTGTAGCTGCAGGTTTTCTGGGAATGTTTTCTGAAATACACCTACAGAGTGTGATGTATGGAAGATGTGGACCTCCTGCATGAGGTCCTGCAAGTTGTCTGTACTCATGGTGCTGTGGAATACAGCAGTGTTTTACTGGTGTGTTTGCCCTGGTAAAAGAGCATTGTTTTTCAGGCTACCTGATGAAATAGTAATTGTAATTGTGTCCTTTAGTGTGGATGAAATTCAAGAGACATTATACTTTATCTCAGTGCATGAAAATTGTCTGCAGTGTTTCATGTCATAGTCACACCCTCCAGTCATGTAATCACTCCCCTTCCCCCAGATCATATTGTCCAACATTCTTTTCATAATCATTTTGCCATGTGAGAGATATAATTGCTTGTATAAATCAGATTTTTTTGTAGGAATGTATTGTAGCTGCTAATACTTGCATGTACAGAGTGCTTGCCTGCTAGACATAAGGTCCCTAAATAGAGTTTTTCAAAATATATCCTAGATTATATCCTACCTGCTTTGGGCTTTGAAATTCTCAGTCTTTGAGAACTTCTTTGAGTCCCTGACAGAGCTTCTCAGACTCCCATTTGAGTTATGCCTACAACCAGTCTTTGATCTGGTTATTGGTGGGAACAATACCTTGACCCTGATCCTAAACAGGGTGCTACCCTCTCCTAGTGGAGATCGGGGAGCAAGGTTGCCTCCCAGCCTGCTCACACAGCTTCCAAGTCAGACTGATGTTTTCAAAGAGATCTGCAAGTAACATAAAATTGATGGGTGGTCAGTCTGTTTTAGCAGTCACTTGCTCAGGGCTAGTGGTGCAGTGGTACCCCGGAAGAAATACAATTAGCTGCTGCTTTACATAATTTTCATTCTCAACAGATGCACAGGAGCAAGGATCAAGAGAGGAAGTAGCCCAAGTACTGGTAGCAATAAACATATGCACTCCTCTAGTCAGGAAGCAGAAGCAATAAGTATATAGAATTTCTTAGGGATTGTTTACTTTTATTTTCTTTTCCTCACCCATAGATTAGATTCTGGATCATACTTGTTTGTTTTGTGCTAGACCATAAGTTGCTTGTTGAATCCAGACTCTGTTCATAATACTGAAGAAAATGAAATGTCTTTCTTTAAACAATTTTTTACCTACAGATAGGTTTTTGCTACACATAGTATTTGTTTGGTCATTGACTAACAACACTGCTTTCCCCATAAAACAGGATGTTGTATTCATGTTTTCTGTTACTTTAATTTTAAAATCATCCTTAGCTTTCACCTGCATTGCTTTAAAAAATAATCTCGCTGTCTTACACTCTGGAAGAGTTTTCTTTAACATCCATGTTAGCAGTTGTTGAACACCATTTTGAAAGAAATCTTTGTCACAGATCTACTCACTTTGAAGCAAAATGTAGACTTTGTCTCACTAACCTTTCCACAGTTGCAGTGGAATTTTATGGGCATATACTAATAATATTAAATGGAGATGAGGAAAGAGGTGAAGGTCTTCACACTGTGCAGCTCCTGTGTAATTAGCAAAACACATACTTTTAAGTGTTCTAAATATAGTGCATATCAGCGATCCAAAAAGAAAACAGCAGAGAGCTGAGTGGAGGTGGGGCGGCATTTAAACAAGTTACTTTTCGTCTTTTCAGCACTACATTCTTTATTTTACAGGTCTTTTAATGAAATATATTTTAGCTGTGTCCAATGATTGGCTCAACCTAATAAATTTTAAGCTAAAACAAGTGAAGTCCTTAGGAACAGACAGTCCATGAGTATTTTTGTACTTTATCTACATGTGGAATGTTGGCCCCGTGTGCCTGTGTTCTGGGTAATAAAGCTATTGCTTAACATTTTTTTCTGTTAAATTGAGATATCTCTCTAATTGTTTATAGGAACACCACAAAAGAGCACACACAAAACATGAATTTCCCCCATCATGTCATAATAATAGGAAGAAAAGTCAATTGAGAATGTTTTAAAGAATTAAAAGTGTTCATTTTCATTTCAGTAAGTAGGAAATAAATTAGTAAGTCTAAGCCATTTTTTTCCATGATGAAGGAATATGTAAGAATTAATTAAGATAAAAGGAAGAATGAATTTGTGGAGATGGAAGTTTGTGTTCTCTATTTTCCACTTTTGTGAGTCAGGTTTTCTTATTTTCATAGATGCTCCCACCTACTGTCTCCTCTTAAGCACACAGGAATAGGAACCTATCTTCATGTCTTCCAAAGATAGAGCAAAGAACTATATTCCTTATCTTCCTTACAGATAAAACATGGTATCATAGTACAAATGCTTAATGATTCATTGGGAAAGAGAATAGGAACGTTTTTATGGGTGGTATTGACAGCTGGGGCTGGAGGGGTTACCCAAGTTCCTTTGTAGTCTGAAACATAAATGAATATCGAAAACCAGTCAATTCGAATAGATTCTGCTCATATTACAGAATAAATGGCATGGCTTTATTGCTGACGTAGTTCCTGTTTTTAGTAGTTGGAAACTTGTTGTGATCTCTGCTTCTATGGGTTTTCAAGTGATTTAAACGTCAGCCTGGAAGAGGTAGATCAGAAAGCTGTTGAGGTAGTTTTAAAAATTAAAAGCCCTGCTGAAAGGAAAAAAAACCCCAGTGTATTAAGGCTTAGAGGCCACCAGTGTCCTCTCTCTTGTTTGAGAAATTAGCCTCTCAGTGCCAGCAATGAATGTTGGTTTTAAGCAAGGGCAAAGTATGCCTATATGGAAGTAAATTATACTTGAGTTAGAAAAGAAAATCTCAGCAATGCCTTGATTCAGACACATTTGTCTGGTAGTGCTCCTTGCACGAATCTGGATTTATGTCACGTTCTAACTTTAGGAGCAGCTTTCACTGTGCATCCTGGGTACTTCTGTGTGTGCAGAGAAGACAAGGGGCATGTGGGTGTGCCCACTTTCTCCTTCGGCAGCCATGGCTGTGCCTGCAGTCTAACTGAGGTGGGGAAGAAGGAAGCGAGACAAAGTCCATTCCCTGTTGCCTTGACTTAAAAATAGCGTGAGCACATGGACATATTTGGGTTTGGTTCCTTCCCCACTAAACACAATTCCACGTAATATTTTCAGCTGGATTAGTAGTTCCTAATCTTTTCGTAGGTGGTTCTCACTGCCACCGCTCATTCCTCTTTCTCTGCTTTCTGCTTCTGCACTCTCATGGTTTCTGTTTCTACCTCTGTTCCTCAGCACTAGTTCTGGCAACGCCAGTTATAAGCACTAATAAGCTTGCCCAAGCCTATTAACATGTATTTCTGGTTTGATTCATTGTTGAAAACTAACAGCTGGATGTTAGGTCTGATGTTAGGTTGCTCTGCAGAATGTGGGCTGGAGGCCATTTTAATTTGGATGATAAACTCATGGTTCTTTCATGGATGGCAGCTTCCCTCAATGGCATTGATTGATATTTTTGCACTTGCCTTGTGCCAACGAATGACAAAACCATCCTGAGTACTGCTGACCTGTTCGTTCTCTGAGTTGTATGTTAGATCTTGTGTTCCACAGTTTTAAGGGTTTTCCTTTTTTCTTTTTTCCCCTCCTTTAGACCATTTCACGTGGAGCCCACAAACATAGTCACTGTGAATGATGACACGCAAAGAGTCACTGATGAAGCTTCAGCAATGAATAAGCGAATTCATTACTATAGCAGGCTCACATCCCCTGCAGACAGGGCATTGGTAAGGCAGAGACAGGGCCTCATTACTGGGTGGTGTCTGGCATGTTGGGTCTTACACAGCCTAGATTTATAAAAGCAGCGGAAATAAAGGTTGGGGGAGGATTGTTCTGCAGCTTGCTTTGAATTAAGTATCTAGTAGCTGAGTGCCTTAGAAAGGTTTTGTTTTATCACAAGCTGTTATTTACTTCTTGTGCAATGCCTTCACCATTAAAAGAAAACCTACAAACAACATGAATTTTATGAGAGTGACCCAGGTTGCCCAGATTTCTCCGATCTATAAGATATAAGCAGTTTAAGCAGCTGCAGTAATTGAACTGTTGAGCTAGCATGATCTCTTCATAGTGTGTTTACACACATTTTGCAGAAGAAAAATGCATTTTTCAGCTCTCTAGCTAGAAATTCTATCAACTGTTTGTTGGTTTTTTCCCCCCAGGAAGAGAATTAGCATAGTACAACCTCTTTGTTCTTTTTTAATTTTTTTTTTTAATGTAATTTCCTGGAAACATTTTGTGACTTACAATAGTTGACTTGCTGTATTCAGGACAATTAGTTATATTGATGTTACTAATAAGTCTTTTTTTTTATCCATTTGTTAGATTGCTCCTGATCACGTACTCCCAGCTCCTGATGAAATCTACGTGTACAGTCCATTAGGAACTGCTTTTAAAGTTGACAGTTGCACAGATGGCTATGGTAAAAACTCCAGTCTAGTGACAATGTATGTTAAACACCTTGCCATATATTAGCCACAAAATGCATTATTATTGAATGTTCTATATAGCATATGTTGCTGTGAACGGAGAACGGTGAAAAATAACGACATGAAAGTCCAAGTCCAGGAGGGGACTCCAGTGAGCTCGAGTGACTGATCGAGCCAGATTTATTAATTAAAGATCGCTTTTATAACCCAGTTCGCAAGATGATAGAAAGCCATTGGTTCTTTTACCAACCACCCCTTGGTCTATTGGCTGAAATTCACAACACCCATTTCATAATATTTGTTTCAATGTGAACCATAACAATTCTGCGTAACAAACCCAGGTGCAAGATAAAGAGTTAGTTTACAAAACCATCTTAGCTGTTTTCATCTAGTCTGCGTGTGAAAGCAATGTTCTCACAGAATATTGAGAAATGGCTGAAGAATTTCTCTGCTTCTAACTTTTTAGCATCCTTAAGTATACATAACTGTTGTTAACTAAGAAGACAATATGAAGTAAGAGTAGTTCTTAAAATATTGACTGGATTTTTTCTTCCTAGATTTATGATATGGAATACCATGATGGGTACATCCATATTAAGTATCCCATGGGGAATAAAACAGGTAAACTATGAAAAATGTATGCATATGAAAATGCTTTTGGTAACATGGCTAACTCTTCATTTTTTAATAGTATATTTATAAATAAAATTACTTGTATTTCTCCCTCTTAACAGGCAGGCTTCACTTCTGGAATTACTCTCATCTTACTGATGGGCATTTTGACTCTTTATTGCTGTTACAGAGTTGTGAAATCACGGCAAATGATACGTAAGAAAGCCAAAGCTTCATAATGCAAATATTTCCATTAAGTGTGAAATACCAATATGTAATACATTCTGTTTGTATGTGTCTTTACTGTATGTTAGACCTGACCTGCAAATAAAAGCTGTTCCATTGAATATCTCTATTTTTATAGTCTGTGTCTAAGCTCTGTATGCTAAATGACTGTCTTCCCTTATTAGGTATTCCTTCAGTTGCTTGGGACCTCAGTATTATAGCCAAAGACAAACACTCAGCAAGCAGGGTTTCAGATGTTCACTTATTAAGTTTTTGGGGGCCTGGAGAGTTAGAGGCATCTTTTCTCCATAAGCACTGTCGAGAGCTCCATATGTCTGACCAACCTGCACAGTGGAACAGTGTGGGCTGTAGCTGTATCCCCTTGTGTTGTATGCCTGTATTACCCTAATATTTGTGTATATTCTGTGTTGAAAGCACTTTAAGTACAGTCAGTGGCTAAAGCAGTCACTGACAGCGGCTCTAATTAGAGTGTACTTTTATTGTTCAAAAGTCATCTTGCGGCTCTTGTTTGGTTGGTGCTTTTGTGCATAAATTAACCTCTAACTTGCTCAAATAAAGGCTATTAAGACCTCCAGTTTGTGACTGGACTCATTTCAGGGCACTGTTGAGGAATAGTTCATGGTCTGGCCTACTTTGCTGTAACTCCTGCAAAAGGCTTTAGCTGCAAATGCATGGTGGCATTTTTGCCATGTCTTATTTCAGTGCTTCTGAAAGTATTCAAAATTAGTAGTAGGGCCACAATAAAAGTCTCTACTTTAGGCTTCTTCAGTCAAACACTTAATGAGTGCTATAAAGTTACTGGCAATTTTCTTAGTCCTTGAAAGTGCTAAGAATGTGTGTCAGAATATTCTAAAAAAAACCTCCACATTTTGTCATGAATAGTTCTACTAACTCTAATGTAACATTCCATTTAGATATATTTTTGGTTTTTGTATCTTTTTCAGCTTTAACAGATACCTCAAACTGGGAATTCCCAGATGTTTGCAAGTATTACTTTGGATCCTTTGGTCAATGGTCAAGCCTCTTATTTTCTATGGTATCACTTGTTGGAGCCATGGTTGTTTATTGGGTACTTATGTCCAACTTTCTGTTCAACACAGGGAAATTTATATACAGTAAGTATAGATTTTTGGTTAAGTTTTACAGCAGTCCTTTGGAAAGATCAAGACTGCTTTATACTGAAAAAGGATTGTCCATTTTATGTAATCTTGATTTTCCTGGTACTTTGCATGAAAAATCAGTTGAGAATAAGTAACTATATGTGGTGTTATGGGCAAAGTCCTGTGTGTTTTCAAAGCCAGTTTCTCAATTTCTCAAAGTGTAGTTTTCGTGGTATAGTTTAAACAACCTAAACCTGGTTGCTTGTTTCCACTCTATTTTCACTCCCCCTTCATTTGCATGGGTGTGTCTATTTCAACAACCCTATAACAGGCTAGACTGTTGAAATGATTCAGGATAATGAAAAACTATAGTTTCATTATAGATTTCAACAAACACACGGAAAGTATTGCCATATAGGAAGTTTTGGCAAGTGTCCGTGAGGGAACAATGAACTGTTTCACAGTAAAAATGATTCTTAGTGTGGCATTGCTACAAAAGAAAACTCATTGGGTTTTTATACCCTGGTACATGCACAGGCACGAAAGCATTTGTGCATGTAATCAGTGTAGAGTTGTGGGAATGGATGATGGAATTGAGAGCTTTGAAAATCTGACTCATAGTGTTGAATAGGTTGACTAAGATTCAAGAGATTCTGTTTTGAAGGTAGTTAACAAATCTCTGAGGCAAATAACAGCACAGACACTTAAACCTCTTAAACAGTGTTTAATTAGAAGTCCTGCCATCCCTGAAGGACATACTTAGCTATATTGGTTAATGACTGATGTATTTTATAGCTGACCTAATTTATATGTTGTTACAGCCATTTCATTTTAGACTTTGGGGTTTTTTAAATAAGATTAACACTTAAATTATTCTAAATGAAATAGTGCCAATTCTAATAAGCAAAATTCAAAATGGTGAAAAGAGCTTCTCTTCTAGGAGAAAAGTCCTGCTTTTCCATGGGACTGGCATGTTATTTTATCACTTACCTCTATTTGTTTGGAGTTCTTATTTAAGTTATTTGGTCTGAGATAACAGTCACTGACTTCTTCTAACTTTCATACTTAATTACTAGGTAATAAAACATGTAACAGGATGTAGGTTTGACACAATGGCATGTTCCTGCCATGTGTTTCTAAGTATTCTAAGCAGGCTACTGTATTTAATTCTAATACATTCAGATGACTTTTTAAAACATCTGCGCATACAATTTAGGTGGGAAAAAATTGATTTCCTGAGGGAGGATGGTCTAGAAATCCGTAGTACACAAAGAATGCAAGAATGGTGAACTCAGTACAATATCATGTCTTTCCTTTAATGTGGTGTCGCATGGTCTTGTTCAGTTTTTGTTTTATGAAAAAAAAAATCCACAAATGCAGTTTCTAGTCCTAAACTGCTTTTTAAATACAGAAGAAACAAAAGTTGACATTTGTAACAACTTTGAAAGTGCTTTAATTCTGTAAGAGCTATTAATTTTGATGGCTTCGCACTAGGTAGTTTTTTTTAATTAGGAACACAAAATAATGATTAAGTGAGGAGGTGATCAGTGATTTTAGTTAAATCTTCTGATTGCTGTATACACTGATCTAGTAGAAGTAAGTATGAGAAATTTATTTGTGATTCAGGGTGTCATAAATCAAAATAAAGAAAGAAGAAACAGTTTTCTTCCCACAAGACTTTTTACTTTCTTTATGAGAAACAAGCTGCTTTTAATTGCATTTAAAAAATCTGAGGCCAACTGCCCCAGTCGATTTTCTGTGTGCATAACACACCAACATGCAACAGAAGCAAAAATTAACTAGTGACACACTACTTCAGTTTCCAAGCTGATGGAGCATTTTCTGTGTGTATATATACATAAATATAATGAAATTGCTATCCAATACCTTCTTAAAGGTGAGGTTGCAGAAACTTGGAAATAACTGGTGTGGTATAGCAGTAAAGTAGCGCAGGAGTGTACTGGAAATAAAACAGTACTAGAGATGCCTGTAGACAGTGACGCTTAAACCTTTTTCCAGAATTTTCCATGGATACATGGAAAAAGCATCCCACAGAGCCTCTTTTGAAAAAGAAAGTATTAGAAAATGAGTAAGGGAAGCTTTTCCTGTATAATACTATCTGGACTAGGGGTATGTTTGCATGCCCTCTTTTTCTATCCCAGAAGAGGCTGGATTTGAGATGCATCTCTCACTGGCCTACTGTTCAACACTACCAACCGAGTAGCTGGGAGAAGTGGAGGTATGCTTGTGGAACAGGAATCCTAGGAGTGGGGAGTCTTGGGAAATTTATAAATGGACAGGGCTACTGAGAAGAAAGTAGTACAGTGTGGAGCTACTTTAAAACACTTCTACAATAGTTTGAAAATTTTCACTTGGGTCTGGGGGGAGTGCAAGCTGCTGTATTGTGCCTCTGATGTAGTTTTCCAAAATATTTTCTTACTTAATTTTAGTCAAGTCAAGAGATGAAAGCCTAATAGCAGGTTTGGGACATTGATAGTGAGATTTTCTTCTTTGCAGACTTCGTTCATGACATTAACGTAACAGATATTGTTCCTGGCACCAATGGAAGTAACAAAGGTAAGAAGCCCTTATGGTATTGTGTTTCCAGTTTTGGGGTGGGGGTTTAAAGGCAAATCATGTTTCAATGTCTAACCACATTCCAGTTATAAAGTATATATTGGAAGTTGTAACTATGTGTTTCTTAAAAAACTGTAATTTCCTATCTGGGATTTGTACTTCCACAAATAACCACACACTTGGAGATCTTAATATTTGGGGAAGGAAAAAATAAGTAAAGAAAGTGGAGGTGGGAATCAGTATTAAAAAGTCAGTTACAAGTTTCTGTATGCCCAGATACATCCTCCTTAAAAGCCTGATTGTTAATTTTTTAACAGTAGTTGCACAATGAGGAATTGCCTTAAGGAATTTTAACTTTTCACACCCTAAATTTGAGGCGCCTTAGTTCTGTTTACTGTTTAAAATCTTGACTGGGGCAGCTTTGCTACTCACCAGTTCTGCAGCAAGATAATTTTTTAAAAAACTTATGTAAGAACAGCTTTAATGATGCTGAGTGCAAAAAAGAAATAAGTGTCACGCTACTTGAGCCTCTGCTTGTGCTTTCTGGAGCGTCTGACATTTACACAACTAAGGGAAGAAACTGCAGTCAAGTATGAACATAGATCTGCTCAGAGTTCTTAAGCAGGCAGAATAATGTAGAACGAAGACAGGAGCAAGACAGGCATTGTCAACCCCTGAATCTTGCTGCTTCTGTTATAGTGACTGGATCCGTACTGCTTTCTGAGGAAGCAGAAAGCTTTCTCTATCCTGAGTGCATGAGGAGTGGGGAAACATATCACTACCAGGTGGGCAGCTGTGTGTAACACTAGCTGCAGCTGTGTTTCTGGAGAGCAGATGTTGGAGTCAGGCAAAGGAGTTGAGATATAGGTCTGAAAACCAGCTGATTTGCATTTGAGCTAGTGTTGAATCCTGCTTCTCTAGCAGTCCTTCCCAGCAAGGCACCAATTTGTGCTCTCTCCTGCTTCTGCTGTTCTCTCCCATTCTTACACAGCAGGGGGTATAACTTGGAGGCAAAGTAGACAATACTCCACACTATCCTCCACCAACTAGAAGATTTAAAGCAGCTGCTACACAAAATTAAGGGCTGCCAGATGTTCAAGTGACTCTTGACAGGACATTCAGGGCTACCAATGAGATCAGTAAGAACAAAAGTATTTTTCAAGGGTTGTAAAACAACCCTCTTTTAAGCAAGAAATCTGTCAGAATGATTCTTACACCTTTGCTTTTGTGACATAACAGGAATGCAGACAGCGTAGGATAGTGGCTGTTGAGTATTGCAGGAGGCCAAGATTTAAAATAAGACATTACGAGCACAATAAGACAGTTTTATATTTCAACACAGAGCTTCATAGGCATGTGTTCTTCAGGGGGTCTTTTTGGTTGATTTTGTTCCAGTCACTTGTTCAGGTGCTGCCATTGTTCAACCTCCATGTAAGACGTTCCCTCTTAGCACTGTTACTGGACCAGATCTTAAATTTGTTGTCTTGTGTTGTCTGGCAGTGATGTTCTTGCCCGTCATGGCACAAAGATGACAAGAGTGTTTTTGTTCAGTGCATGAATTTTTGATCTGCCAGTAGCTTTCTTGCAATCTTTTGTTTGTTTTAGAGCAATTTACAGTAATTCAGGCTTTTCTGTACAGAGGTGCACTTGGGTCTTTGTTGATATGATCTTAGTGAAGTGTGCAGGGACAGAGTAGGATGCTAAATATGCAGCCACATGCAGGGAAGCATTGCTATGACTTGATTCCAGCAGGTGCACGTAGGCACTGAACAGACCTCGTCATAGGTATGTGACCTTGAAGGATGATCCTGTGTCACAACTTGGACTTCAGATAAATTATCATCTTTGTTGTGCTCAGCTGGAAGAGCTGTAGCACTGTCAGATTAGAGTGCAAGGTGCCTAGTAGTGGAATCTCAGCAATGAATTCCTGATTAAAAAAACAAATAGAAGTTAGGAACTGAGATGCTGAACATTGCACTTAAGCAATCCTCAGTAGGTAAAACACAAGCAGCAATTGTGTGATCTTGGCTGTGAATATTCTGTGCAAGTAAAACCCTTTTCATCTGAAGATATTTTTCTTTCTTCCAGTCATTTGTCCAAGTGCTGCTAGTGGTCCCCCGCCACAGAACAGGAGTGTGATGTTCTCTTCTGGCAACAGAACAGGTTTTGAACTCTTCGAGGAATGGTGGGACAAATCACAAACAGTACCATTTTACCTGATTGCAGTTCTTCTACCCCTGCTAAATCTGAAATCTCCATCCTTCTTTGCGAAGTTTAATGTCCTAGGTAGGTAACAAATACTGTTAAAGCATTGGTTCATTGTGACTGAAGTGTACAGAAGACAGTGAAAGCTACTCCAGTGAGTAGAATCATAAAATCTTTTAGGTTGGAAAAGTCCTGTAAGATCATTGAGTCCAACTGTTAACCCAACACTGTCAAGTCCACCACTTAACCATGTCCATAAGTGCGATATCTACACATCTTTTAAATACCTCTAGGGATGGTGACTTGACCATTACTCTGGATAGCCTGTTCCAGTGCTTGACAACCCTTTCTGAGAAGAACATTTTCCAAATCTGAACCTTCTCTGACACATTGAGGCCTTGTCCTCTCATCCTGTCACTGATTGCCTGGGAGAAGAGACCAAGCCTCACCTGGCTACAGCCTCCTTTCAGGCAGTTGTAGAGTGATAAGGTCTCCCCTGAGCCTCGTCTCCAGGCCAAACACCCCCAGCTCCCTCAGCTGCTCCTTACAGGACTTGTGCTCCTGACCCTTCACTAGCTTCATTTGTTTTCCCTAGACACTTCCCAGCATCTCAATGTCCTTCTTGTCTTGAGGGGCCCAAAACTGGCAATATTCACGTCACAGGGGCAGCCTCAGCAGTGCCAAGTACATGGGGACAATCCCTGCCCTGGTCCTGCTGGCCACACCATTGCTGATCCAGGCCAGGATGCCATTGGCCTTCTTGGCCACCTGTCAGCATATTGTCAGCCCATGTTCAGCTTCTGTTGACCAGCACCTCCAGATCCTTTTCCACAGGGCAGCTTTCCAGCCGCTCTCCCAGTATTTTGCTGGCAGCCCCTATTGTGCCTCGAAGTGGGTTGTTGGTTGGTTTATTGACCCCACAGGCTTTCTATGCTGCTTTGCTTGAATCTTACAGTTAATAGGCAGTTCATTTTTCTTCCTTTTGCTTGCTTGATGATCCTGTGAAACAAATTCCATTACAACGTATTTTCCCAAATGGTTCTATACATACTGCTGTGCAGCATTTGATACATCCTACCTTGGTATAGTCAGGTGTACTTGGCCTCCTCTGGTAAACATTTCAAACCAGCAGTTACTCCCAAAGACTAGATGCTTGTGACCTGAAGTCAGCTGCTGCCAATCAGGTGATTAATTAATCGCAGCATCAGTCAGTCAGTATGACCTGCTGCTGTTCTTTGTCCCAGCTTCCAATATTGTGGACTCTTCTGTGCTGCAGAGTCACCAATTGTGACATCTTGCTTCCCTGTCTTGAGATAGAAGGCCGTGATGGCTGGGGCTGGTAAAGTGAGTAAAGCACATGCATGGTGGGTGGAGCTGGTCACGGTTCAGGGAGCATGAGAGGTCTGAGGGATAGCGCTGAAGCCCACAGTGAAGAGAAAGAGAAAAGCAGATGGAGATCAGAGGTTGAAAAAGTTGGAGATGCATTGTAAAGGAGGTAGAGGACAGGGATTTGAAGGACTAGTTTATTCCTCTGTTCCATAGTGACACTTCATCAGAGCTTGGATCTGCTCTTGCTGAAACCACTAGATGTAAATACCACACAGGAATTTGGGTACGTGATACTGGTTCTGTGCAAGAGGTGTGGGTTTTGTGTAGGTAGATATAACATTAGAAATAAAAGAACCTGATTATTAATTGCTCATCACTTCAGTAGATTATTATAATTCAGAAGCTGTTCAAAATTGCCTTAATTTTTGTAAAGTTTGTAGAACAGGAAAAAATGGGAGGCAATCTTGAGATGCTGAAATTTATCTCAGGAGAGAAGTTTTACTTATCTTGATATCCATGGAAACAGAAGTCATTAGGAAACTATAGAATATTTTAGCTGATCTTCACATACAGAACCTTTTATTTTCCTAATTTCTTGACTGTGCTCTGTGTAATCAAATGATAATTTCTTCCATTTATTTTTTAACTTTGCAGATATTGATAGAATGAAATAATGTCTTTTTTGAATGTGTATTCTAAACTATAAAAATGCCGGGTTTTTGTCTTTGCTTACTTACAGCCTGTTGTCTGGTCACTAGCAGCATTATTGGCCATGAGGTGCATTGCAGTAGCCTTAATTATTGCTGCTCAGTTTCCTTCAATTGTTAGGTAGTTACTATTCTGCCTTTGTCTCTTTTGAATGGTCCGATCGAAGTCTATATACACTCCATTTCACAGGTATACACAGCAAGGCATTATACCCATCTGTGATCTCATTTGTTGTCCTTTAGCTGTGCAGAGTACTGCTGGATGCCTCTGAACCAACGAGATGGAATGCAAATCCAGTATTATAATAAATATTATCCAAAGTTACAATTAACACAATGTTTTGATCAGCAGCATTGAAATGTCATCAACTTCTAGTTCCCAGTGTTAAGTTCACAAGTGCAGTAATTTCACATTTCATTGAGCTCTTTGGTTCAAAAAAGCCAATGACTAGTTGAACATTGTAATAGCCGGAGTACTGTGATCAACATTGTCTCAGCTTAGATTGAAATCCTGACAGTGAAAGCTGGAACTGGTCTGTTAAGTTCCAGCCTAAAGACCTTCTTACCTGCCCAGCAACAGCGATTGCATGGTAATTCCTCTGCTGTCACCAGCACTTGGAAAATACTAAACTTGCTGGAAGTTTATGATGTGTGCATGTGCATTATTTTTTCTCTCTGACCTATAAGAGAAGTAAAGAAAACGTTTAGACCTAGTCTGCTGTTAAGAATGAATACCAACCATAGCTGTTTGACTACTAGTAACTAACCGAATGGAGCAGAAATGAAACCCTGCATAAATACTTTCTACTGTATCATGATATTTGTTTGGCTCTCATTTTTTTCCAGGTACAGTTTCAGTTGTCTACTTAGTTTTAATGGTTACAGTAAAGGCTGCTCATCTGGGAATACACTTAGAATTCAACTGGTTTACAGAGAATGAATTTTTCGTACCAGGTAAGATAGTTAAAATGCAGTAATGAAGCACATATTTGATGAGTTTAAGATATTTTTTCTCTCGTTCACCTTTAACACCTCTGAGACATAAATAAAGTGAGGAAATGCTGTCTGATGATGCATGTAGTGGAAAGATCCCTCTGGACGAAGTGGCAAGGAATCCCTCTCCCAGTGATGTTCCTTAGTTAAGAGATGGTATCAACAGAGGGGAAGAGGAGGAGTGCCTATCAGAGGAATCTCCAACATATATCTTGTGACAGAGAGCTTGCCATAGTCCTATTTCACCTGTGTTAAGTTCTGGTTGCACCAGTTTCAGATCATGCCTGTTTCAATTAAAAATTAAAATTAAATTAAAAATTATAAACTGTAGACAGACTGACTGTTAAAGGTACTTTAAGTTCCCTACACACTATCTTGCTTAAATGAAATAGCTCATTCACCATAATTTGCAAGCACAGTTTTCCTGTACTTCCCCATCTATCTCAAGGTTTAGGCCATAATCTTAGGTCTTCTCTTTTAAACACTCTTTAGCTTTCCAGTATGATTTTATTTTCTTGAAAGTTGTTTGATGGCTATTTGTTCTTTCCTGTTACAAATTAATCTGTGAGATGCCATAGTCACAAACAAGTGGCATTTGGTATTATATGAACAGATAGCCTAAAGAGATCAGTTTCTTGTTTTAAGAAACCTGGAATAAGAGAACCAGGGTTAGGTCTTAGCTGTTTTTTCCCCATCCTTTACAATAGGCAAAATTGTATGACCAGTTAGTTCCAGGGGGATGTGTCCTGTACATTTGAATAGTATTGCTTCTTCTGGTCTTAGAAACAAATGAGAAAAATGAGTTATAGTGACACACGTGCCACAAGTCACTGAGAAGTAGAGCACCCAGTAGTTTGATTATTTTGGCAAAATCTCCTAGTACTGCTGGGAGATAGACAAAGCATGTAGCTAATGCATACAAATACAGCTACAAGAGATTCTGAAACTGTCAGTTTGCTTTTTATTATCGAGATGAAAGTAGTGGATGGAAAACAAGCCCAAAAGTCACTTGCACTCTCAAGTCTATCAGTAGTGCATCATGCTAATTAGGTATTGAAGGTACAGTGAATCCAGCTCTAGGGAAAGCATATTCTTTCAGCTTGGATAAGCCCTCCATTAGTTGCCTGGGGTGTGTTTAGTTTTCTAACTTCATAGCACTTTACAGAAGTCTGCTTTAAATATGTTTGCATGGAGCTCTCTGTGGTTTGTTCTGTGAGGATTTCTGAACCTCTGATGAGTGTTGTGCTATACTGCTGGATGCTTCCCAGAAGCTATCTTAGGGTTCTCTAATTGCTGTTAACACTCTAAAGAGTAAATACATTCTTAGGTAGTACAAACTAAGAAGGTGCTTTAATGATGAGTGAGCATTGGTGAGTTCCTAGACCATTTGCTCCACTTCCAGAACCACTTTTTCAAGTCAACGTCCATAGAGAAACTTGGCACAATGTAGGAAATCTGAAAGTTGAAGCCTGGACTAGGTGGCTTTGTGATATATACTCTCTGGACTGGTGCTTTGCCTTTGCAAAAGTTAAGATGTGAACATCTTCTGAGTATTAAAAGAAAGAGAACAATGCTATTCCCATGAAGACAAAAATGAAATTTTTTTCATACATGCTGTGAAGCATAAGTAATTGCTCTGCCTTTCTTTATGCCCTGGCTTGTAAGCAGAACCTCTTAAATATCTACAGATGTAATTTTTGTTCTGATAGCATAAGCGACTTCTTAATAACTAAAAGTGCTCACAGGGCAAATGATTCCTTCCCTCCATCTCCCTCTTCAGGAACCCGTAAGTATACAGCCTTACTGCTTTCAATTCCAGTACTACAAATGATTTCCAGTTAAACTGTTGAGGAGCAGAGAAGCTTGTATGTGTCAAATTAATCTAGTAATCATGGATGGTTGGAGTCTATCAGAGAAACCTTGCTGGAAAGTGTATTGTATAGTAACTACTGTCCTCATGCATTTTGTATGTACTTCCTGATTAAATATCTGCATTGGCTATGGTCAAAGATGAGATGGATTGTCCCAATTCAAGGTGGAGGTGCATGAGTTTGCCAGTACCCTCCACAGCACTGTATGTCATCTGCATTTTGGCATTGCTTGATTTAAAGAAGTAACTTTAAAACATTTTTTTTGCTTCCTTTAGAGTTTAGAATTCTGTTCCCTCAGCTCACAGGGGTTCTAACACTTGCCTTCTTCATCCACAATTGTGTCATCACACTTCTTCAGAATAACAGGAAACAAGAAAACAATGTAAGTAACTTCACAAGACTGTGCTCATTTTTATCTAGATTGCCAGACAACAGCAATTTTTTTCCTATGGTTTGATAAGAAAAAAGTTAGACATTCTTTTCCTAGCTATCAGGGAGTAACAGATACATTAGAAATTTATTCACGTAAGAGCCCTGAGGAATGCCCCAAACTTCCTTTTGGTCAAGCTGGTATTAAATGACCAAATTGCACACGAGGCAGATGACTTGACAATGTTGTTAGACTCAATGAAAACTGCCCAATTTTAGAATGAAAAATGGTGGAAAATGTTTGGTGCAGGACCGATTTTAGCAGAGTCCTGAACAGTAGTTTTGAGGTCTAGGTAATACCTTTTCTCAGAGCTGCTTCAGTAGTTTTGTGTCACAATCCAAGTCAAGGTCTGTAGAGAAACTTGGCACAATTTAGGAAATCCTGAAAGTTGAAGACTGGATCAGGAAGCTTTGTGATATATAGTCTTTGGACTGGTGCTTTGCCCTGAAAAAGTTAAGCACTCCTCCTCCAGATGGAACCTCATTCTTTGTTAAGGTAAATTATAAATTTACCAATTATAAAATACAAAATAGTAAACGTGATACACAGTTAGAGTCTGAGAGTAACTTTTACTGTAATTATTTTTATTATTTTATTTTTTCCTCCCTACTTCAAAGGATTCTTGTCCAGCTTCATTAAAATGTTAGCTGTAAAGGTACCTGCAATAACATACAATAATTTTAAAGTATTAGCTTTAGATGGTACAAAATCATAGAATCCCAGAAAGCTTGAGGTTGTAAGGAACCTCTGGATGTCCTCTTGTCCCCCTACTCAATCAGGGCCACTAAGAGCCAGATGCCTATACAACACATCAGATAAAATATATCAGATTTGATTATTTCACAGTGAAGTACAGATTATGTACCAATGCAGTGAGATGACCTCTTATGCTTTGGAAATCTGCATAGTTACTTCTTGTGCCTGTGAATCAAGACAGCTTGTGAATGACTGTATCTGCTAAGGAGTCATGAATTCTCCAGGAAAGCTTCTGGGGGTTTATAGGCTTCTCAGAAATGAGTTTAACAACTGGAGGTCTGGACAAAGAAAGCTAAGTAAGCTTTTTCTTGATTTCCTTAAGAAAATCTTATGATGTGGAGAAGGGCAAGACTTCTCTTTAGCTGTGGCTTTCAAATTCTAAAGGCTAGATCTCCAGCAATCAGCTCTATATGCACAGGAGGCCTAATACCCTCATTCCGTCTTCAAGGTTTTCCTGTGGATTTTCCCTGCTCCATTTACATCAGAGCAAGCAGTCAGATGCAAAGAGCAGCGCCTGGAGTGTTCTCCAGCTTGCTTTTCCTGTGTGAAGGTGGAAGAAACTGCTGCCTGCATTTGAATTAACTTTTCTAATACCCTCCCTGGAGCTTTAGTTGAATTTCCAAGTCAGCCCTAGCATGGATCTCAAGCCCTTGAAAAAATTATGCATTCCAAAAGAATGTTCAGATTGCTCAGAAAGGACACCTTTGAAGTATGGAAGGAAAGATTTTTAATGGGATATAAAATCTGTGTAGTTCTTGTAGGAGTTTTTTTTGGCTGGAGATTTCTTTCCCTGTTTGTAGCTGTACAGGAGCCTTTCACCTGTGTCTCAAAAGTGCTTTGCAAATGTTAATGAAACACCTATGCTCTTGAAGAGCTGTTTTGTGATTATGTCACTAAGCTGCTGGGCTAAGTGGGAGATTTACATATGTGTAGGGGTCTCACCTTCTGTAATAAGTCATGGGGTTTTTTTTCCCATGTGTTTACAACAAGATGCTTTCTTCTCTCAGTATCTGATGGGGTGATACTGATATAACTCCATGGATAAAACCTTCACTATTTTATTGATCGACCTGTTAACATGTCGGTTCCATCAGAGTTCTGTGAGAAGGCACAGAACTTGGCAAGCTGGAAAAGCACTGTTTTAGTCTTGAACAAAACTTACTGAAACTAGTGGTCATAGAACAACTCTTTGGGGAGGTGGAAAAAAGTAAGACAAACAATAACATTCCTTCTATGGAGTCAGAAATTCAAAACAATAGCAGCTTCCATTCTGGTCACAGGCGTGTATCCCAGCCCAAAGCTAAAACACGCATGGGGGAGGATTCCTCTGGCTGCTATTCCCGTACAGTGGTGTGGGTGTGAGAAGAGCAGTGCGCCAGAGTAAGCCAAATGTCAGCAGCACAGCCTGGAGAAGCCCTGTGAGCAGGTTCTTAGTCTGCAGTTCAGAGTTGAGCTTCCTGGTCCCATCTCCCACCACCGCTGCCTCCTTGTATTTATCAGCCTAAGTTTTTGTACAGTGCTCAGGTAAATGATTTGGAAACAAATTGCATAGAAAACATAACCCAGCCACAAAAAGGGGTTTAGTTGTGGGTTTTAGTTGGTTGGTTTTTTCCCTGATTCATGTCTGTGATCAGTTTCCCTGAGCAACTGTACAGATGCTACACAAGCCTAGCATTCTGCAGGCATGAATATGCTAGTGCTGTCTCCTAGGAGTTGTTTGTGGATGTACCTGGGAGGAAGGCTGGGAGTGGGGAGATGTTTTTTGTGTATGTATTAAATGCTGGAGGCATGGAGCTGTAAATGGTACTTATTTTCTGCAGTATGGAAACACCGTTTATTCCCTATAAACAGAGTGAGCTTGCATTGATGGTGCGATACCATTGGTTTCTTTTCCAGCCAAAATTACGCACAGCATCATTCATCCTGGTGAAATACTTTTTTTGTCACCCAGTTAAATGTTCTCACTTGCCCTTGATGCATGAACAGGTGAAGTCTGGTTTTATAATATAGATCGAGTCCTGTTGAGATATTACAGAGACACCATCTCTCTTGGGAAGCGAGTAATCTGAAATGTGATGATCAAAAGGTACTCTGAATGTGGTAGTCATTACTAAGCACTGATACAGGCTTCTCCATCCAAGAAACAACTCTACAAACTAGCTTTCACTGGTACTGAGGAAGAAAGTGAACTGTTTTCTCCATGGCATTCAACAGGCAAATCAAGCCCTGGAAGTAACCTGTTCTTTGCAGCACCACATGAGAAATATTCAGAGCCACGGAGCCTTCTCTGCGCTGTGTCAAATCCTGTGCTGCAGGTCCAGCCAGCAGCTGAGTACTGACTGGTCTGTGGGTGTGATACAATGTCTAGGTACTTTCAGGGTTGTCTTTGTTAGCTCCACCTGATTTATCAGACTCATCCTTTTGTTAGGAGGCTGATTTCTTCCTTTATTCTACTGCTGCTGCCAGTCTTGATCACCCAATTTTCTCTTCTTCCAGTGGCACTTCTAACACTTTGTTCTGTGTGTCTGACCAGGAGAGCTCCTGGTCAGCAGTAACTGCAGCTAACATAGATTCTCCAAGCTCTGTCTCAAAATCTGCGGGTTACTTCTGGTGTACGTGACAAGTGTTTGGCAGGTATCAGGCTGTGATCCTTATGGACTGTGACCTGCATGTTAACTTAGATATTTACCTTGAGACTTACGCTGTGATTCTACAAATACTTCCTGCTTCTGAAATCATTTTTTCTACACTTGATTCTTAAACTGTGGCTGTAAGAATCACTGTATTCTTATGCTTAGGCAGCTTTCACCACAGCGATTTCCATTTTGAATGTAAATGCCTCAAGTATCAAATTTAAAACAGAAAAGTGTAGTTACTGCTCTTAGTTAAAATTAATCCTTCTATCTCTCCCCACGTGTCCTTTGATTTTTATCTGGAATTATGCTGTCTAAACAGTACTGTCAAGGTCTTTTGGGAGTGAACCCAGGTCTCTTGAGGAGTAAGGAGCATTAATCAAACGATATTCCTGTTATGTAAGCAAACGCATGTTGTACAAAGATAGCCATCTTAGACACAGCAGCATATGTTTGGAAGGCAGCTGATGGAAGTTTGAGAAAAAAATAAATCCAGGTTTTCAAGTTGTCTATTTCTTTTCTAGTGGTTTATTGAAATCAAAATCTGGGTACTCTTTGTATGGTGACAGCAGCTGAAGAAAACAGTCTATTGTGTTACATGCTATGAAAATAAATTATCAAAATTATCTCAGCACTTAGTTTCAGTGCAGATTAAATCAGACACCCTTAAGAATTCTAGAATCATGTACTGGTTAATATAGTTGGAAGTAATAGCACACCACCTATCTACCATTTTTCATGTCCAAAGGAAGCAGTAAGAATTTTATTTCAGATTTCTTGCTCTCACAACTGCATACACTTGTCACAGCAAAAAGAGTTTTACAGTTGGTTCTAGAACTTATGTGTAGGCAGAGTACAAATAACAACTGTGAGTAACTATGCTGGTTTTATGCATTAGGAATACATCTAAAAAG
Source organism: Struthidea cinerea (assembly GCA_013397865.1). Classification (NCBI taxonomy): domain Eukaryota; kingdom Metazoa; phylum Chordata; class Aves; order Passeriformes; family Corcoracidae; genus Struthidea; species Struthidea cinerea. Next base: position 242,773 of record VZTI01000403.1, on the reverse strand, counting down.
ACGAAATTTAAAGTGAGTTTTGGTAGATTATGTGCATTAAGAAGGTCTTGGATACATTTTGAAAAACTGTCCAAGTCCTGTCCTCAAGAGACGAGAGTCTGTATCTCTTTGCAAAACTGCCATACTGTGATTAGTCCCTGAGTCCTGCAGTTAATTGAAGTTGCTGATAAATACCTGTAAGAACTCTGGATGCTCAGATTTAGTATTCTTAAAATCAGTTTTTAGGGTGACCACTGGTGCTTTTGAAGATGTAGATGTTATATAAAAACATAAAAAACATAAAGCTGTACAACTTCTCATGTCATGAGGAGAAATTCTGAGTATAATTTAAGAAAATTCTACTGCTTAGCTTCTGATGAAAGTTGATAGTCCTTACTCGGTGACCAGTATGAGGAGAGTGAAGTCTAGGGAATCACCTTTCATGTGCGTTTAACTGGTCAGCAGGAGGAAGAGATTGCAGCTGGAAATGTGCAGCTGCTGGGAGCTTGAAGGCCACTGTGGGAGACATGTTCAGAGCACACTGATGCCTTTTTCCCATCAGCCTCTAAGAGGCAAATAATATTCCTTATCAGACAGCAATCTTCTACCCCAAAAACACTGGCAAAATGAGTAGGAGATTCCACTTCTTTCACTGGCTTCCATCTGAATTTCTCTTCAAACTCGTGGTCCAGCATTTTATGCTTTCCTCAAGGATTGCCTTGCCCTTGGCAGAGGCTGGAGTGGTATAGGATATGCTTCTTCTGTCAACAAGATAGTGTGAAGAAGCACTTAGGGAAAAATTTTCATGCACAGATGTGAGCAAGCTTTGCTCATGCTCAGTGAGCTAGCTGGAGGTGATAATTAATCACCCTGGTCTGGAAACCAGTATAATCCTAATAACTTGGTGCTGTGCCTGAGCTAGTAAGACTTGCTTCTCAGTCTTAAGAAAATAGGGTCATGTATTGAAACATTACTAGTAATCCTTTAAGAAGCGATGATTAGCAGCAGCTGAACAAATGGTTTGCTGTAAGGTGATGAGTGTTTTGTGCTGTAACATAAGCCTATACAGAATATAGTTAGCTAATAACTAGAAACAAATGGTCTCCCTCTTTATTTCCAGAGGAAGGAATTGAGGTAGAAGAATAACCCACCAAGTACATTGCTGTGAGGTCACTCTGATGTATATGTGGATTCTGTAGTTTCATAAAGTACTTAAAATTTGTTTTGCTGGTTATTTTCCTGTAATAAATGTGTAATTATTTTTGTGTAATGGAAAATATTTATATATATTATATATTTAATAAAGATAGCCAAAATTTTCAGAACTGAACATTGAAGTTGAGATTTAAATCCGTACTTAAGTGTATGTAGTATAGTTAAGTATGGATTTATGACCTTAGCTTCAGCACTCTATCCTTAAAACCTTTGGTTAAATTCCTTTGTTTTATATCTGCAGTTGCGTAGGCTGATGTCTTTGATTGCAAGATTTTATTCATGACAAGAAGTTTAACATAGGTCAGTGCTGGGCTTTCTGTCTTAGACAGGTGTGTCTGTGTCCCAAGGGTCTTAGTAGGAATAGGTGAATGTAGGAAAGTAGAAGGGGTTTCTTGTTTATTTTAATAACTAGTGTATGTTTATGCATGAGGAATAACATGCTATATCTATTGGCATATCTCTTTCGTGGTGCCTTTTTTGTATGTTGAGAGATACTTGTCTAGCTCCACTTTGGGGTATCTCCTTGCAGCTTTCTGATCTGATCAGGACCAGGTCTGAAGTCTCCATTCAAGTAGTAGAAAGTAAAAGTAAAAATGTATAAGTGATAGTCGTAAATATAAAAAAGTAATGCATATAAAAGCAACAGTAATAAATGAAATAGAAATCTCACAAGGTTTTTATTTCATCTGGTTTTGTGTGTCAGTGCTGGCCAAAATAAAATCTTGGTTTTTTTCAGGTAAGAGACCTCTCTATTGCATACTTCCTGGTTGGACTAACATATCTGTATGTTGGAGTGATAATTTTTGCATCTTTTCCTTCTCCACCATTATCTAAAGAATGCATTGAACAGGTGAGATATTTTACTGTAGTATGTATTTCATGGAATCACAGAGTGGGTTTTTAGGAAGAGACCACAGTGGGTCACCTGGTCCAACCTCCCTGCTCAAGTAGGGCCATCCCGGAGCACATGGCACAGGATTGCATCCAGATGGTTCTGGATTATGCTCTGGATATGCTCTGGCATAGTGAGGGAGACTCCAGAACCTCTCTGGACAATCTGTTCCAGTGCTTGGTCACTCACAGAGTAAAGAAGTTCTTCCCCATGTTAAGGTGGAACTTCTGTGCATCAGTTTCTTCCCCTTGCCTCTTGTCCTATTGCTTGGCACCACCAAGAAGATCCAGATCCATCCTCTTGGCACCCTCCTTTCAGATACCCTGTATACGTTGATGAGGTGCAACAGGAACAGGCCCAGCTCCCTCAGCCTTTCCATGTAAGAGACATGCTCCAGTCCCTTGATCATCTTTGTAGCCCTGATCTGGACCTGCTGCAGGAGCTCCATGTCTCTGATGTACTGATGAGCCCAGAACTGGACAGAGCACTCCAGATGTGCCCCACGAGGGCAGAATACAGAGGCAGGATCACCTACCTCGACCTGCTGGCAATGCTCTTCCTAATGCACATCAAGATGCCGTATTTGTCCTTAACCTTTTAATTAATATGCAATAATAAAAACCCAGCTTCTGCTTCTTCTTCATGATTCACCCTGGCAGACACATCTGCCCTTGACTGTGGTCAGTTGGTTGACACCTCGTGGGCACTACCATGAACAGATGAGTAGCGCTTGTGTTATCTCATTTATATTTATAAATGGTTCCCAATATTTTGGTGAAAAACAAAGATTCAGTAAGTACTCTGTGAAAGTGTCTTGGGGTGACAGAAAGTGATGAAGAAAGGACTGAAATGAGTAAGTGAACAGTTGAGCCTTTCATTTCTTTAGCTTCTTTAATCCTGAGAAGTGTGTGCAGTGACTCATTGGGACTCTAGAAGAAACAGAATGTGAAAACAAGCTTGTTTAGATAGGAGTCCTCACTGGGAGTATATTTGGAGTCTGACACTCTGGTGAGCCTTGCCAGCAGAGTTCTTCAGATAACAGCACCACATGAAACACCGTGTGAAGGCTAGAAACTCTTACTTGCTTATAGGCAAGGCTGATTTCCACACCCTTAAGTTGCTTCAGAGATGGCAGTTATCAATGGGGGGATCCATTTTATGCCAGGTATTCTATAGCTCTGGCATAATATTTAACAATAAAGCAGCATTTAAAGGCTTCCTCTGACTGTGGATTAGTTGGAACTGGTACCACTGTTAAACCACTGAACGATTTTTTTAACCACCTGAAATAATTTCACAGGATGAAATCCACAGTTAAATAACAGACAATGAGCGATTTTCTTCCCATTCATTTTCTAGTTATCTCAAGTACTTATGAAGCCATTTGTATATTTCTATGATATTTAAGTCTTATAATACTTTTTTGGATGTTCCCACTTGTAGTGTATGGTCCCTTCCTCATTTGTATGTGGTGCAGTTTTGCTTACTAAATAACAGTTTTTAATAAGTAGGCATGATATGACAGATAATAGGAGCACATGAACCCATCTGCCTAAAAGGTTAGGTGGCCCCTCCACAGCCTGCATTATTTGAGGACGTTCAGAAGATCAGAAAGTGATTCCTTATGTAATACTAGCATTAACACTGACGTCAGCCTAGTAATGTTCAAAAATCAGTTGTTATTTGGTGGCAAGGCAGTTGTAAAAGAGGGAGAGGATTTTTCATGTTGTGGAGTTCATTTAGCAATTGTAATTATTTGGATTTTGTCCCATTCTTTCTGGCACACAGATACTGAAATCCAGCAGATAAATGTAAACAACCGTCATTGATGTGTAACATTACTTATATGTTTAGAATTTTTTAGATAACTTTCCCAGTGATGACATCATGTCATTTGTTGCAAGAATATTCCTGCTGTTCCAAATGATGACTGTATACCCACTGTTGGGCTATCTGGCACGAGTTCAGCTGTTAAGACAGTTTTTTGGAAATGCTTACCCAAGGTAAGAAGTTTGTTTCTTGACAGTAGTTTGGCACACTTCGCTTAACTGGCTTTCTGTTGTCAGAAATTTGGCTAGGTTTTTGGGGATTTTCTTTGTACATTACGTACATTTCATAAGCTAGTTTCACAGAGTTTGTAGAGTCGGGGTGAATAGGCACGCAAAATAAACTTGCCTGCAGATCAGGACTGCTACAGTTTGCTGGAGCAGGGTAAGGGGGGGTTCTTTTGGTTTAGTTCTTCATTTTCTCAATAAATAGGAATTTTGTCAACACAGTCCCTTTGTGTTATGCAATTATATGGCAGAAGGAAAGTTATACAGGAAAAAAAATGGTTTAGTCCAGAAGCATTTCATCTAACAATCCTTAAGCTTGTGAAAGACATATACTCCAGATACTAACCTTTCAGCATGTTGTCTGTGTTTTGATTGTGCATGATTAGTAATCATCCATCTGTTTTTAAACAGAGCTAATAGCTAAGTGAGTTGTTAGTTGTGCTATCTGGGCTGCTGCTATGCTTATAAAAATAGCTTTTCACATGCTAATTTCAGAGATGAGCCACACCCTTGCATTTGTACAGTGTCTGTATTCCATGGAAGAGCTGATGCAGATTTCAGTTTCAGTTTGGTTTTTTAAATAAAACCTAGGACATTTATATTTGGAGTACTGGAGTACTGAATTTGTCACAGTTGAGAAGTTGCCATTTATCTCCAAGTGTCTTATTTTATGTTTTGAATTACTGTAGATGGAAGAAAGGAAAGGAAAGGAAAAAAAAAATCTCAGGAAGGAATGTGTATTTCCTCTGTGGCATCAACAGTTCAGGTCTGCAGAGATGTTGTTCCAAGTTTCAGGTTTCTTCTGAGTCCTAAAATAGGTATGAGAAGTTCTAGAAACTGAATGCCTAAAATTAGGCCGTGAAATAAGTGCCTGCTTTTTTTGACGCTGAATTGTATGCAGTTCAACGTTGAGATTTTTAGGAACTGCTGCAAGTTACTATTGGAAACAAGGCCATGTACTTAAATGCTAAAGATGGCTTTCACAGCCACTGGGAAACAGTCATGTCCTTTATGTTATGTGGATGTGCCTTTTCCTATCTCCTCCCTCCAGTTACTCTCCGACCAGAATGGTTTTCATTTCCCTCATGGCCTCTCCTAGAACCTACAGCTTTTTGCCAGACTCTTCTCTGGTTAATTCCAGCTTGCTGTTTTAAGCCTTCATGGTATGACGAGTTTGATGATGCAGATAGTTGCTTGGTTCTTGTCTCCAGGATGTCCTGTGGGTAGCTTCACTCATTTTTAAATTTAATTTTTTTAAGACTCCTTATAGTGAGGTATTTAAAGCTTCTGAGAAGTCAAAAGTGGCTTCTAGGAAGCCACATAAATCACTCCAACTTATGGTGATAAGGTAGCATATTCTGCCTAATGGGCTGTCACTCGCTCTCTAGCATCCCAGGTGTCTCAAATATGGCACAGAAATAATTCAGTTAACCTTTAGGCGCTGGCTTCTGTGCATTTGTAAGGTCAGCCCTTGTTTTTTTCTATGCAGTGAAGACTTACTGGAGGCTGGTAGCAAGCATAGGACAGGTGTCTGGAAGGATAGTAAAGATTTGCTACCTAGTTGTGAAATGTGTCTTCATGACTGGTTCTCACCAGTCACCTAAGCTGACAAAGCTCCTTTAGTAGCACTTTATCACCTCTCTAGGAAAAACTTCAGTACTTTTATTTTTTCCCAGACCTGCTTTTGTAGGGAAATGTTTTGCAAATAGAAAGATGTTGCTCTTACTGACATAGGCTGACGTCTTACTGGAGAGCCTGGTGATTCACTCTGAAGAACCTACCCAGAAATACTATGTTCTGTGGCTTTTTGTGTAGGAAAATGAGCACTCTACTAATAGTTGAATATACTTGGCTTCTTTTCTCAAAATCCTCATTAATCAGGGCTAGCAGTTCCTGGGCAATAAGAAGATTGACCTGCAGAGATTCATGCTTTACCTCTTAGATGTCTGTATAAGATGAATATATGGAGGAGAATATCCTGGGTCACATGTCTGGAGAAAATTTTTGTGTGACTAGTGAACCCAAAGGACGGAATAGGAGGAAAAGAGCAGGGTCTCTGTTGGCAACCTAGCCTTGTTTAACCCTGTGATTCTATGTGCTAAATCCCATGTCTTTTCATAGGTGTGTATTTCCTATATTAAGTTTCCTTTGCATCTGAGAGAATGTTATAAATTTGCCTTCTGGCTATAATTGTCCAAACAAATCACCACCAACAACAAAGTCTAACAGAAACGCCTTCTCCTGTGGTCCTAGTCTCCATCAGAAATTTTCCTATCTTCACTTCTAAGCTGTTGGTTGCTTCACATGGAAGCTCAATGATTTTAAAAGCCAGGCGTCTTCATATCAGCAGTTATTTGCAGGTGTGGATACCTGCTACTGGTGTGGATGGAGTTAACAAATAGCCATTAAGTTATTAAATGGGGTACTTAGAATTTTGGATGGATGCAACTTAAAGCAGATAACTTGATCTCACACATGTTTACAGGGCTGCCAGATAGTTTTTATTTCCTAGGAGTGATTGTATTGCTCAGATCAATTTCATTTTCTGCGTTTTACTCCTTTTTCTTTATCTGTTACTGGTTATAATAAAGCAAGATATTAGTTTGCTGTTTTGCTATTCATAGTCTTGATTTTTGATCTAATCCAAGGCAAATTCTACCAAAAGCAACATCATGGTTCATATCCTATTTTTTTTCTGGTAAACCATGGATTATAACTGGATTATAATAAAAAACTACATACTCCTCTTCAAGGGAGCTTTTATTGTCTGAAAACTTGTTTTTCATCTCTTTTGTCCCATGCTTTTTAGATACTCTGTAGTGCTGTTCTTCTGTGAACAATTCTTTGCTGTGTACCTATAGTGTATCCTACTAATCCATAGTCTTGAGTGACGAAGCAGCTGAGCCTTTTCAAACTTAAAAGCTTAAACAGACAATATGTGACTTTCCTTCTCCCAGGTTTCACAATAGACATAAGCTGAACAGTGGAAGCTTGCTTGTCTGAAAGAGGAAATGAGTGTTTTGTCTTCCAGCAGTCAGGAGGAGAGTAAAAGCATGATTGATTCTAAAAAGGAGGATTCTCCTTGCTCTTATGGACAAGTACCAGTCACCTGTTTCTCTGCCTATCTTAAAATCAAATACATGTCTCGACATGCTAGACACTGGACTCTTCTTACAGGCATCATCACATAGAATCATAGAGTGGTTTGGATTGGAAAGCACCTTAAAGATCATTTAGTCCCAACCCCCCTGCCATGGGCAGGGACACCTTTGACTAGACCAGGTTGCTCATAGCTCCATCCAAAGTGGCCTTGAACACATCCAGAGATGGGGCACCCACAGCTTCTGTGGGCAACCTCTTCTAGTGTCTCATCACCCTCACAGAAGAGTTTCTTCCATATATTAAACCTAAATTCCCCCTCTTTCATTCGTCCTTGCCCTGTCACTCCCGTTCCTGTCAAAGAGTCCCTCTCCAGCTTTCCTGTAGGCCCCTTCAGGTACTGGAAGGTGTCTGTGAGGTCCCCACACAACCTTCTCTTCTCCAGGCTGAACAGCCCCAACTTTCTCAGCTGGTCTTTGTAGGCCAGGTGTTTCAGTCCTCTTATCATCCTCCTGGCCCTCCTCTGGACTTGCTCTAACAACTCCATGTCCCTCTTATGTCTGGGACCCCAGAGCTGGATGCAGTGCTCCAGGTGGGGTTTCAGTAGAGCAGAGTGGCAGAGTCCCCTCCCTCCCCTGCTGGCTACTCTACTTTGGATGCAGCCCAGGATTCCCTTGGCTTTCTGTGCTGTGAGCACTCACTGCTGGCCCATGTTGAGTTTTTCATCAGCCATCACCCCCAAGTCTCTCACCACAGGGCTGCTCTCCATCACTTCTCTGCCCAGCCTATGGGTATGTCTGGGATTGCCCCAATGCAGGTGTAGGACCTTGCACTTCGCCTTGTTGAGGTTTGCATGGTCTCACCTCTGAAGCCTATCCAGGTCCCTCTGGATGGCATCTCTTCCTTCCAGCACGTCCACTGCATCATACACAGCTTGGTGCCGAGGGTGCACTGAATCCACAAATCCTTCAGCCTTTCTCTACTTCCTACAAAAGATTTAGAAACAAGTGAAGACATCCTAATTCCTTCTTCTATTTTGCAAAATGTGTGCCAGTATACAGATTACAACAGAGAAAGTGATGTACTGGAACAAAACCCAAGGAACTATTCATTCTCGCTGTTCTCCCTGGTGTTATTAAGGAAGGCCAAAACTTCGTGTATTGGGTAATTGCTTTCTTTTCTAAAATGAGATATGTATGTAATGGCATCATTTAACAGCTGATTTAGGGCCAGAGGCATGTGCTTTATCTGCTGTTTTTTACTCGACTCTGGATCTTCTTACATGTCCAGAAAGCCGATTTTTTTGTTATTGTTACTGGCTCTTGGCTACAGTGCTACTTGTGACAGAGATTCCCTTGATTAATAATATGGTGTGCATAAAGTGCTTTATACAGTCATCTGATAATTTTTAAAAACTTTTTAAACGTCTTTCCTGTTCTGAGAGTTTGAATAAGCTGATGGACAAAAATCACTCAGCTTTTCTTAGTGATTGTCCTCCCTTTACTCCATGGTAGCCCAGCAGACCTGCCAGTTCTCCCACAGATGTATGTCTTCTGATGCAATGAAATACATTTCTTCTGTTTACATGCATGTTTGCTTGTCTGCTCTTCACATAGTTTCTGTCTAGCTTCTTAAAGGTTGTGATTCACAGTCTTTGACCAATGTCACTTGAGTGAGATTTCCAGGAAGAAAATGCATTTTTAGATACAGTAACCTCTCAAAAATTCTTAATTGAATGATCCTGATGTGCTTTTTTCCTGGCTTTCCAGTTTCCCTTATTTTGTGTATTCATCCTGTGACTCCATGCTGAGTCCAGAACTTCTGAGGGAACTTAAAACCTAAGGGGATTTAAAACCAGTTTCTGGTTTTTTTAAAATTTCTCTTTAAATTAATTTTTTTCTTTAAATTTCCCCTGTGCTAGGGTTTGGTTTCACTGTTTTTGATACGATTCTTACTTTGAGGATGCCAAAGTTAATTAGATGTATATGGTCACTGCTGTTCAGTGATTTAAGTGTCTACCACTTCCACAGGAGAGAATTTGATGGAGCAAGCCCTTTAATGATCTTCTGGCATACAAGGTTGTTTCTCCACTCTGTGAATCTGAAAGGTTAGCCTTGCCATGAGAGAAAAGCAAGACTTAGGGGAAAGCATGCATTTTCTTTTAATCTTTTTTTTTTCTCCTCTCTGTTATCATTTTTGTGGGGTTGCAGGATTTTTGCAGGTGAGCAGTGATTCTCTTTATAGAAAAGAGCTAGAATCTTCATCTGCCCAGCTGAGAGTATGGAGACTGAGGACAGAATATGAAAGACTTGCCATGGTTGTGCCTCCTGTGTGAATTACAGCCTCCTTCAGGCAACCCAACCTGTACCTCAGAGCAGTAGCCTTAGCTGGGCTGCCTGGGCAGACTGTTCAGCCCTGGCGTGGGCCACCCAACTTGGCTACCATTGACCATGAGGAAAAAAGTTACACCACAGAGAAAACTTCTGTATGTGACCATGGTGATTAGGCAAAAACAGGCCAAATCTTTTCTAATCTCTAATATCCTCTAAATACTTTTCTTCATATAGTTGTAAAAAGCAGGGTGGTATGGTTATGTCCTCTGCCTCCAGGTGCTGTTTTTCTGACTGTCCTTTTGCCATGTGTGGTGACTATGAATTGTACTGTAAGCCAGTGTCAGCCTAAACCTGAGCAATTCAGAACTTGTTAAAATGTCACAGGCTATGAGAAATGCTTGTCCTGTCTGGAACACACATGCAGGGAATTCTACAGTCTTAGGAAAAGTACTGTCTCAAATAATGTACCTCCTAGTAGCCCTAGGTATCAGATTTTACTTTATTCAGAAGGGTAGGGTTTTTCTCCTAAATGGTAAAGCCTTTCTCTCCATTAAGATCGAGGCTTTTTTCCCATCCTGGGGATGACCTGAGCTGTGAATATGTGCCTAGGTAAAAGAAAGGGTTTGCAGGTTAAACACCTGTTGTCCAATTACATGGTTACAATTCAGGCTGTTTCAAAAGATAGAAAAAGGAGCAAGGAAATTCCAGGGGAGAAAGGCAGTGTAATCTTTCACATTGAAACAGATAAATGCAAAGCCTTTTCGGACCTTCTGATTTTGGTATTGTTCTTGAGGATTCTGCCTAATTTTAACAATTAAAACTGCAAAGTAATACTCTACAAGTACTGAATTACTTTGGAGGCTTCAGCATATGGGGACCATTGTTTTCAACTGAGCCAGAACGCATTGTCCCCCCTCAACCCAATAATCTTTTCCCAGATCAAGAAATTGAAAAATGTTTCATTTCACACCAAACATACAGACATGCCTGTTTGCTTTCAAAATTTAAAAGAATCTAGAATTAATTTTTTTTTTTAAACAACAGCTTTGAACAACAAAATCACATCTTTAAAGCATGCCAGAATAAAATACTTCAGAAATTTTTCAGGTTTTCTGCTAAAATACTCCGAACTGACACAAATTTGCAAAACATTTTTTAGTTAGTAAGCCTGCACTGTTTTTAGTCTGTCTTGCTAAAAAAAAAGTCTCAGCAAAAAAAGAATGGAAGAAGTGCTGTCGTTTTCTGTGTGCATAAACTTTCTGCTTCAATTGTGTGATAGTAAGACTTGTGATATGCCACATATATGGGGAAAGAGGAAGTAGTTTTTAATGGCAGACACTTATTTTGTGAACAGTTTAGTTAAGTAACTTTCCTTAGCAATATTAGAGAAGCTGTACACATTTGGTCCCTAAGAAGTCTGATTCTTGGGATTTTATTTTTTATTCACGGGGTCTTACCAGGTTTGTATCCAATTAAGTCTTTTTTAAACTTAAACAGCTGCTGTAGTCTCACTGCAATTGTCAATCTCTAAGGTACCCCTCCTGTACCACTGTTAAACTGTCATATACAAAATTAAAGAAGTTTTTTCTGTCTTTTTGAAATCAATTTTTAAGAGTGAAGGTTAAAAATAGTCCATAACTGAAATTATTCCTTTGTGTTTTAATTGCCCTCATTTCCCTGAACTTTAATGAGACTATTCTTTGTCTCTAATCTTTCTTCCTAACTTGGAACTGGCAGGCAGCCTTTCAGCCATAGCCATGGAAGCTGTCACTTTTAAAAACTTGCTGGTTAGTTACATCCTCCATACTACACATACTTTCTACAGTGAAGAAAAAATTAGCCTCGGCTTACAGGTTTTGTATATTTTAGGAAATCATATCCTCTGGAAGAATAAACAAAACCTGTAAGTGTATGTATGTTTCCTCTGTGAGAATTCTTTTTTCCCTTCATAGAAACAGCTGTGTGACCAAAATATCACAGGTTTTTATTATATTTCCTGACTTTACCTTATGCTAAAATATGCCAACACTTCATATTCTCGAAAGTGATACTTTCCTGAGTCTCAGTTGTGTGCGTAACTGAACTGAATTTGTCTCATGCAGTAAAAGCTGTTTTTGCAGAAAGAAAATATCTGTTTTTCTCATCCTTAATGCAAAAGGAAAGCAACAGGAAATTATTTGTAAGAACAAATTCAGCATAAATAGGGCACAGTTCATATACCGCAAGACATCCAACATTCTAAATGTTTGTCCTCTGTTGAAATGCAGTAGAGTTCAAATTTTAAGATTTTATTTCCCCCCTAGTAGTCTTTGTAGTGTTTTCCACTTGATGCATCTTTGCCTTTCTTCTGTTTTCCATTAGTTCACTTTGAGCAATGCAAATCATTCTGTGAACAAGCTAGTTCTTTCTTGTGGGAATTAAGTTGTACAGTATTGTTTCTTTGGTATTTGAATATCCATCTGAAGTAATTCAGTGCTGAGTACCACGTATGATGTTTTTCGAAAGAATTGCCAAATTACACATTCTTATTCCTTAAGAATATTTTGAGCCAAAATACTAGATATTTAGAAATTGGCACTCTGAATATTCAGTAGATGACATGTTTGCTGTGAAATTAATTAGTTTTAATAGAGTCATGCAAATAAAAACACCATCCATGTACCAGTTAAATGTTAGTGTAAATGAAGGATAGTGGTGGTATCTTGTAAAAAATATAACATATTTTAAAACTCTTTCCTCACTTTCCCCTAGCCTTTTCCATGTGCTCATCCTGAACCTAGCCATTGTAGGAGCTGGAGTAGCAATGGCAAGATTTTATCCAAATATAGGAGGTATCATAAGGTGAGTGTTGCTTACAGTGAGCTTCCCTGTGGTATTACTACATGTTTGTGTCTTGATGTTGAAAAGGAGCAGTAATAATTGTACCTTTATATTTTGTGAAGCTTGTGCCTTCTTAAGTTGTAAATAATGATTTAGATGTGTAAAATCATCTTGCAAAGTTCTGACAAGCAGCTGTCTGTTATTGTGGCTCTGTGACTGAGGTGGTTGAGTTTTACTGGAGCTGTATCTGAGGACCTTATAACTATACTCCTAAAAGAATATGGTGCCAGAAGAAAAGTTGCTTCATTATTGTGTGCTTTCTCTCAAGTTTCTGTTTTGTGTTAACATTTGAACCTGGTTTGGAGGTTCAAATAATAAAAAGGTTCCATAATAAAAACCCAAGAAAGCAAGTAACTTTAAAGGGAAAAGTGACATCAAAGTTGTGCCTCTAAATGATATCTTGAATTTACTATGTTGATGAAAAGCTAGGATTTCTATAATTAGAATATATTAGAGGAAATAATAAGGAGTCTTATTTTCTACATTTGACATCAACGTATTTATATGCATTGTCATTTATTCTTGGTTTGCATCTTTCCTTAAGTAACCAGGAGAGGGAGGTGTTTAAAAATACAGAAATCTGCAATTATAAAACCAGAATGACAGGCTTGGGTCTGACCAAAGTAGCAAAATAATTTACTTTTGCTCAGTGGCTGATCTTTGAGGTTTTTTCCCATTTCCTCTTTTTCTTCTACCTCTCCTTGTAGTAAAAATTTTGTATTCCAGTAATAGAGATGGTCTAGTTAATGGTCATTATAGACTCTTAGAATGACAGAATGGACCTTAAGGTTGGAAGGGACCTTAAAGATCATCTTATTCCAACCCCCCTGCCATGGGCAAGGAACACCTTCTGCTAGACTAGGTTGCTCAGAGCCCCATCCTACCTGGCCTTGAGCATTTCTAGGGATAGGACATCCACAGCCTGGGCAACCTGTTCCAGTGTCTCAGCACCCTGAGAGGAAAGAATTTCTTGCTAGTATCTAATCTGGTTAAACATTGTGCAATACGTGTCTCTGCAAACTGGTGCTTATCTCTTCTGATGTGTCTATACTGTGCATGGTAGCCAAACATGTTGAATGGTGGATTTCCAGCAGATAAATTGCCTCTATACGGTCTAACTTGCGTGTTTGCTGGTTTTGTGTTGCAGATGATTTCTCTGTATTATGATCTTTCCTCTGAAAGGAATGTTCAAATATATAAAAAAAAAAAATGCGTTGTTACTTAATAACATTTGGCTGCTAAGGAGGTGAAAATAATGAGAACGTTTTTGTAAGCGAGGGAGAGGTTAGAAAAAGAACAGTTAAATGTTTCCCTTGCTGTGGTTGATCATGTTACCAGAAAGGCATGTTGTTCCTCTTAGGTCTGGAGAATGATTTTCTATAAGCTCATTAAATAAATTAAAATAAGAGTTGCGTATTGAGGAACATTTCTATATTTAAATGTTTTGATATATGTCCTCAGATGGCTGGGGTGCAATGAGATTTGCAGTTATGACAGTAAAGGATGTGTAACAGAAGATGCACTGTCCGGTCTCTTTCTGTTGCATGTTGACAGATTTCCCCAAAGAAAGTAGAAACATAAAGTCAGAGTAAGGGATTTGGTCCTCAACAGCATCACAGGGTGTGACTGAAAGGACAGAGGCGTATCAGAGTGCAGGTACAGGCAAGCAGGGGGCTGGACAACACAGAGGGTGATAATTAAATGTTAATGAAGGAGATGGAGGTCGGCAAGGAACAGAAATCAGTGTTTAGCAATTGCAGATAGTCAGTGTTCATCCAGACTGCTCATTGGTTTGGCAGGGGAAATGACAACAAGAAATAAGAATAAATGCGAAGCGTTCTTTTTTCTTTTCTTCTTCCCCTCTTCCCTCCCTTTCTTCAGATACTCTGGAGCAACATGTGGTCTGGCCTTTGTATTCCTGTATCCATCACTCATCTACATGATCTCCCTGCACCGTGCTGGGCAGCTGACGTGGCCAGCATTGATCATTCACATCTTTATAATCCTCCTTGGAATGGCTAATCTGATTGCACAATTCCTATTGTGAAAACTCCCCCTTCTCCCGTGTCTGTCACAAGTGGTACTGCGGTATTTGGCAACAGCCTTAAGCAACCCTGTTAGGCATGAGAACAGTTTTCAATGTGAGGGTTTTGGGAAAAGCTGCAAATTCAAACAAATTCAAAACACATCATTCAGGTGCTTTACAGGAAATGTGTCTTGCTTCTCTGAAAACACAGTTTTGTGAGAAGTGGAATGGTTCAGATTTGAGTAATGCAGTTCTCCTGGTTTTGTTGAAGGTGCACCAAAAATTAATGAAGCTCAAATATTTTAATTTTTTACAGCACATTTCTCCAAACACAAAGCTTCCAGCCTCAAGCTGTGGAAGTCTTTCCTCCAAAGGAGCTGTCCTTACCTTGATTAGCAGGCATGCTTTCTCAGTATTGTTCAGTGACTCTTTGAAATGCTCTTTTGTTGCAGTTATTTTCTTGATTTGTTTGGAAGATGAAGACTTTATTGTCTTTCCTCTTTTTTTTTTAGGTTAATTTATAGTCATTTGGGTCAAAATGCACTCTTAATTTTGAATACGCTATTAAATTGTTTTGGCAATGTTTTTCCTCTAGAAAATTCCAACAAAGGGAAACAATAAACTCATGTTTCAGTGTTTTATTCAGAACCAATATGTACACAAGTTATTTGTGATCTTACAGTACAAAAAAGTCAGGAGGAAAAAAAATTAGAACAAGACAATTAAAATTAGTATTCCAGGCTTGACCTCAGTTCAACTCTGTTACTGGGCTATTATGTGCTGTGAAGTTGTTTTGTCAGGAGTTGCATGTGGTTTTATGGATGCATGGTGTGCACGGCATTTGTTCATCACAGGCCTGCTCCCTCCCTAGCGGGGTCTTCCTCTGGTGGTCTCTCACTTTCCTACTACATTACTCCAGACATTTTGGATGTGAGCAGAGAGACAAAGTCAGCAGTCTTCAGTATCATGGATGAAGTCAAAGAATTTAAGTTTTAAATAATTCCTAACAGAAGCTGGAAGAATCTGAGAAGGTTTTGTTGTGGGTTTGGGTTTTTTTAAACTTCTTGTTTACAAATTAAGAGGCTGTATGTGCGTAAGCACACAGACACCTTTCTTCACCTACCTTCTGTAAGTCTGTGTCTTAACCCAAAACATGCAGTAATTAAGTTGCCAGACATAGTGGAATGTCATTTTTGCGGTTGGAGAGAGAGTAGAACCTTCTCTTTGTGCAGAATTTCCGTGCATTAAAACAATCAACAAATGTAGAATAATTGAAAGAGAACTCTGAGCAATGCTAAATTCCAAAGTAAGTAAAAGAGGAAAAAAGTTGGAGTGGTGCAATGTTTGTGAAGTATGAATTGGGAAAGATAATTACATTGCAGGGTAAGAGTTCATATTTTCATCAGAAAGACAGTGAAAAACATAACCTAGGTTATTACCATGCTTCTCTGGGAAATTACTTACTTAGGCTCCTCAAACTGTGTAAAGGACACTCACTTTCCTAAGTATCCTTTGATTTGTAAGAAATAAAAGATTATATGGGTTTGGAATACTATCTGCAGACTACAATGATTATTTATGATTGTTCTTTTCTTGTGAAACTTTTTGTTCCTTTAAAACAGAATTGGAGAATACATCCATCATCTGTTCTATATTAGAGAGAACTGTCTGCCCCATCCTGGTCATTTTTTCCTGTGTATACTCTTACAAGAGTAGTACTTGAAAACCAAAAGGAAAGGACAAAAGATACGGATTTCCTAGCATTGTTGGCTTACACACATTAAGCTCTTGTGCTTATTTATTATAGATTCAGTGCTTAACTTAGGTACAAACCCTGGTGAGTGCAGGTAATTAAATTAGATTATATCCTTCCATGTTCCATTTGTATATGCTTCCATGATTTACAGCGTTGCCATTGAAGCTGATAGTAAAATGCCCATTGATTTTAGCAGAATTAAATTCTGTTAGGATCTAGTAGTCAACAGAAATTTCTAAGAAAGACAGAATTCTTGGTGAAGTGTCCTGATTGCATCTTGTATCTGTCTCTTTTGTCAGTTGTGCAATGTACAATGACTGAGTTAATATTTAGAAGGAAATTATTCAGAACCTTTTTAAAAGACTGTTTTGTCTCTGTGTCACAGAGATAGATTCTTGCTGCACTGCACAAGCCTTTAAAAGCTTTGGTTTGAATTACAGACTGGTAAGCATTAGAGTGATAGCAAATATTTCGTTACACTGTCACCTCCTGAAGCACACTTTCTTATAATGAAGTATTTTTAAATTTTACTACATGCAGTTGAGATTTTCACAAGCATCAGAAGCAAGTTATGAGTGTGTAAGTAGATTGTCATTTTCAGGGATTCTCTTCTTTGTTGGCATCCTAAGTTAAATAATACCTTAAAATTTAATGGCAACTTAAATGCCCTAAAAGACCAGAGGTGGATTGCAGTGTCTTTAGTGCAAGCACAAAATGTAGTCCTTTACAAACACACACTTCCTCTGCAGTGATGGCCAGCTAATTTCAGTTCCTTAGGTTCTGTGTTCCAGGATATCATCATGTGATTTAGCAAAGCAAAAAAAGTAATATATTGACCCAGTGGTGTATTATGAAATGTCATTTATTACCTTCTCACAGACGAAAAATAATTTCTGCTGGACATACTGAATTCGCTGAAGTAAGCTGTGAGATGAAACACTTTTGGCTCTGGGCATTGACTAAGAATCTAAGGTTTTCTTCCTAACAGTACTAGGCTCTGTGTTTGTTACAATCCCAAACTCATTGCACTCTGACAATCCAGCCATCCATATTATGTGATAACTCAGTGATGCAAACTGAAATTTTTGTTGCATGAGGTTTGAGCAGTTGCAGTCAATCCTCTGTGCTGATACCATCAAGCTAAAATCCAGATCTCAAGATACATAAGGTGTTAACCCAGCATGACCTTCAGACATTGCCAAAGCATAAGTAACCAGGGGAATTCCCAGGATGCTCCAAGAGCAGTTGTGGACGTGCCTGTGTGGTTAGTTTGTGGACGTGTCTGTAGGTTATTACACACTCTGAGTGTTGATGCCAAGGGATTAGTTTTTCAGTGGGAGCATTGTGATGAACAGAAATAGTTGTATTTTCTAAAGACAAGGACAGATGATACCACTTATAAGTCTGTCATCTCTTACGACATGAGAAAGGACTACCTTCTCTCTATGTTTGTACTAATCTCATTGCCTCCTCTGTAATGGCCTAGCATCATTTTGTAATGTTATTGTGGCCCAGATTCTTCCTTTCAGCTTCTAGTGGTCTTCATAATTTCTCATATGCTTACTGGCTCTCAGTTTTCCTTTGCTCTTCCAGTCTCTCACAACTGCATCTGTTCCCACAAGTAATTTTCTCCTGTTCTGCCTGGACTGGCAATGTAATGCTAATGTATTAAATCATGTAGTTCAGATGATCTGTGCAGCAAATACAAGCATTTGGGATTCAGACATTGCATCATGTAAACAGAGGGTCTCGGGGAGGATATTTTATGTAACATTGCCTATTTTCTTAAAGGTTCAGCCTTTTAAACTCCGTGTGCAAAAATATGTGAAGATAATGGCATTTGGTTGCAACACTGAACTCTTCTTTGTGTTGATAGCTTGCCTGCCCAACCTCCAGACTGTTCCCTCCATCACCAGGCTTCTGCACAAGGGCTGTCTTCTGTTTACATGCTCATGTAACCTTTTTTCCATGGGAGTCAGCTTGAGAGTATGAAGGTTGCCAGGGTGGTTGGTTCCCCATTATTGCTCTAACCTGGCGTCTCCCAGCTTTGAGTGCTCAACTCTGGCCAAGTGTTAATGAACGTGCAAGGACATGCAGTCAGCCCTAAGGTTGATTAAACTGTTTTGTGGAGTTTATTAAACAAAGTTTATATCCGTCCATCCATGGAAGTCCGGAAAGCTGAGAGGCAGCAGCAGTATAACTGAGTTACATCACAGCTGGAGCTGTGATGGGAAGGAGGAGAGACTTCCTGGAATACTGAAACAGTCAAAGCTAGGATATACAGTCTGTGCTATCCGAAGTCCTAGAGACTCCTGTGTGCAGGAGCCAGACTGATGCTGCAGTGGCCAGGTTCTGCAGTGAAATGGTAGTGGGGGAGGTGAGAGGGATCGTAGCCTCTGGAAAGCGTGTTTTTGCCTTCCAGGATGTTGTGCTTCAGAGGACAGCTGCACTAAACATCTGTCACCTTTATAAAAGATATGAAGGTACCAACCTGAGGAAAAATCAATAACCGGAAAAGGATTAGTGCTTGGCCATAACTGGTACTGGTACCAGCAAAACAGTGTCTCTCTTTCCTTCAGCTGGAAGCAGAAATTGATTCCTGTGGGCAGTTCACTAAATCTAGGAGCTGTCTTCAGTAATGAAAATGCTATTTTAGTAGAGTTTTCAATAACTTCTTAATAGGAAGTCAAATACTAATGATCGACGAAGCACTGATGTGTTTGGTTTAGCTCACTGTACCGTGCTTAATGGGGGAGTACAGTGTAAGCTTTTTCCTCTGAGTTGGTATTCTGCGAGATTGGAACCATGATCAGTGTATTCAATTCCTTTGCCCTTGAGAAGACCATTAAACTTCTCTTGGAAAGGAACAGGACTCAACTTGCCAGATGATCACTACCTCTGCCTCCTGTAATTTCAGATAGTGGAACAACCGCCACGTAACTGTTGCTCTGTGGTTTGTATTTCCAAACGCCAGATGATCCAAGAGGGGCAGGAAGGGTCTCTTACTTTTTTTTTTTTTTTTTTCAAATTTACCTAATTATGGCTTTTCTTATATACCTCCTTTTTGTAATCCTGAAATAGATTAAACAGTCCAGATGAAAAATGCAACTTCTTTTGGTCGCATCTCAGTATGTTTGTACTTGCAGCTTGGCTAAAGCTCATTGAATTATTTCCAATAGCCCAAAGACTGTTTAAAAACTGCTGTCCATGTGTTTCTTTTCATCATTGTTTGAATGGCCTTTTTTTCAATTCCATGAACCTTGTTAACTTCTGACATTTCATTAAACTGTTAGAGGAAGTTGAGATTAGTCAGGTCATTTCAAATCAACACAGCAAAGTCATTCAGCTGCAATACGAGGGGAGGAGAAATGCCTACACATTTGAGTACCAGGCTAGATACCAAATGCCACACCAAAGAGAGACATTGTCCCCACTGCCCATCTGGTTTCTTCTCTTAGAGCAAAAGGAGGTTGATTTATGAAATTACCACGGGGCATTTAAATTACAGGCTGGTCGTGGGAAGAGAGGGAAGGTTGTTTGCTGGGTTTTTTATCTATCTCTTCAGTGAATACCTTTTTTTTTTTTT
>VZTI01000403.1:205172-217538 GCA_013397865.1 Struthidea cinerea | reverse complement strand
GAGAGAGGGAGGGAGGTGTTTTGAAGAAAATTTGGGTCTCAACAACTGCTTTTACCTCATTTTCCATTGACTGAACTGTATCTTTACTGTCATCTCTACTACTCCTCTGGTGCTAAAATGTTCCCAGCCTTCAGGCCATATGAATATGTAAAGCATTCCACCAGATTCAAATACCATCTTGCCTCCATGCAAATCTACAAAGGTGGTTTTCCAGCATACAATGGGCAACACCTAACCTTTGAAAAATTCACTCTTTTTCAGGAGACATGTAATGTGCTCTGGGAGAAATTCAAACTTGACTCCTTCAAGCCAGACTATCAGTTCAAATAAATTGCCCTTACGATAGCATTTTTTATTTCCAGATTTCCACATGGTATGAAACAGTGACATTTACAGAGGGCAGAAGTATTACTAGGAAGGCACGTAAAGCCTCGTGATGTCATTTGTTCAAGGGGTCCACCAGTATATTAAAAAGAATGAAAAACAAAACAAGGCTTTTGCTATTCTTCCTCTATATTTTTTGATGGCATCTAAAGATCAGAGAAGATCCCGTTACTGCATTCAGGTTTCTTACTTTTTGCATTTTCAACAGATTGGACCATGGTAATTTAAGTCCAGGCTCAATGCTGTTAGTTGCTCATTATCATTACCCTTTCCTCTAGTTCATTTTCAAGCTGCAGTAAACGCCTACATAGGTCAAGATTTCCCAAGGACTGAAAGGCCTTTCTTCAGCAGTAAGATGCAGAATAGAAAAAAGAGAACAGATAGAAATCACCGTGGAGTATTAATCCAGGGTTTGTGGAGCAGACAAGTTGTTTTGTTCCGTGGCATCACTGAATCTCTTCATGTCAATATGGTTAAGGCCAGTACTTGCCATTCTCTCCACTTAAACCTTCCTTCTCACCTCTCCACGTGGTTTCCTGTGCTTCTTAAGAGTTTGTCAAACACACAGTGCAAGGAGGGTCCATGGGAAAGGACATGCAGCATTAAGACATAATACCATTGCATTAGGTACTGAAACAAAGAGAAAATGTACAAAGTAATGCTCCCTTCCAACTTCCCATTCTGTTTCCCTAACTTGGAGTCCATCTCCCCAAAGCCGAATGTTAATCCAACTGAAAAGTGTTGTAATCAGCTGGAAGGGCACAGATATGTAGAAGGTAAGTGTCCATTTCGTACACTGTCACTTTGTCAGAGATTAAGTAGACTCTGCCATCTGTAAAGGGATCCTGAGGACTACGAGGAATCAGGACATTTGTTTCACGTCTGTTTGCAATGACAGAAGCACTGGCTGCGCAGGGGTCACCTAACTGAATTGGGGCAGTGGTTGTACACTGACTCAGAGGGAAGTGTGCCAGCAGCACCGCTCAACATGCATTACATGTAATACAGCAGGAAATTTGGACAGCAGCTTGCTATAACACTGTTTTGGAAATGCATGAGTCACTGTGTTTCTGGAATCTGAACATTTCTCAGCATGTTTTTGTGCTAGATATCCTGTCATGTCATTTGAGAAAGCCTGAAGGACCGAGGCTGAGTTTATCCAGGATCTTCATATTGGAGTACTCTTATCCATTTCCATCACCTTTCCTCCTGTTTCCAAAACAATTTGAATGCAATCCAGTATTTTCTTCCCCTGTGAAATATTATTTAAAGCACATTTGTAATTTGCACTAATTTCCTTCTAAATTGGAGCTACTCACTGAGCCTTTCACCTCTGCTCTTGCACTGACTGACTTCTCTGATGCTTTCAGATGAAGCTCCCCCACCTCTCACTCCACACCACCATGTGTACAGTACTGCTTCACTGTTCTATTTAGAAATGTTTCTTGCAAGACTAGACATCAACACTAATAAAATCACACATGAGCTGTGCATGAACTAAGCATGCCAGGAGAAGCCTCTGCATTTTCTTTGCTTCCTTTCTCTTCTCCCCGTGATAGTTGTTTCTGTCTCCAGAGCTGCACATCTCTCTCTAGAGCCTTAGGATCCAGGCAGGACTCTGAACTGCACTGATGGCAGAAGGTTCCTCTCTCTAACCCATGCCATAATCTTGGCAACACCTTGGGGTTTTTTCTTACATAAAAATCTAGCACTGAATTATCCTTCTGTATAAACCTATTAAAATATGTTTACTTAATCTGATAAATACAGGTATGCACATATGCACACAGTCTTTCTCTCTTTCTCCACTTGCTCTCCTTACCTTCCCCACCTCCCCCTCCCCCTCCATTTAAATACAGTATATTCCAAATTATAAAAGTGCAAGAAAAATCGACATGATTGTCCTCAAAGCAGACTGCAGACAAATGGGAAGGTTCCCATCTTGCGAACTATCACATGTGTTGTATTGGATTGAGCATTTGAGCAAACAAGTCTCAGCAAAGATGAGTAACACTTAGAAAGGCTCTCAGATGAAGACTGACAGCTCTGTGATGGTGTCAGTGCTGAGTCTTATTCACAAAGTCTTCAATGCCTAACAGGCATTTTAGATATCAGCACTTTGGTGTATTCACAATGTCTGGGACCCAGCCCTGCAGTGTCTGCAGTCATCCCTGGGGTCATGAGAGTGCTCAGAGCCTACCTCACGGGTGAGAACAAGGGAGATGCAAAAACCTGTGTTTCTCCAGTCTCTTGCCTAACTGTCCCTGGAATTACAGCCAGGAAGCAGATGGGTTATATCCTACCCATGTCCTGCCCATGTCAAGCAGTAAAAACACTCAGATGGGAGATTTGGGAAGCTGAATTCTCCCTTCTTTTCATGTAACACATGTGGAGCAGACTTACAGCAAAAGATACAATCTCTCAGAGATCTTCCTAATCACCAGCCTTACAGAACCAATTCTGTCAGTTGTCTTTAAATGTGACAAAGTCAAAGACAAAGTCTTTATCGTATGGAGTTGATGCCTGATTTCTAAACAGGACTGGTTTTTTGTTTTTAATTTTATAAAACTAGTTAATACTTTTTAAACAAGGACAATACAAATGACTCGATAGAAAACAAGCCATACCATGAACATACTTGGCAGATGTAATCTTAAAATTGCATTGCATGTCACTTTTTAACTGTATAACATGTTTTATAGACCTGCCTTTATAAGCTCTAACTAGGCACCCTCCCACTTCTTCCTTTAGCGTCCCTCTTACATTTTATTAAGCAGAGAAACACAGTGTAAAACACCACACAGAATTTGTATCGATTCATGGTTACAACATTTTTTTAAGAGTACAGGTTACTGAGCAATAAAAATCATGCTCAGTCCTGGGTACTTCTGCCAGCCTGCTGTGGCTGGTCCAATATAAGTTAATTTATCACAAGCTTCATGGACTCTTAAGAAAAACAAAGTTCAGGTTCACAGTGAATGACTGCAGCATATACCCTCTTCCAGCTGCTGCGTCTGGGATGGGATACTCCCCATTTGCCTATTTTTATCAAATGCAAGGTCTTTTTATGTGTCTTAATTGCTTTAGTCCTACAAAGCATGTAGTGTGTGTGTAGCCTGATAATAGATTATAATTTGTGAATTTAATAATTTTAATAATAATAATAATAACAACAGCAATAATAGCATTAGAAAAATGAACAAGCTAAATCTGTGCCCTGAGTCCGTACCCATGACAGTAGTATCTGTGACATTTCTGGGACATTTGTCTTCACAGTACCTACCTGTAGTACAGGAGCACTGTTTTCCCCACCTGAAAGAAGGGAAAAACACACGGTGTACATTAGCTAATGGCTTGTATTCCCATTCAAGCCCAAAATCCCTGAAAGCCCACCTCTTTGTTGACTCACACTCTGATACAATCCTGCAATCCCGTGTGTGCACCAGGAAGGGGAACTCAACAACACTGCAATGCCTTTTGTGCCTGAAGATGAACCCCTACTTCCCAGACACCACCACCACTTAACCTCATGGCATTGCACATTCCAAGTCCTCCCTCCTCTGACTATGGATCTAGCTGGGGGAATGTAAGCAATTCAACCAGGGCTCTGCAGAAATCTAGCGAGTGCCCTTACC
This sequence comes from Struthidea cinerea, assembly GCA_013397865.1. Taxonomy (NCBI): domain Eukaryota; kingdom Metazoa; phylum Chordata; class Aves; order Passeriformes; family Corcoracidae; genus Struthidea; species Struthidea cinerea. Next base: position 213,519 of record VZTI01000403.1, on the reverse strand, counting down.
TTAAAAACTACGCTGTTCTTCCTCACTTCTTACTAATAAAATGCACAATGATCAGCATTGTATTACCCGCTTGTCTTGTACAGGGAGAGTGATAATTTGGGGGCATCATCACAAAAGCTTTCATCTTTTTTTCACAGCATCTGTACATATGAAATTCTTCTGTGTGTCTATGTTCCCTTCTGAAAGCTTTTGAAGGCTGCAAAGTTAAAATAACATAGATTGGTTTTAGTGCAGTGCACCACATATTGTTTCTATCATGTGAGAATTGCTTAACCATGGTATACTGCAGCAGCACAATTTATTACAAACCTTGGAAATCATTTCAGGAGCCCAAGGACCTCACGGACCTTAGGCCAAGTTTCAGCAAACTGCTCAGATGTGCAGTCACTAGGCAGATGTCTGGAAACATGTGTTCTTGCACATTTATCTGCAAATGCAAATGTCCCAAAACAGGCATTAACACTCAGAAGCATTATGTGGATTTTAAACAATTCCTGGAAGAGTTGGGTCCCATAAAAGTTATTCTGACAGATATAATCCTTCTCCTTGCCTTTGCCAAGTGCTTGCTCAGACTACAGGAGCCAGTACATCGAGTGAGACTCCTGCCTGCTTCCACTGCTTCTGGTGCTCCAGACACTACAACATCCCTGCCCAGGGCTGACTTCACTCTTATTTTGTTATTATTCTAGTTGGGAAAGAAGCAGCAATGTGGAAGGGAAGATAAAACAGGAGATAAGAGGATATTTTTATGCTTTCATCTGCTCAGATGACTCATTTGAGACAGGTTTATTCCTCTTCTCTTTTGGGATTAATGCCTCAAGGAGAACAGCAACAAAATTAAGGCTCTTTTTGCTGCTGTGGGAAATAACCCTTTCTCTCACCCTCTTCTGTGAGGCCTTTCAGGCAGTGGCTGTGAGTGTGTGCAGCACATAGCACCATTGGCTCTGATCTTACTGGGGCCTCACAGTATTAGTGTAATAAAAGTAAATACCAAGTGGTCAGGGCTTAATTATAATCTGGACATTCTGCGCTCTGGCAGTAGATTAGAGGAGACATTGACTTGTGCTTTAAGGCACTGAATCTGCTGTTGGCATGAGGGTGAACCCATCTAAAGAGACAAGACAGCAAAGTGAAGTCCCACGTTTCCTGCTCAGGGTGTAGAATGCAAACTACGGGGAAGTGTAAGTTTTCAGTTACTGAACACTCTCTATGTTGGAGCAGCTCCAGCTGTGGCTTTTTGTGTTCAACTCTGATGACTATTTCAAAGAATTAAATACTATTTTATAGAAGATGGAGAAGCAAAAGCTTCCATTAGATTATGATTGTATTGGGACCCAAATCCTCGCATAATGCTTTGAGGAAGAATTCTAAATAATTAATATTGCAATCGTCTGTTGATCTATTCTCCTCCACTCTTAACTGTGTTTTGAGCAGGAACTGGCCACGATCATGCTCCATGAAAAATAATTCAGATGTACCAGAAATAAACATGCTCTATAATCAGTACTGAAGCAGGTTTCCTTTCTACTTGATTCTTGCAGTTTTAAGGTTCTGGTGACAATTTGTCTATAGTTATTTCACTTTCAAAGCCCCCTCATAATTTAATTTTTAGTTGCCATCACTTACGTGCTATGCTATAGTAACTGCTTTATATCAGTAAGGGAAATATGTTCAAGCTTTAATTTTATCTGATATAATTACAATTTCTTAAGAAAACAACTAAATGCTATAAACTTGTGAAAAACTTTCTTCAGATCTAGACACTAGGAAAGAAAATCACAAGTGGAGGTGAAACAAAGCAGTGTTGATAACTGTTACAGCATAGCACTGTGACTAATAGTGCTGCAAAAGGTCTGCTGCAGACAAGTTTCCATAGCCATTCTGGTCATTTTGGCTTGGCCTTAGCTTCAGAGTGAGTTGTGGATGAATATGATTTAGGAGTATTGCAATGGCTCAATCCACTGTGTTAGGAAGTGTATATGGTAAGGGACCACCACTAATCTGAAAACTTTCCAATATGAATGAAGATGTGTGGCACTGAAGGACAGCACTCAGGTGGTTCATCCTCCTAGCAGCAGCACAAGCATTAGGCTGGGAAAAATACCTAGATGTACCTTTTTTTGGGTGTCTGCCTCTGTCAGCTCCCATACTGTACTTGTAGCGGTACTTCTACTGGTAATCCAGGCCATCCTCAAGTGCTACAGGACTGAGAGCTGCTGCCTGGCGATGGTTTCCATGCGGGTTGCTGCCTGGTTAAAGCACAGAGTGTCAAGTCAGGGGTGGGACTGCTGCTGCCAAGCAGGGAGAAGCAGCAGGAACAGACATCTTACCTGCTGCAATCTGAATGCGCAGCTTTGATCAGCCAGTGAAGCACACCTGGACAAAATTGCAAGGACACATATTTTCCTTCAAGCTTATCTTCTTCCCTCTGTTGAAATGGATATACAGGTATCCAAACCTGCACAGAAACAGGCACAGGAGGCTGAGTTACTAGTTTAGGTGTGTGATGGGTCAAAACTGGGTGTCGCTGTAAAGTACCGAGAATGGCGAGAAACGACACGATCCAAGTTCAAGAAGAAAGTGGTTATTTAATTAATTATAATTGGGTTTATATAACTTGGTTCTCAAAGATGACAGGAGGTCATTGGATCTTGAACCAGCTACCCCCTGTCCCACTGGCTAAAACTTACAACCCCTACTTCAAAATATTATTTCGCTGTGTACCATAACAACGCTGAAAAATAAATCCCAGGTGCACAGATAAAACTCATTTTACAAAAACCTATAGCAGTGCTTATCATAGCTTCTGTGAGAACCACAAAGTTCTCATAGAAAGCTGCAGAAAGCTGAAAAATTTCTCTACCAAAGCTTTTCAGCATCTACAACTGGGTGCCTTTAAAACATCATGGGCAAATTCTTCCCTGTCCAACTGGTTACCATGTTGAAGTTAATCTCTTGAGATGTATGGCTGCTGCCAGAGTTACCTCTGTTTTACTAATTGTTTTGACAGGAAAGCATGATTAAGAAGGGAAGAAAAGGGAAATCAGAAGCCAGAGGACACAAATTCTGCAGCCTCTAAATCACTCCAGCTTGCAATAATTTTAAGACCTTTTTAATAAAAGTTTCACTCAGACATGAATATTTTGTGAGTGCCCTTGAGACATTATTTCTTTCAGAGTCTCACTGCTTCAGAGCAATATTTGTAATTGAAACAAATAATGAAATCCCATAAAGAGCAAACAGGGAGAGTTTCTTAGCCCTAAGGCCAACTGGTAGAGCATAGCCGATGGCCACAAAACTGCTTTTTCTTCCTATCAAAATAGCATGGCTGCATGCAAAATTGCCATGGGGAATGCTCCCCAGCCAGTGGTAGTTAGTTCTGAACAACACCATTTGTGAGCTAACATATAAACAGTACCATCATGTGCCAGTGCCTGTTCAGTGTGTGTCGGCCCCACTTAATTAACTTGTGTAGACATAGCCTGAAGTGTTTTTTCTAGAATATGCTATATGATCCTCTGAGGCTGTATGACACACACCATTAAATATCAACATAACTATATACTTGGAGTTTAATGCATCTTCATTCATGACATGGGCATGAATATTAAATTTGTTCTTATGCTGTCTGGTGAGGTCTGCATGATTCTTTATTTCTGTGGCTAATCTTTATAAATAACCTGTCTTTTCTACTAAAACAGATCTCTTGTGGGAATGCTCTACAACTTTGATCTAAAATTGGGGGAGCAGAACCCTTCACATATCTGAACTTGCTTGTAGGTGACAATCTCAAGTCAGCCTGACAGCAGGACCTTCTGGGGAATAGTTCAAGAGAGACATGGGGATGAAGTACCCAAACAAGTGTCATCTGTATTTAAAGGAAAAATAATTAAAAGAGAGAAGACAGGAAACTCCTCATGCTTTGTTTATTAGAAATATATGTTTTCTTTATTGATCACAGCTCCCTTATTAAAAACAAAATGAACATGAGATGTAGGAGCAAAAGAAAGAAAACAAATAAATGGCCAGACCAAACAAAAGAAGAGGTACAAGGCTAAGATATTTTGGTGGAATCTAAATTCTGTTTCCTGAAACATCCTGTGCAAGAGGTTTCAGCTGACTTAAGAGGTTCAGGTCTCTACTATCCTATAGCAGAGTATGCAGTTTTGTTAGAGGCAAATCCTGTATCCTAAAAGATAAATTCAGGGAGGTTATCTTGCAGACTTTTCTCCTTGTCCTCCTTACTCCATGAATGGGGTTTTGGCAAATAAATTCAAAATAGCCACACAAAAGTGTTGCAGAGTCTGAAACTGACGGAACATTACAAACATATCTGAACTTTTTAATCTCTGCTATTACTAATGTATTTTGCAGTGTTACACTGTGCACACAGACTGGCTTTGAACATATGAAGACCTGACTCAGATCAAGTCCATCCAGCCAAAAACTGTGCAGCAGTGCTCAGGAGCAGATGTTGAGGGGGAGTTTGAGAAACAGGCGCTGTGGAATGATTGTTTCCCGGCAGTTCTTTCTAAACGTGGGAAATCAGAAGTGGGGATGTTTCCGAAACAACCAGGATCCACTGTTTAACAGTGGACCTATCCTCTATGAATTCACCTAGAGCCTTTTTGCTCCTTTGTAACTGTGTGCCCCACAGCATCCTGAGGCAAAACATTGCACAACATTCTCATGTAAAAACGTCCTGTTGTCTGACATCTTGTAGAAGTTCTCTCTAGTTCTTAGCTGATATAAAGTACTGAATGCTTGTTACACATTTAATGTTCTCCACATATTTAATGATTTTCTAGATCTGTACTTTATAAAGACTTCTCCTATCCCATCATTCCCTTTAAATGTTGAAATATCATGTTCTGTTTCTGCTACATTGAAGCTGTTGTATACAAGTTCTAAAAGTGCTTTCTTTTCTGCTTTACTGTGTGCTTTCTCTGCTTCTACTTACCCATTTTGAAGTGGGATTGCTGGCATTCAGGAATATGTCGTAATGAGATTTGTCAGATTGCTCTCTTTCCTAATAGCATTCCCAGTGCTATGGTTGGAGTGTTGTTCTCTCTCTGAGCACCCAGAGGATGGCTTCCCAGAACTATCCACAGTGACCCTCTCATCCCTTTCCTGAGTGCTAACAGCTCATTCAGAGCTATTGACTCCCACCCCAGAACAAGCTACAGAGAAACAAGCCTGGGAAAGTCCCGTCATTTACTAAAGCTGCTGATCTGTATGAATGTTAATTGCAGTTAAGAGTCCTGTTGGGTCAGTACTAATTAATTATCACACAAGTACCGCTAGAGACTGATGATAAACTTCTTGAGAGTTTAATCCTTGTACACACAAAACTTCTGAAGAATGGTAGAAACACTGAAGGTCACAATTTGTAGAAGAAAGAGACGACAAGAGACATTAACAGGGCTTCAACTTGGTCTTGGTGTTTGCTGCTGCTCCCTGCTCTCCCTTAAACAAACAAAAAGATACCATTATAAAAACAAACAAACTAACCAACTAAATAACCATACTAAACAAGCGAATGGGTGAGAGGGGAAGATATTTTGGAGAGTCTAAATTCTAGAGAAGAATTTAGAATTGTAGAATACTAACTTAACATGTAAATCTCATTAAGGAATATGAGACAATGTAATTTATGAACTTTGTCTGCTGCCTTCTTTTTTACTTGTGTCCAAAAATGTTCTTTAGCACAGACCCTGTTAAGCGTATGAGTGGCTCTGACTTGATCTCGCTGGGTCACTATGGTGGCTAAGAGTAGTGGCAGTAGTTAGGACTTCGCTGTGAGGGACAGCTACCAAGCAAAGCCTACGCAGTAAAAATGCCATGAAGTTGAGAGATAGTACAAAGCTCTCACAATATCAGGTGAAAATGAAACTTAGAGGCTCTGATTTGTATTGTTACATTTGTGTTGTATTGTTACCCGGAACCTCCAACTAATGCTGAACATTATTTCTATTTGTGTTTGTAATCAACCAGCATCCATTTCCTCTGGAACATACTGCTCCAGATGCTCTCTAATCAAGCACCATCAGTTTACCCTTTCTGCCACACTGGGCTATGTTGCTACTGCAGATATTCTTTTATTTGTTAAAGGTACTTAAGTATGCAGGCTTTGGGTTTTTTACACTCTCTTCAGTTAACAACAAAACATCCTTTTTGTATGAAATAACAACATATCTGAAGATTGAAGATACCAGTACTTATGTTAACACAGCCCTTGTGTAAATGTAGGGTTTTGCTAATCTGAATAGTACTTCAGGCTGGAAGTGCTTGGGTTGGCATGCTTCCATGCTTAATACCTGCCCACCTAAGAAGGCCCAGGAAAGCATTCTGAGAACCTGGAACTGTGTATCACTACCCAAATCCCCAAACTATGCTCTGCTGGGGGTTTCCAAGACACAGCAAGCTGAGTGGTGGGAATAGGGTTGCAACAGCAAGGCTATATCCCTTGTGCAATGGAAAATTTGGAGAGGAACCAGTGACTGCTTTCTTTCCTGAATTCTGGCAGACGATTGCAAAGATGCCTCTTCCCTCAGGCAAGCTACATCTCAAGGGTGAAACAGAGATGTAGAAACTGCAGGACAATAAAGCGTGACTAATTTCTGTCAGTGAATGCTGTGTTGCTACCCAATTTCCAGGTGTTCTAAGTGTAATCCCTATCTTGCTTACATTCTTCTGGGAAGAGATCCATTTAAATTAGTGCAATCTCTCAGGTCTCTAATTTACTGCATAGGGGTGTGGATCAGGGGGGCTGTTTGCAGCTCAGCCTGAACACAATTAGCCTGATGCTTTTGGGTTGAAGAAAGCAATTATGGCAATTGTGCATGAAATGTTTGCATTGCTTGTCGTCTGTTTTTTCTAACCATCTTTCAATTTTGGGGATGTTATCTACTCCTGATTTAAGACCATGTGAACAATTCCCTGCTTTGTGAGGAGAAGAGCAGATTGCACACTTCTTTCAGCAGCAGTTCTCACAAAGATAAGCCCAGTTCTCCTCATTGCCAGGTTGTGCTCCAATTTGTTCCATTACTTCATGCATTTTAAGACAATAGGAATTTCTACCTTCATGAAACCATCCCAGAACACTTCCACAGAAAAGTGTGCTCTGTAATTTACACTACACTTACAGAAATCAAGGGTAGTTTTAATATCTAGAACTGTCCATTTTGACATGTAGCTGGGAGGATGCTTAGGCATTGAGATAAAATCGGGATCTCCTGTATAGGCTGCTATGTAGAGCTTCCTTATATATTCTATATGGAACTACTTTGTGTGCCTTTTTAGGCAGCACAGTTGAAGATACAGCATATTTAGTGAGGCACTTCCACCTCAAGAACTTGTCTCTCTTGTTGATCCTTCAAACCTGTTATTCAGCCATTAGGATATTGGACAAAGTGAAGCTGTTTACTGAATTAGGGAGTGGAATACATGAGAAATGGCTGAAAAGCTTATGCCTGGTCCTCTGTGGAAAGTGCCACTCATCCCATCTGCAATTGCCTTGAACAAAACACAGATGTGCTCTGTAACAGGAGCTACATGTATGTGCCCAACACTGGTGAATAAAATTGTCTGGTTTGTTGTTAATGGTGCTAAAATAAAACTGTGGTTATGCAGAAAACATTTTCTTCATGTTGGTAAGTGTCTCCTTTCCAAATAAAAGCTTTTAACAAGGAAAAATATTGCTTTGGGTTAGGTTGGGCTGAAACTCTGCTTCCAGCTGGTTTGTAATTTTTTTTGCAATTTTCCAGCACTCTTCCAGCCCCTCTACTCAGTCCTGGTGAGGCCAGATCTGGAGTAGGGTGTCCAGTTGTAGGCTGTTTAGCACAACAGAGACGTGGAGCTCCTGGAACAGGTCCAGCAGAGGGCAACAAAGGTGATTAGGGAACTGGAGCATCTCTCTTATGCCAACACTCAGAGAGCTGGGCCTGTTCCGCCTTAAGAAGAGAGAGACAACCGAGAGGGAAACTCGTCAATGTCTATAAATATCTAAAAGGAGTGGGTGCCAAGAGGAAGGAGCCAGGTTGTCCTTGGTGCTTGGGCAGGGAGGCTGGACCAAATGACCCACTGCGGTCCCTTCCAGCCTGGAGGATTCAGTGATTCCAGAGGTGGAAACAGCTTTTTCCTTGTGTAATAGTAGTAGTAGCAGTAAAAATAATAATAACAAATCTCCCCGCGTTCTCCGCGGAGGACCGACCCCGTTCCTCCCAGATCCCAGCCACGGCCCGTGTGGCCTCGGGCTGGGCCGGCAGGTGAGGGCAGGTGGCGGTACAGGCTCCCGCGGGCGGTGCGCGGGGCGCTGCGGGGCTGCGCTCGCTTCCGGGGCCGGGGC
>VZTI01000403.1:183737-204706 GCA_013397865.1 Struthidea cinerea | reverse complement strand
GGAGCGGGGCTCCGGCCGGCCCGCAGCCCCTGCCGCAGCCCCCGCCGTGCCTGCCGCCCCTCGCCCGCTCCCCCGCGTCCCGCCCCGCGCCCGCACGGGGGGATCTGGTCGCTGCCGCGGGCAGGGAGGGAAAGGGACAGCCCCGGGGGGAGGGAGCTGCTGCCGCTTATCCACTGACATCTGGAACTCCCTCTTCTCTCTGATGTCCTTACTCTTCCTTCCCTAACCTCCTCTGTCGGATGAAAACCGGTTGTGGCAAAAGCCAGTGCTGGAGAGGTAGATGTCTGGCAGATACCTGCAGCCTGGGATGTGTTTGTTATCCTGGGTGGGTCGGGAAGCTGTCCTGGAAGGGGCTGTCATCACGGAAACACGCCTCATCCATCCAGGGTCCTGCAGAGGCACGGTGGTGCTCGGCAGCGGAGCAGGGGTTCGCTGTAAGGCTGGGTTGAGTGCGATCTCAGTGGCACTGAACTACCGCTGTAGCTGTAGGCTGGAAGCGAAGTGGGGCATACGTTAGAGCGCGGTGTCTGCGCCTTCGTGTCTGTGTGCAGCAGCGAGAGACGGGTGTCAGGGCAGGAGCGATGCCTCGGGGATGGCCATGCATTGAACCGACACAGCCACAGCACACTGCCTCAGCGCTGCAATGCTTGGCTTGGCCAGCCCAAATATCAGCGCATTCCCAGTGTTACTTCTATTTCAGTCTCTATTGAAACTACTTCATGTCCTGACAATTTGCATTAACTCTCTCCTTTTATTTAAAGATACAGTGTAAAGAGCAATGATGTCAGTTATCGATCAGAGAAGGGGCAGGTGCACTTCGTAAAGAAGTGGCACCTCTTGGTATTGAGAGCCTGGGAAGTGTCTTTACTCTCTGGAGATGTACTTTTTGGTCAGTCTTAGGAAGTGCTAATTTTGGGTGTTTGCTTGTTAAACAAATAATGTCAGTGCTTCAGTAATCTAAGTACTTTCTTGCCATGTTCGATGGATAGTGTTCAGGCCTAGCTCATGAATTCCTGCTTGGCTGAAGATGTTTGTAGCATCAGTATAAAAATAGTGAACAACGTTTTTCTCTTGCTGGATGCTTCAAATAGCAATGGTAGCTGTAGCTAAATGCCATTAAGAAGCAAAATTGCAATCAATGATTCATTGCTCTGAGGTAATGTTATAGGAGAGAGAGCTTTTGCAAAATGATAGTGGATCCATGTAATCCACTGGAAGCAATCTTTATTCAGATCAGGAGTTTTATCGGGCTGTGGTATTGTGAGGCTTAAACTTTGATGCTGTCTTTATGGTGAGTGAAGCAGTTTTATCTGTCTGGATAATTGTAATTACAGAATCTTTATAATTAGACAAAAAATTTGCACTATGCATATGGTTTGGTCTGCATGAAGCATATGGGCATATTGTAAGTAATCTTGAGTAATCAAGGAAAGCAAAATATGTTGAAAGTAAGACTGCAGAAGCATATAACTTGAAGGTCATCCACTGGAAAGGATGAGAGTTTCCCTGTACTGTTGCCTCAAGTCATTACCTGGGAAGGTAGGTTCTTGACCTTGCTCATTATTGCAGTGTAATATCAGTTTACACACCTTTCCCTTCTCTCCCCCTCACCCTGTATGGCATTTGGATCACAGATGCACCTACCTGGTGCCTCAGTGTGCTGGAGGGTTGCCAGACTTTTTATTTTCCCTTGGGCTTGTTTACTTCCTAGTAGTAGTCTGAAAAATGCAGGCAGTGCATAATATGAAGTGCCCTGACACCTGCAGTTTTAAACACGTTGAGTTACAGGTTTCAGTGAAACTCTACCTGAGACAAAAAGATACATATTTGCAGAACAGGAAAGAAACTAGATGTAGGACCAAGTTCTCTTTCTCTTCTGCCTGACTCTCATGTGGCTGAGGCAGGCCCTTAGAGGAACATAGGTCTTACCTGTGTTTAATGGGCTGTTTAATTTAATTTTTTTTACTGTAAAAACAATAGTCCCGGTTGATTGTGGACTTTAACTCTCACTTTTCCCCTGCCCTTCCCCCTGCCCGTGCACTTTGGTATCCGCTCAAATGACGGAGGTAACTGCCCAGATAAAGTGACTTGCCCGGATGGATAAATGATACCTAGTATCTCCACTACAGAGACCACGAGGCCTTCGACAGAAGTGAAGGTTTAAAAACTATGAAGACCGGTTTCAGCTGAGGACTGAACTTGCAATTTTGGTGTGGTAGCCCATGCTACCACAAAAAGGGGTACCAGTAGCATACTCAGAATCCCTAAGGTGACTCTTGTCACTTGATACAGAGCTTTTCTTTTCTCTCCTCTTTTTTCTGTTTATACCTTCCCCAAAGTAAGTGCAGATGGGGAAGAAAAATTAATTTCATTGTCTCAGTAATGTTGGACTTGAAGCCCAAGTGATAACCGAGCATACCACTTGAAGCTGCAGTGATCTGACACACCCATGAACTCACTGCAGTGGAAACAAGTGATTCTGACTGTGTCTGACTTACTTGCTCCTGTTTTAGTCAAGCCATTTTTGTGCAGTTTCAACTTTCCCAACATAAGTTTTTCAAAAGAAAGGGAAGGGGAAGAAGAGCTATACTGTGTTGGTTATTTTTGTTGTTCGTGGTTTTTTTTTTGGTTTTTTTATGCATGTGTGATTTAGATGGGTTTATTGAAAGGTATGACATGCTTAAGACGGAGTTGAGGTAAGAGGATAAGAAAGACATCAAAGAAGAGCAGGTGGGGAGAGGGGAAAAAAATAGAAGGTAAAAGCATCCCCATTAAATTATTAGACCGGTTTGGTTGCCTGAAACTTGAGTCTAACTTTCTTTTAATTGTCCTTAAGAAAGATCTCTCCCTCATCTGCCTTTTTACCCACTAAAGGAGAGAGAATTCAGGGAAAGCAGTCTTTTGTGCCCGAGAAAATAACGCCTTCCCTCTTATCAGCAAGATAATTCTCTCCTTCTAAAAATAACACTGGTGTTTCAGCCTTAAACTAAATTTATATTCTGTAATCTAAAAAAAGCAGAAGCTGCAGGTTTCTACAGTGCCTGTCCTCAAATAGTGCGAGGAGGCTGTATCTGCATACCATGTGTGCTGATCTGCAGTGCTGGGTGTGTGTGTGCTGCATGTCCGCATGCAGCTCTGCAGTGCTGCAGGCAGCAACCTCCCCTGCTCCCTGCACTCCAGTGGACAGTGCTCAGCTGCTTCTGGCGCTGGAAAGCATGAATGGCCCGGACTGCAGGATTTCTTTCTCTCTCATACTTCTGTTACTTGGGTTTTCTTCTGTTACTCCTGGGTTTTCTGATAGAGAGACATTTTATGTAGCATGGCAGAGATTTTCATTCTAGACAGTAGTTCACAGCTAGATACTGAGGCTTGGTTCTTATGGTTTATTATACTTGCAAACTGTCATGCAAAAAACCTCCCAGTTTATTAGAATAGCTTAATTAGTTAGCTTGCAACTGATGCCTTCATTAGGCACTCTATATATGTATACACTCTCTGCCACTCTTAGAGGTCTATTGTTTGATTGCAAATCAGGCTCCTTTTTCATCAGGTAAACAGCCCTTAAAGAACAAAGTTGGGAAATGCATGGCAATATTCCTGTAATCAGTGGAAGAACTGCTAAATGCATTTATCTTTAGATCGGACTCTCACAAAGACAAAATCAGATTAAAGTAAGCTCTGCAGAGGTGACTGAGGCCATAAGGAAAACACTTTCTGTCACAACTCTGGGATGACTTTCATCTGGTCGATACCTGTTGAAATTCATACCTAACTTGAGTGCAGGGGTGCAATACAACACAACTGTATTTCTTTAGTCCCTTGCCTGACTCTGCAATTGCTGACAAGCTGTTATAAGTAACTGGGGAGGGTACTTGTCAATATGTGATCGCTGGTGTAACGCAAGAATATGTACAACCCAAGACTAGAAAAACTGAAGCCTTCTAGAAATTCAACCCTTTCTGTTCTGATTCACTTTTCTGCAATGTGTTGGAAATAGTAAAGAATTACTTAGTTAAATTTAAAACTGCTGTGGAATATAGCTGTGTTTGTGTAGAGATTTAATCTTTTTTCTTCCTCACCATGTCCTACCCTGTGACTGTGGGGAAGGTGAGACTATGGCAGTCTTATTTATAAATTATGATTATTATTATTTTTTTATTTTCTTTTGTCATGAAACTTCTTCTAGTTCTTCCAAACATAAGGACATATGAACTGAACCCAGAAACAGTGAACGCTCACATCACTTTCAGGTTACTGTTTAAAGACTGTTGGAATATTTTATGATACAGGACAACATGCTAAACAGCAGATACATGTGTATAGGACATGGTGAGTTAGCTTTCGCGGTGTGTGTGACCTGTGGGGGTTAAATGACTGGACCACCGTGCACACCCTGCACAGTGTTTTTGCTTTCAGTGCCTTTCTTCTCTCTTGGGAGTGTTTACTCTTGCCGTCACTGAAGGCTGAAGTCTCAGTGACTATTAAGGTATTGCTGTTCAGTCAGGGAAGTCTCCTTCTGTGTGGGTTAGCACTTCCTGATTGCCCTAGTTCAAATAAAACCTCCTCCGCTATTATTTGTGACTCACTGACATGTGTGTCACCATTCTTATTTTCCACATCATGTGGGTGCTAAATACTTTTTCTAGTGCATGAATACATTGTAAAGCTGTAACGAGTACATGTGAAAGAGCAGATTGTCTTCAGTGACACTATCCACCAGGTACCATGACATGGTACTCATTAAACTGACACTCTCAGTTAATTGGAAACATAGTTGGTACCTGAAACTGGAAAAATCTTTCCTCTCCTGCTGTGCTTTCTTCTTTGCAACAGTCACTTTTTGTTTTCCCCCACATAAAGAAAGATGCTCTACCAGGGACTCTCTGCCTCTTGATCAGAAGCCTGCAGTAAAACTTTAGGTAAAAGTTCAATTGGTTAATGAATACTGTTCAAAGTCAGCAGTCTGGTTCTTGTTCTGCCAGCTTTTGCTGTTAAAGTGTGTCTTGTACTAACTTCTGACTCAAAACCAGAAGCTCTTGCACTTTTTTTACAGCAGTGGGTGAATCTTAGTTCACCTTCCATTGCCTTCCCAAGAGCCAAATCTTGAACTCAGAACTGTATTCTTTTCTCTTGGCATAACAGAGCAAGATGTTTATCAGCTCTTGGGTTCCTTACCAGCTGCTTGAGTCCTGGTGATTTTTTTTTTCCTCAACGTTAAACAGTCAGAAGGGCTCTTGCAGCTTTCTTACATGAGGGCGGTGACCTTTCCATAAGGGAATGGGAGGGGAAGGGGCTTCTGTCATTTTCTGTAGAAAATTAAGTATGACACTACAACTAATTTATAAAATAGCTAATCTCTCATAGCCGAAGAATTCCTCCCTCCTCTTCCATACTGCTTGAGTGCTTGTTTATGCTGTACTGAGCTGATGCAACACACCTCCCAGTTTTAAAGAGTTGGGCAGTATGAACTCATACTGCCTGAAAGCAGCTAGGTCTGAAGGCTGCACTATCACAGCCCTGCTGGAGAGAAATAGAGAGTTGAGTACTGGTTGCCTGCTACTGCACAGTTTTATGTAGGAGCACTGTTGCTGACCAGATGCTGATGAGGGGATAAAGCTGTGATAATCCTCTATCTGTGACTGTATTGGAGCTGTGGAAGGCAGGTAGCACAAAGAGGTGACCCAACTCTTTAAAGTACCCAATGAGAAGAGAACTTGAACCTTGTAGCCTGCCAACTGACTCAGATTTACTATCGCAAACAACTGATAATCCTCTTTCCAGAATTAGTCCAGGAGAATTAAAACAAACTCACCTTGGATGGAGGGAAAAAAAAAAAGCGCGCTGAACAGAATTACATAGAAACCTATTGGCAAGATATGTCACCCACAGAAGTATGGCTTTAAAATGAGCTTGATTTAGTGCTGGATCTGCTTAGTTCGGTGCAGGTGCTTGTCTTCATCCCCCATCCTGCAAAAGAAGCTCATAGTTCTTAGGTTTTATTCAGGTAAATAGTTGATTGAAAATAACTGAAAAATATACAAACACCAGAAATTCTGATAATGGATGACTAGCGAACAGCTAGTTTTATGACAAAAATTAAAACCATTTAAAGCTATTTTGAAGAAGCAAGATTTCCTTAGGATACTTTTGGAAACTGTTTTGGTTTGGTTTTTTTTTTTTAAACTATATAATTGCCACTGCATCAGGAAACACTAGTCATAGAATCATAGAATGTGTTGGAACGGACCATAAAGATCATGTAGTTCCAGCCCCCGCTGCCATGGATAGTAGCACCTTCCAGTAGAACAGATATTCACTTCAGCTGTAGCAGTAGATCTCTCAGTGCTGCCTGTGAGTAGACTCATAACCAATTTTCCAGCCAGAATAGCTCAATCCTGCAATTCTAAAACTAAAAAAATTATCCTGCTTGTATTAAGGATCTGATGCCTGTCTCTTATTGTTTAACAATTGACTGCTAATGAGTTGACCCACTTTCTGGGAGGATTTTTCCTTTTTCAAGTTATGAGACTGATCTCAAAGGTACAGAACTAAAAACTGTCTGTTGATAAACCGCATTGTGTTTTTCACTCTACTTTTGCTGGATTTTCTGGTGCATTAATCCTTCTCATACAGTCAGATGCAGCCTTTAAAATCAAGACTGGTTTTTTTGTGTGAAAGCCGAAAATAGACCCAAATAAGCTTCTTTAGTAAAATGTGATATAGAAAGATAATGTTGAAGCTTTCTGGTGCACTTATCAAACACTTTTTCTGTTATAACATTGAGTTAGAGGAAATGACCAGTACAAGAATAGGCTGCTCTTCCTCTGTCATAGACTTAACTGATTCATCTTGAAAAAGCTGTGACCAGGAAACAGTCTGACTCAGAAGTTGGTGAAGGCACTTCAGTTTTATTTGTATTGTACTTCAATTCCGTTTTAGCATCTCTTATTGATAGGGTGTCTTGATATTAGGCAACAGGAAAATGAAGGGGTATTTTAAATTAAAAAACACACATCTGTCAGGTCAGGACACCCATCTTGGAATGTCTATCAACCAGATGCTGTTAAATGAAACCAAAGGTATGGATGAGCCATATCAGTACACCATCAGTATTTCTGTGGTGCTGTTGATGAAGCAATGGATTTTGCTAGACATAGCCTAGATTTTAGTGCCTCCTCTCCTCTGTCTGCCTCAGCTAAATATGCAGGTTTCAAAGGAGCTATGTGGGGTTTTCTTGGATCTCATAAGGTAGCTTCAATTTCTTACCTAGCCGTGTCTGGTATAGAAGAAGGATCACAATTTTTTGTGATCCCTTTCCTAGGAAAGGAGGAAACTGTACCAAGGAGAAATTATGCTCAGTGTTTGCCTGAATGTAGAAGGAATTCTGTATCAAATTTCCTCATGTTGGGTGGCTTCTCTGGCTCTTAGAATAATTTTAACCTCAAATTAATGTTAGTGCATTTTTGTCCATTTAACTTAGTTCTGTTATTGCAGAAAGTCTTAGATTACTGAGTCACTGAAACTAAGCAATAGGTGCAATATTTTCTGAAACTGGACCACTGGGATGGTAAGGAACACATATATCTAAATTTGTCTGCTTTGTTTTGAGACATGGAAGGGCAGTGAACTCTGCTTACCTTAACCTGAAAGGGTGATTTGGAAGAGGTGGTGGAGAGACCTGAGAGAATAAACTGCTAATTGTAACCAGGGAGAACTTCTGATGTGCGGCAAGCTAATGGGGAGCATATGTGGCCCTTAAGGGGTACAGAAGGCAGACAGTGGGATTGAGCCAGTCAAATAGTCAGAAACTATTCTCTATTAAATTCCAAAAATCATCTTAAGTCATTATTTTACTCAGTGTCTGCTTTTCTTGGTGTTCCTTTGGGTGAGTTTTTTGTAGTTCTTTGCTGACACATGGAAATTAAGGCTTCAATTTTGTATTGTTAGGTGAGCCTATGCTACACTACTAGTATTTGGTTAAAATTCTCTAAGCCAGTGTGATGGTTGGGTCTAACACTAGTGAAGATCCTGGGAATGGAAGTCAGGTCACCATTTCTGTTTGCAGACTCTTTTCGTTCTTCCCATCTCTTCTTTAAACATAAGAGTCCAGTCATCAACACTAGAAAATGATATACATAGAAACTGAGATCACAAATCTAATGCTGATAACTTCTACTACAAATGAAAAGCAGCACCTACTCTATTATGAGTATTGTAAGACTTTCTATGCTGTGGCATTATTCATTGTACTCAAGTATCAAGAGCAATTTTGTATAAATATTTTTCCAAATTCTTAAGTAATGGACTTTTTGGTCAGTCTCCTGAATCAGTACAAAACAAAACTGTTCTGATAGCTCAAGACTATATTGGCCACTTTTTCTTTTAAAATCTGTTTAGATTGAGCTTTCTACAGAGTTTATGTTCTTACAATGTACCATAAGACACTACAAACTTCAGTCTAACATGAAAAATAAGTTCTGTTCTCTTAAACATGGTGTCATGCAGCAGTGTGTACAGTGTAAAGTGATGTTGTGGTGTAGGACAGGGTATACAATGTCATGGAAATTCTGAGTCCCTCTGTAGCACTGCTGACTTCGTTAAAGACTGTTTAAATAAAATACTGCTATGCTTGTAGGACTCATTGGAAAATGAGCATTTATGTTCCTGACAACTAATTGCCTATTATATTTCTAGAGACTGAATGGTATTTCAAGTTAGGGTGTGTAGTTATAGGTGAAATACTCTGAAAGCCTCCTGTTGTGCACTCCCACAAAACGAAGATTAAAATGGGAAAATAGTTGCAACTTCTGGAGATTAAAAGAGCAGTAGTCTTGAATGACATTCAAAGTTGGCGTCACCTACATTAAAAAAAAAAGTAAATCCTTCCCTGTCTTGCCAGCAGCTGGCCTTGTCAGTTCTGTTTCTTTGGCTGTGTTGCTCTCCTGGTCTGTAAACGCAGTGATTTAGGTAGATTGTGTGCAGAAATCTACATCTTTGGGGGCATGTACATCATTTTTAATTCTCTATATAGTACCATCAAAGCCTTTAACTGAATGTAATGCTGAGGACATAATGCAAGCAGTAATGAAATATTTAATTTCCCCTACACAGGAGGGGTTATAGTGGGGGAAGTCACCCTTGCTTACTCTGGCTGCAGCCAGTTGGATTTTTCCCCACCCCATGAGCAGCACTGCAGTGCAGAGAACTGCTGACCTCTCCTATTCCATCCGTTGCCTCTGTCCCTCCAGTGTCTTTTAGCTGTTACTCCAGGGGTCTTCAATGTTTTCAGTCTGTTAGTAATGGTGCAGTTGGCCTCTGCCGCACTGGGTGAACTGCTAATGACTTCCAGGTGTGTGTCCATCCCTGGGCCAGCTTCAGCCTTCTCTTGCCCTTGAGCAGAGCCCAGGGCACAGCCTTTGCTTGTGACCTGCAGTTGACTCACTTGTCTGGTGTATGTTTCTCTAAGTAATAGAGCAGGATAGGATATACTACTGTCTTGTTTCTCCATTTTTAAATTTACATTTGCACTTCTCTAAGCACTCTCAGGAGAGACAATTGCATGGGGTTTAGAGTAACATGTACTTAGTGCTTGTAAAAGTCCATTTTTTTGATTGAAATGTAATTATAAGGGAGAATACATTTGTCCATGATAGTGTTTTTAAACAAGTGTTTTGACCTGTTCTAATGAATTGGAACTATAGATAACTGAACTAGTGCTCCGCTGTAGTAAACTCTTGAATGCAGAGAAACTGGAATATGATGTAGTTCTGTGTTGGTAAATGACTGGACTAGAAATTGCATGCTTGTGTTGAGGCTGTTCCAGCTCACAGGAGGGTTTCTTTTGCTTCCTGCCTCCATCACCCTTGCCTGGCATAACAAAAAGTGGTGAGGAACTTCCCCAATTGCTTATCTGGCTGGCCAAGTCATAGATCAGAGGACAAATAAAAATTTAAGTAGCATAAAGTAGTTGCAAGTAGAATAGTAGGAGAGATTAGAATGTTGTTCATGCTTTTAAATACATGTATCCTGTTTACTGAAGCCTATCACAGCTTCTGGCATTATCAGAACAATCAGTTTGTTGGTATTAGAAATACTTCACATTCCTTAGTGTAGGAAAGTAAGATAAAGTTCTTTAAAGTGGCTAGGAGGTAAATTGTGGGCTACCCACTTAGCTACTGCAAATAAATAGTGCACTGATTTTTCTCTTGTACACCCCTTACCTCTAGTTATCAAAGTTTAAATCCTTTCTCATTATTTTAATCTCTTCTTCCTCTTGGTAGTTTTTTGTATTCACAGAACCTTCTGTCTTAAAAAGTGTTGATTCTTTCTCTTGACTGTTCATAGAAAAAGAATTTCAGCCAGTCTCCTTTTCTGCAGAGACCAGTATCTTTTACAGATGTTTCTAAATTCTCTCCAGTAGCATGAGGTTGATGTGAGTTTCTTAAATCTCTTGCCTGCTTCCTCACCCCAGACTGTACACTGAAAAATGAACAGCAAAGCAAACATGGTTGTCCTATCTGAAAATAAAAGCAAGAATAGATGTGTAAGAGTAGGAGAACTTAAATTCTCTCTTGCTCTCGGTAGTAATTAACAGCTGTATAGGTTTGAAATATTTTTCTGTCTGTGGGGTTAACAGCATCATCTGGCTAATAAGAATGTGAGATGTAGAAAGTAGCTGATCTGTTTTGAGGATATAATTTGATGTGTTTTGTGGAGATTATTTCATTATTTCTCAGATACAGATAGAATTATTTTTTGACACTCCCTAACTGAACTGTAAATTGTGTATTTCTTAACAAAACCTGAAGCTGACTTTGTCAGCATATCAAATGCAGAATATGTTGATTATGTTTTTCAGTGTAAGTGTACACTTACACTTCTTCTCAATCTCATGTTAGTCCAGTACAGGTTCTCTTAATTAACACTTACTTGTGGGTTCATTGCAGCATGAGGAAAAAGCTTTGGTTAATAATCAAGCTAGAGTGTTCTCATTTGCTGTAGTCTGCCTTAAGGGTAACTGCCTTTCTCCCAGTTCCTCGATATTCATTTGTTTTGTTGAAGAGAACTTGCTGATTGAGGACCAGATAGGAGTACAGAGTCATATTGCCTTGGAGGACTTGAAACAGCAATCCAGCATGAGTTTAAGACTGCGCAGAGCCTCAAGTGGAGATTCAGTCACTTCCACAGATAAGGAGACCAGCTGGCTTAATTAAAGTGTGTTTACAAAATACAGTGCATTCCTTGGTACTACTTAAAATTGTGGGGAAGAAAGCACCACTGATCAAGACGCAGTTTCGTGAGGTGTTGAAGCTGATCTGTCCCAGGCTGTCCTTGTTGTCCTTTATTACGCACCCTTGGCTACATGTTTCCTCTCTGTTCTTCAAACCAGCTTGTAGGTGCTAAAAAGCTAGAAGCAGAGAAATTTTTCAGCCTTTTCTCAATACTCTGTGCGAAGACTGTCTTTCCTATGTAAACTATTTTAAACAAGGTCACAGTTTTCTAAACTTCTTGCACCTGCAGGCTGTTTTGCAAGATTGTTATGGCTTTGACTTTGAAAATATTTTGGAATAGGTATCTTAAAACTTGGCCAATCCTCTCAAGGGGTGGATGGCCGAAGAACCAATTACCCATTGCCATTCAACACACTTTTGCGATCTATCCTATAAAAGCAGTCAGAAAATTATTAAAGTGCTTCGGCTTCCACTTGTTCATAAGCCTGGACTCTGTGTCGTTTTCTTTATGTGTCTCGGATGTAACAGCGACACCAGCTCTTATAGTTGGCCAGATGAGCAAGTGCCCCTGAAAAATGTGTTGTGTGGGCATGGGCTTGTCTTTTTGGACAGGTTGTATGAAAACTAATGCTGAGGCAAGAAAGGGGAAGTGGTGGATAGCCAGAGGTGGGAGAAGGACAGGACAGTCTAGGTTGTCTTGGGTTGCTCTTGAAAAGCTGAGCAGGTTTTGTGAGCAGCACATCTGGTTGAGAACTAGGTAGTACAGTATCACTGAAGTGGTTAGAAACTTAAAGAGTTTATTTCCTTTTAGATGTAAAACCATAATATTCTTTGCTGGTCTTAAATATTTATGGCAACTGCTGTAAAAGACACTAATTCAGAAAATTCTTCTTCTGTTTAAGAAAAATAGGCAGCTTGCTGCCAAAGCTACATGGACACCTGAGAGTCAGAATCTGTCTTGTTAGGCCTCCAAGCTTAAGCACCTAACTCTAAAATTACCAGTGTGATAAATGCCACAGATCAGAACAGTAGTGCAGTGTTACACACATTGTAAAAAGTTGATGGATTGGTACCCATCACTTCCATTTGTAGGATAAACGGTGAAATTTAAATTATTTTTTTGGTTTGGTCTTAAAAAAACCACTAAAAATATAGCTTATCAACATTTTTTGATTAAACAGACTTCCTTTGGGGAAAAAAAAAAGGCTTCACTTTCTCCCTTTGGGTACTGGTATTTTATTTCTAACATTCTTTTTCTGTGGGTGGAGGACCATACTCACAGGGACTTCCTCCCTGTTCTCCCAGCCTGGACTTCCCTTCCTTCCTTGTTTTCTTACAGGCATTTGTCACGCTATGTCATCCAGCCAGATGTGATCAAATAGTTCCTGAAGGCTATGTATATTACTGTGAATTACTGTAGGTCGTCAGTGGAAACTACACTGCAACTGGCTTGGACCTACAAATTAGAATTGGAAACTCCTTGTGAACTCAGCATACCTCATGAACTAGCTTAGCCTCACTCTGTAGAAATGTGTGTTGCCCTGTTCTTACAGTTCTAGGCCAAAACTTAAGGCTGTTCCTTCCCTGCAATCCCTGCTCAGTAATTCAAGGATCATTCTTGCCTTTGTGTCCCTCTTTACCCTGTTTGCTTTTTTTCTTGTTCACGTGTATGAAGCTTGTTTACCTTTCTTTCATAGGCAAAGGCTTCAAATCTTTGCAGTATCTTTTCAGATTCAACTTTGTTACTACGTCTGTAGCTTTCAAGGTTATAAAACCGTAGGATATTTTGTGGAGGTGATTTTAAAGATTCTCATTCCAATACGCCTGCCTGGTGTTCCTGGGCAGGAACACCTTCCAGTAGACCAGGTTGCTCCAAGCCCTGTCCAGGCTGGCCTATGGGTTAGCTAGAGTCTGTTTGTGTGAGCGCTGCAGAAGTGCATCCTTTTGTAACAGATACAGAGCATTGGAGTGACCAGGTTGTTTTCCCTTTATAATTAAAGGGAGAGAAAGATCAGAGGACTGCTGTCTGTTTCTTGCTACTATGTAGCAAAACAGCCCAGAATCTGTTGGTCACTAGTTCTTGACAAGATAAGCTGCACAAATTTTACCAGAAAATAGATAAACTCCAATTCTGAGATGTTCCAGTCTGAAGGATGGGTGACTTCAAGAAATAGCCCTTTTTTACAGCTGAAGGTCATGCTTTATAGGATATGAATAGCAACTAAGCCATTATGATCTCTTAAGGTATAAATCTACCTAGTTCAGAAGAACACCTTGTGGTTACTGCTGGTACTGGCTAGGTGAAAAGGAAGAGGAGGTATACTGTGGAGAGGATGAGGCATAAGAGCTGCTCTACAAGATTGCCTTTAGCCTGGTGATCTTGCAGGAGATCTTGGTTCCTCTTTGCTCCAGTTTGTAGACGCTAATGAGACTGAACATATGTACATTCCTCAGAAGTTCAGCCTGCTTAAAGGTCATAGAGATGCTTGGCACCTCTGATGGCAATACTGGCCTGTTATGTACACTAGTGGTGAGTTTTTTTTCTTTTTCTGCTTACGGTGAAAAGATCAGGACTGTTTACTTACATGTACAAGTCTTGTCTTATCTCCCTGTAAAACGACCAACAGTAAAAATGCTACCACTGTTTGGGATAGGTTAATGATCAGCTGAATACCGCTTCACAAAATCTTCTAGTCCACTGTTGGTAAGCAGTACATCATTTAGATTGCAATAAGAATTCTAACAGTAATGAAAAAAAAATGGAAATTGGCAGTCACTGTAAGATGTGTAACAACTTCCTTTTTTTTGGTATTCTTTTAATGCAGACTATACAGATGAATTTTGCACTCACTTTGAAACTGTTCTCATCTGACCCCTTTATTTGCTGCTTTTCATTTTCTCCCCTTCCCAGGTTAAAAATTCACTATGTGTTATAGTTCTTTATATTAAATTGTAGCAGCTTTTCTTGGAAAACGGGTATTTATGTCTGTGAAGTAATCCACTTCTGCAAAACACAAGCTGCTGCTTAAGTTAATCATGAGCATGTGATATTTCCGTATGTGAAAATCTGGTGACCTGTTTGAGAAGATATGATTGTATCACATAGGTAATGGGATTACCACTCCATCATCCTGCTGGGTGTGCAATAGCAGAGGTAAAGACAGGAAGCATGGACTCTTAAGTTATGTTAGTGGAATCTTGCCGTGGCTTTGAGATTAGCTGAAACTTGGCTCCAGGCATGTGAACGTACAGCAATGCCACTTGGTCAGAGTGAACTTTCTGAGTTCTTCAGTGTGGCCCCCTTTATGTTTGAAGGGCTGCAATTGTTTCATCTGCTTCTGTCTGTCACTTGTACTTGGTCAAGCTCTAGCTCTTTTCTCAGCCATTAAAGCACAAGGAGAGAGACCTTTGTGATGTAGTTGATTCAATGGTATACCATGCTACTTAATGAAAAACTTTGTGCTTAAAGTTGAATAAGCTTACTGCCATTGATATTTTAGTTCACTTTTTCTATAGGGGATGGTAATCATCAGTCAGTGTGGACAGTTTTCATATCTCAGATGATTTGTGAAAAAAAAACTTCTCTCTGCTCTGTAAGAGGATTTAAATTACTCCCAAATTGCTTTCTGTGACCATAGCAATTTTCTTAGAAGAGGAGTTGAAAGCTGATGTGCTACCAACCATGTACAATTTCAATATGCAGTTCACAAGCGTTTGCACTGCAACTCAGCAGCCCAAAAAAGAGGCCAGCATTTATCATTCTGTTCCTATTGTTTCACTCTTGATGTCTTTTCTTCTGATGAGGTATGTAGAAATAAGCTTACTTAAAACACCTTTAAGCTACTTACCTGGTAGTCAACAGGTGTCACCAGAAATCAAAGCAGTCACTCAATCAAAGCAGTCATGTTAACTTCTGTGAAATGTTTTTTGTTCTCCGTACAGCGGGTTGTTTATATACTGAGTAGTCTTTCTTGCTTCAGTAATTGTACTCGCTGTCTAATTTACCTATAGGGTGTCTAGTTGCAGAACTGCATACTACATGGATGTTGGGGAAAATGCACAGTTAATTGTCCTTTTTTACCATGTTTTAAAACAAAATCTAGTTTTTGTTTTGTTTGGGGATTTAGCATTATGTAATTTAGCCACTTTAATCTATCGCTTGCTCAGTTGATCAAAGGAAAGGGGGAGAGTGGGCATGGTGTTATTTGGTTGAAGGCTGGACTTCATGATCTCAGGGCCTTTTTAACCTTACTGATTCTGTGAGAAAGTAGAGTAAAAACAGTTATTGCTCCTGCACATGTGTATTCCTTGGCAGGTGGTTCTTACCAGAAATAAGTTAGACCTGAATGTAATCGTCAGAAGTCTTGATGGCTTCTTTGGCATGACTGTCAGTAGTATAGTGCAAGTTAACTTGTAGGAGAGGGAATTGGTAATATATCACAGTATGTAAATTCTGAGAGCTATAATTTGTAGCCAGGTCTCAGATGCCATGTAAATAACTTGTTTATTTTCATGCGGAAATCTTCCAAAGTGTACAAAAGCTGTGTGAATGCAATATTAAGGTGTAGTCTCATTACCTGGAGATGCAATCCATTCAAAGTGTCCATTGGTTGTCCCTGCAGTTCTCTTGTTCCCATTACCTGCATGGAAACTACTTGCATGAAATCTTTAACTCCTTAACTATGACAAAATCTGTGAGTAATTTTTGTCTTATCTGTAAACACTAGCCACATTATAGTGTATAGAACAAGGCTGGCAAGTCAGATACAAGCCAAGGTCACGGGGTAGTGGCAAAGGCTGCCTGCCCTCAGTAATTCTTTAGTCGTGTGAGGGGCAAAGGCTTTTTCTTGAATGTAGTCTTGGTTCAGTGTGGTTCAGTGGCAACTCACCTTATGGATGGAAGACTTTGAACTTTGTATTTGTTTAACATCCCTACCTGATGGGGAACCTCAGAGTCTTTCTGAAGTAGTCTTCTAAAAGAGAAATGTCTATAAACAGGATTTGGTAAGTGTGTGCATTGCATGATACTTAGGAAATCTGAGTTATGCATGTTTGGTAGCTTCCTCCATGCATGTTTAGAAATGATTTTTTTTTTTGATTTAACCACATGTATTTCTTGTTTTTGTTTTTTGTTTTCCTTCCCCCAACAGCTGGCTTACCCCTTGGTGTTCTAAACTTGGCCAAAATAAAACCGTATCAGAGAGGCTTTTTCTGTAATGATGACAGCATCAAGTATCCGTTCCATGACAGTACCATCACATCCACTGTCCTCTACACAGTGGGGTTCACCCTGCCCATTTTCTCTGTAAGTAGCTAATATATAGGGAGCTTTGGTGATGGGAGTAAAATGTATGCCTTCCAAGGGCTCAGCACTGTAAATGAGTTGAAGACAAGTCTATATAGGTAAAATCCCATATATGTATAGTCATATGCATGTGAAAGGTGCTGTTGCTACTTTCTGTTTGCCCAGAAAATCTGGAACTAATCTCTAACTGCTAGTGTTGCTAAATTCATTTATTTTAGGAACAGGAAAAAAAAATTATTTAGACTAGGCTTTTATCCCTGGAGAAGAAAAATATCTTCTAAAATGTTATGGAATGATTACATCTCTTGTTCAGAATGGGTTAGTCTGGTAACTTAAACACTTTGTGATGTTAAAAGTTGGCACTGTAATGCAGTTCACATACCTATAACTGATGACTGTTTCTTCCATGTACTTTCTAAAAAAATAAGTCTGATTTTGACTCAAAAGCTTTTTCTAGCTTAAAAGTAATGCAATTACTCTTGAAAGAAGACTGGGATAAAATGGGATACAGAGACTGAAAATCTAATTGCTTGTGGAAAAGAGGCTCAGTGTTTTAAAGACCACATGATTTTGACAAAGAACAATTTAATTCTTTAGTAGGTTTTTCTAACGATATTTTAAGCCTGCTTGTGTCCCAGTTTTTAGTAAGGTTTGAGCTGATTTAGAGAATCAAAATTTAACAGTGCAGAATAGTTTTGAATCTGAAGCTACATCTTGTTTCTGCCTGCAGTACTTGACCAAGCCATGTGAAAGATGATAATATTTTATTGTCTGATAAATGTATAAGATGAATTAATCAGTAAGATGTATATGAAATGGTTTAAGGATGGAAGGCAGTCATTTAAAACAAGTGAACAGCTACCTGCAAAACTACATGCATTACTGTGGTTTTCCCTTTAGTTTTTATTTATTAAAGCTTCCATTAGACCTGTGCAATAAATAGGAGTTTGACACAACAAGTTATCACTAGTATAGTTTCACTTTAAATGAAAATTTGCCACTTTGACAAGTACATATATCTTCAGCACACCTTTGGGAAAATTTATTTTCCAGTAGGTTTCCTGTGTACCTTGATAGATATGGGTACAGGTGAACTAACAATTGCAGCTCTCTGCACTTTCAGACCTTTAAAGAAATGTTCTAGTTGTAGTTCAATAATCTGTTGAATTGCTTGATATTTTTATTATCTTTCATTTGAAGTTGTTACTGTAATATAAAGCCAATTGAGAGTGTGTTTTTTCCTGGCTCTAAAGCCATGGAGAAACATCTGACTTAGAGCTAATTCTGAACATTTAAAGAGTGGTATGGACTATTGTAATTTTAGATAACCTTTGTAGTTAAAGTTACAGCTTAAAATTAGATGTGTCAGTAATTCCAGTCTATTCTGATATTTTTCTATGATATTTTTGTAGGAGTCACACAGTGGATTTTCATTGCTTGTCTTTGTGCAGGGCCCTGGAGTTTATAATTGGAACAATCACTTCCGGTCTCCATGCTGAGAGGTTTAAAAAAACCAAAATTCTAGGGCACTTGTAGTTGTTACAATACAGTCTAATCAGATCATTTGCTTTTCAGTCTGAACATTTTACAAACCTTAAAGCAACTGCTCAGTGTAGTTAACATGTTACCCTGGCTCTCTTAATCTCAATTTTAGATTTAGAGAGCTCTTTATTCTCATGCAAGAGGTGAAAAATCTTCCATAGCTACTGAAAACTAAGGGCTAGAGCAAGCTGTACAGCTAGGGAGTATGAGACAGGATATTACTATTTCCTGAATTGAAAGTTGGTTCCCGGTGAATGGTTTCTGTCTTCAAGATTGCCTTTATTCAAAATGGGCAGGGAAAGGTGATCAGTCTGGGAATCTGAATTCAGAATGTTTTTTGTTTGGTCTGACTCAATAGAGGTGGCTTGAGACTCTTTCCAAGGCAGTTTTAAGTTTTTGGAAGTAGTGTGTTCCAGACTCAATATCAACAGGAACACGGCTTGCTCATGAAAGGTTTTTGGGCAATAACTCGGATTATCCCACGTCTCGTAAAAATTGTTATCCTCACGTGAGACTTTACTGAAAGGTACAGAATCCTCAATGAAGGAATTGATGATAAAAATTTCATCTAGAGTTTATAAATTGCATTTTTGTACAGACTTTTCTTCCCTAATGAGACTACCTCAAACATGGTGCTTGTTCCTACGTGGTAGAACTCTTTTTATGCATATGCCCTTTGCTGCCCTATGGGCCTGCTTGTCTTTAAAATGTAATAAGAAATGGCCTGAACATCTTGCTGTATAATAATAATACTACTAAAAGGTCTTGTTGGGGTAGGCCCATAATGAAATATAAAACAACTTCAAAGCGAAAAGAAACCAACCGCACAAAGCAACCCAAAAAAACCCCAAAACATGCATAGGTATTTTATTAAGTTTCTTGTACATAAAAGAAGCTAGGCTGCATGAACATGGATTTCTTTTATGACATTTTATGAAGATTTACAAGATGTGCTAGAAACTCAGGAATCTTAAAAAAAAAAAAATAGAAGAATGCTCTTAGGAATCATAATTCTATTTGTAGCTCTGAACCCTGTCTGTTGCCATTGCCACCTTTTATCAGGAAATAAAATGTCTGAGAAATTAATGTTTATTCTTTTCCAAGTGCCTCTTCACGGTATAATGCTTCTCAGTTTTCCAAATTGTTCTCTTTGTCTGGATAGGAACCACAATTTTGTATTAGATTTTTTTTGAGATTTAGGGTCAAACAAGACTTGGTATTTGTCTAGAAGACTGAATCTCTCTAGATGGCTAGGCCAGTGTCCAGGGCAGCACACATTCATGATATGATGTTTAAGAAACCCCTTTAAGATGATCTTTCTGATAATTCTATCTTACCAAGACTTTTAGATATGTTTAGAGAGTAATTCTGTGTAATTTAAAAGCCATGACTAGTTAGGGTTACTGCCCATAGTGTGCAGCTCTAGGACTATTTGGAAATGTAATTGGTCTGGCATTTTTGGTCTTCACTCATCTGCATGAGACCAACTTCTTCAAGTATAAATGACAGACTAATGTCAACATATTTTCTTTTCCAGTGGGGTCCAGCCATGGCTATTTGTAGATGTCCTGTTCAGTTGGGCTTTTCTGGTAACTTCACTTCCAAATTGTTTATTTTTTCCTCCAGTCATCCTGTTTCTTTAAACTGTGACCTTCAGTGACACTCATGCAGCTTCCCTTAGCTCTAGGAGTAGGTGACATTAGGGGAGGCAGAAGCACAGAGCAAGGAAAACTTCTCTGAAAGAATCCTTCTCACCAGAGGAGCAGAACAACAGAGCAACATGAGGGTTTCTGGCTTTTGTCTGCTCCCTGTTCTAGGTTTTGAACTGGATTTCTGTGGTTCCCTGCCAAGGCTTTGCCTGGCAGCTCTGTTCCAGAGCTGAATGCTCCCAACCTGTTGGTAGGTTTCTATTACATGATGGACTGACAGAAGAGTTTAGATCTTCTAACTCAGCCGAAGTAGTGCACTGAGTTTCTGGGAAACAAAGTAGTTCTCCACAACCTGTTGCTCCCAAAACAAGTAATGCAAATGCTGATGTTCCTGACAGGGAAGTGTTTGTTAGTAAACAGTTTTGATTAAGTCACTTCTCTGGGATAAGTGCTGCTGTTTGGAACATCTTTGAGAGAAAGGAACGTGATGGGACATATAGGACTTAATTTCTCCTCCTTGAACATATCCAAAAGATATTTAGGTAATCAGGTTACATTAATTTCTAAATAGTTTAAACAACAACAAAAAAAGGGCAAAATCAAAACATTCCTAGGTTTGGTTTGGCAAAATGTCCTCAGTATCATGATGACTTCCCAAAAGGGACCTCGGTAGCTTTGCTCCTGTGCCAGCTTTAACCTATTAGGCATTAGGCTTGATGTTTTTGGGAATGTCTGCTTATACCACTTGTAATGATGTTGACTGAAACTTTTCCCTCCTACAGATTAGCACAGTCATACTTTGGAATCAATTTACTGATTTCTTTTATGGCAAAAGAAATTGATCTTTTATGCTCTGTTTATGGAAGGCATGGGAAGGGAAACTTTTATTGACAGCAACTATTAGATTGACCAACATAAGCACTTACTGGGCTAATCTTGTATGTCTTAATGGACAAATGTAGTTACTGCTGTGATAGAGATTAATAAATCAGGGGAATAATGAAACCTATTGAAGACTGTTGATTGGTGGATGTGCTCTTCACTTTTTCAACAGTGTCAAAGCTTTATGACCCACTGTTGTTAGTTTTGCAACTAATTGAAATTAAACCTGTTGTTTGACACTAGAGTGGGCTTCAACTTAAATCTTCGGTTTCAGGTTACTTATACGCAGTTTTATTATGCTCTGAGCAAGACTGCCTCTTAGCTGGTAAACTTTTTGAAAAGGTGTTCATGTTTTTTTTT
>VZTI01000403.1:150782-183689 GCA_013397865.1 Struthidea cinerea | reverse complement strand
TTTTTTTTTTTTTTGGTATATTTATGACATTGGAAACTTTTTTGGGTAATGCTGTTGAACTTCATAATTTGTCACAAGTTCTACTTGATGCTCACTGTTCACCTTGTACTACTACAGGTTAGCATTATCTTTGAACCCAATGTTATTTTGAGGAATAAACTGCTAATTTTTTTGGTTCTCTTTTTAAAGCCAACATAGTAATTATAACTCATGGTTTTACTCTGTGAAGGGTTAATGTGCAGGGTGATGCACTTTGGTGAGTTGTTGAATTGATGAGTAGTTCCTGTCTGAGATCAGTGCAGTGGGGGACAGATGCTGAGAAGTAGCAGCGGCCAGCTTTTCGCTCCACTTTTTGACCTGTCCATGGTGTTGGTGTTCTGGTGGGCTTGGTTTGAAATCAGGTGAGGAAAGATCTGAGGAGCACCATTTGCCTCTGTTACTTGTACAAATCACTCTTACTGAGTGCAGCTGTATTTTAAGTAAATAAACTGTAGCAACTTGCTTGTTAGCCCTATGGACTTGGTACTGTACTTTCCTCAATCTGTCAAGTACCTTTCTTAATACAGTGATGGAGAATGCACACAGTGTGTGAAACTGACTAAGACAGTTGGCATTCTGACCATGGGAGGACCTCCAGACAAGGGCTTTTAAAATGCTGAGTGAAGCTTGGTCACAGCTATGTGAAAGCCAAGCAGTCACATTGGTATAGGGGGGTTTAAGTATTATTTAGTAGAGTATACAAAAGGGTAAAATGGAATAGGGTGAAATGTAGGTCGAGGGAGTTGCAGCTTATTTGAAGTATTGTAATGTAAGGAAAAAACTCAAACAGTCTGTGGTGTAGATTTTTCTTTTTCTCAAGGCTGGCACATGGTTACTAATAATGTGCTGTTGACAACAGGACTTAGACCAGAGACTGGAGGGGGTATCAAAACAGGGAAGCAACTGCACTAGGAACCAGAGACAAGCAACAGGGAAAGTAAAGCATAGAGTATTCCTTTTTGTGCTACCTCTTCTACTTCCCTTCATCTGGCTCACATCGTTGTATGTCTTTCTGTTCTGCCTTGAGCAAGGAAATGCTCGTGCAAAGAGCTGGTTTTTACCCACCTTTTCGGGAGAAAGCAGAATGTAAAAAGATGGAACCGCTGATCTTGGTGAACTGTGGAGTGATGGTTTATTTCTTGGTAGGTTCTCTCCTGAGCTCTAACACTCCTATGAGAAATGGAAAGTAGCACTGTTCTTATACTGAAGAGAAGTCAAGGTCTTAACTTAATCTGCAAAGAGCTTTGTGGCACCATACCCAACCTTCACAGAATATGATCAGTAATATAAGCACAAAAGTTTTAAGCAAGCTTTTACAAAATGCATGTTTTTCCAGGCAGTAGTTCTAATGTTGTAATGAATAATGTGGATGTTTTTGCTGATGGAATTAGTAATGAAATATCTACAGCATATTTGGGGGAAATGTTAACTTCTACTTTCTATCTGAATTTCTGGTGTAAAGAGACTTAAACCTCAAAATATTACTTATGCTTTTTAAAAAATGAGTCTAGGTGTCACATCTAGTTTAAGGCTACAGCAATGAAGTTGGCCGTAGATAACAGCACAAAAGTGGTGGCAGCTTTTTTTAAGGCGCTGGGAGAGAAGATAGCAAAATCTTTTTAATTTTGTTTTGTTTCTGAGCTCTGGAGAAAGACTGTTACTACCCGTTACTTAAGCACAGATGTTGAAACGTACTACTTTGTCAGAAACATATCCACTGTTTTTTGGTGTCAGTCATATCTGTTCTTGTCCTAATCCCTGTGATAAACAATGGAGAGCTCAGGCTAAAGCAGATTTTTTTTTTTTTAGAAAATCTGATTATCTAGATGTGTATATTCAAATGGTTACTTCAGCCAAATCTTAAGAAAATAAATAGTCATGAGATCAGATAAAAAAATCCTTAAATGAACAAATAATTCACTTAACTGTGAGAAGTGAGCAGTAGGAGTAAGTGCTTCTTGTCCTTTGCAAGGAAGGAAGCTGTCAAGTAGAGCTCTCTGTGAGTCTGTCCTGTTCAGTATAGTCGTAAGTGCCCTGGAGGAGAGAGAACGTTTGCAGTGAGGCAGCAAAGTAGGGAACTCAGAGCAATAAATGCAGAAGATGGCAGTAACACAGCTGGTGAAATAGAGTGTGGGTAAATGCCAAGTGACATCCTTCCTGAGGTGAGTGGGAAGGACAACTTGAGGGAGGTATATGATCTGACGTTCTCTCTCGTCAGAGTAGTAATGGTCAGCTTTAGTGGCGAGATCAGTTTCGTGCCCAGTGAAGAAACGTAATCAAGATTAGAAGTTTGGAAAGCAATAGGCCTGTGTTATGCAGGATATTTATGGAAAAAAACGTAACGTAATCAGTCAGAAATTACTCCAGTTTGGGGAAATCTAATACATTATACTGTATGAGTCAGACTTTTGGACAAGGGTATAGTGATTGTCTAAAATATATAGTCTTATCAGTTGAGCTACTTGTGTTTCTACTCCATGTATTCTGACTGAAACATTACAGAGCCTGTATTTCTCCCTGTATCTTTTTTACCAACTCTATTTGTAGTTCCTGGATTCTTGGTTCCTTGTTGGGTCAGTATTGCTTTTTTTCTCTGCTTTTTTTTAGACTCTGCTGAACTATGCAAAACCAAACTCTTGTTTTTGAGTTAATGAGGAATATATCCTATCAGTCCTTCTCTGTCTGCACTTCAGACAGATGAATTAAAACTAAATGCATGTGCCAATTCTGACTGAATACTGTTTCAGAAGAAATTTCTTGTCAGATGATTAGAAGTGTTAATGCCTTTGAAAAGACTTGTGTAATGGTCACACCATTATATTGATATACAACAACCACAAGAAGCAGACATTGTCTTCCCCCTGCTATTTTGAACTGACAAGCTCCCAACTCAACAGAGTTGTTTAATCTCCAAATGCATGACTCTGAACTCATTACTGCACAAATCTCTGTATGTTCTGTTGCCTCAGTCTTTAAGAGTTGTTTTGCAGGCAGAACTGGCTGGCCTTGATCTTCCACTGTATCAAAGAACTGCCAGCTCTGTCAGCAGTACATCTTCTACTTATTCATTAAGGATGCATATGCACTGCATGAGACCAGCTTGTTGGCTTTATCCTTGAGATTACCTTACAGGTAACCGCTTCCCAACCTTATAATTCCTCTTCACATACATGTTGTAATTTTCCCTTTAGACAATTTCTTCACTGTGTTACAATTGGCTTAGAAGATGAAGTGTACATCAGGGAAGCTTTTTGGTATTGTCATATGGGAAGTATTCAGTAGAGAGCCTTTACTGCTTCTCTACTGTCTCCACTTGTTACATAAAAGGAGTACTTAAACTCCCCAGTTTCTTCTGCTTTCAGGGAAAACTGAGCCCAACTAATTCTCCATTTTACTGTGCCAGATTCTGCCCTTGGAAACTGTAGCTTGTTTAGGAGCAAAATGGGTAGGATATTGTAGGACCTTTCTTTTAACTAAATGTGGCAATGTGACTGGCAGATGAGCAGGATTTCTTCTCACAGTGATCTGCTGTTGAATCTTTGCTACTTTTTTCTTGAGAAACTACTTTAGATGTTTATGTGAATAAATCTGTCGAAGTACACCACTTCTTATACTATAGTGAACATTTTTTCCTCAAGTTGTATCTGTGAAATTAAAGACAGTGAGACTAGTGATAGTGGTACCATTATAAAGACAAGTATCATTTGGTATCTTCAGTCATATCCAGTCCTCCTGTATGTGCCAGGTGCTTTCATGCTTAGGAAATTGCTGCTGTGATGCAAAAACTTGTTCCTGTCTTCTGAAATTATGATATCTGTCAGGGTGAAAAAGTAACATGTCTATCACAACTATAGGGAAACCCTGTTATTGTACTTGATATAGTAAGAAGCTTTGTCTCTTTATCACTTAGGACAGTTCTTCTGCTTGTTTGTTCTGCTTGCAGTAATGATAAAACTAAACTATTTTTTCCTGTCCCTTTATTGTCTTAAAGGGAGAGAAACTTCCACTGCAGAAAGTATTTAAACTATATATTTGAAATAATTTTTATTTGATTTTAGAAATGAAAACACCTTGAAAACCCACAAAAGTAGACTTTGCTGATTTATTTAAAACAGAACAGAACACTCAGTATTGTGAGAAGGTTCTCTTACTGGCTTCACGTGCCAGAAACACTTGATGCCCCTCTGGTTTGACTTCTACTTTTGTCCTCTCTACCACCAGTTAATAATAGTGAAGTCAATCCATGCGTGTTAAAAAGAAGTAAATTAAACCTGCTGTATGGAGCATGTCCTGAGGGATTAGGTATTGACATTGGAGAGTACTTTAACCAAAAAGATACCAAAAGCCTCTACTGGCATGGTTTTTCAGACTAATGACTGCCTTGGATTGAGCAAGAAGTAAATTACAGATGTTGTAATTCTGTGACTTCAGTTTACAGTTTAATGGTGTTAAGTTAATCTGATCAGTTTTACTGTAATCTGTTTTTCAAAAATTAAAACTTTTCTCTCAAACTTTCGGGGAGCGTGTATCCTTTCAACACTGAAGGGTGCTGAGAACAGCAATAAGGAAAATGACTGGTGGAATTGCTTCTTGAATCTGTTGTGCAGTTGGGGGAAACTGAAGAAACCATTGTTATGTTTAGTATATAAGGTTTATTAGCAGTATTGTATTTCAGTGCATAGCTCTTCCAATTAATGGTTACTTAATGGCAACTTAATGGTTACCATGTAGATACCTAGGACTTTTAAAACTCAAAGTAAAAGAGGTGGAAAGAAATTATGAAAGAGAAGACAGTAACTTTATTTTAGCTGTTCATACTTGCTTACAAAGCAAAACAAAAACAAACCTTGAGTTCTTTGGTATTTTGTTTGCATGATCTGGATACAGGAAGGTGCAATTACAGGCTAATTACATCATAATCTCAATATTGCTGAAGAGTGAGCACACACTTCAAGCAGCTTCACTCAGCATGGGAGAGTACAGATCCTCACTGCATGAGGGACTTAATTCCTGTGATCCACACACCACTGCTTTTTATTTCTGATTTATTAGCTGGAAATTACGTAAAAAAAAG
This sequence comes from Struthidea cinerea, assembly GCA_013397865.1. NCBI lineage: Eukaryota > Metazoa > Chordata > Aves > Passeriformes > Corcoracidae > Struthidea > Struthidea cinerea. Next base: position 178,576 of record VZTI01000403.1, on the reverse strand, counting down.
CTCCCCCCTGAATAACTCCATTGTTCTGAAAATTCTCAGTCTCTCACCTTGAGAAGCTGAAACATCCAGGTGTGGGTAGGAGGAAATGAGGAGTATGGTACCATGACACCATTATTCACAGAGCAGGTCTTTAAAAAGGGTGATGCAGGGCTTGTGATTTGATGTCAGTGACACTATCTAACTGTAAGCACAGGTGTTTGTGGCAGTGTGCTGAAGCTGTGATAAGGTGTTTTTTTTTGGGGCTGAACATAATTTTGTGAACAACTGCTTTACCATGATAATCAAAACTACCAACTCTAAAGACATAACCATGTAAATAATTAAGAAACTCTGATCTGTATATGCCTAATTCTCTATATTTGGAGATCCAAACAATGTATTTTTCTCAAATAGTCAGTCTTGAATGTTGGTGTTAGCATGTGTGCTGGGCAAATGATGAAGTTTTCATTCCATACATATTTTGTAGTGATAAGCGGTGTTGGAAACACCATGGCATTACGTTGACAAGTCACCTTCCCTCACCATGGCTGCACATGCTTCTGCCTCATCCCTGACACAAGTCAGCTAAATGCTAAACAATTGATGGTGTATCATGGCATCTGTCACAATACCAACGCAAGAGGAGGGAAAAAATGAGGTCTGGGCTGCAGTGTTTTTTGAAATCCTGATATTCTTCCTGTTAAGAAAAAGGGAGGGGAATATTCTCCTAGTAGGAAAGGCAGTGTTTTTGCACTGTACTGCAGAGTCCAGCTCCCGGGCTCTGTGCTGGCTGGTATCTGAATAGTGCAGTGTTTTGGTGAGGCTCTGGCTTGGCTCTTAGCCCATCCTGCTGTCCTTCTGCTTTGTTGGTGTGCTTGGATGGCTTCCAGAGCTGTGTCAGTTGTAGTCCCGCTGGCATGGAATTGGAAACAACCCTTCTTGACAATGACAGTGGTCTTTTTTTGCTGCTTTTGGAGGGGAGGTTTTGCATGCTATTGGTTTCATGACAGCAGCAGTATAGAAGGTACATGGTTCTTTGCAACAGACTTAGCTAGAATTCATGGGCCCACATGATAGACCTATAACTGCCTGATCAAGGAATAAGGTTGTGTCATTTGCCAGAGTTCACTTCAAGGAAATTTTCACCTTTTGAGCCATTAGTTTGTTATTTGTTTTTTTTTATTTTCAAACTGAAGTATTCTTTTAAGCACTTTATCGTGTGCAGAACAAAACTGATAGCAAATCGTTGCTGAAAACCCAGTTGTGTCACTTATGATGGTCCCCAGGAGTCAGGCTGAGGACTTCATGGGTGGAGGTAAAGAGGGAAGGGGATTGGAAAGGATCCTAGGTCTCTTTGCTTCCCTTTCCTAACAGTTCTCTTGATGCTTGGTTGGTATCCTTTTTTATTCACTTTTTCTCCTGTTCTTCACATCTTTACTTTTATTTGCACATGCTTATTTGGGGCTAGCTGTGTATCTGGAAGGGAAGAGGTAGGCTATGCCTTGGCACAGAGGTCTTGAGGAGAGACCTGAGACTGCAGCAACGTCTATTACTGCTGGGAAGGAAGGATGGAGACTGTTTTTTTTTGTGATCCCTTACTGTTGGATGGGAGTGTCTCCCCCCGATAATTTTTGCTGTGTAACTTTAAAGGAATATGCATTTTATATGCAACACAGCTGAATTTTGAGCATTAAGTCAAGGGCTTTTGTGCTACTGGGCTCTACATGCCTAGGCTAAAGAAGATTATTTATTGTTTTGTTAAACATTCTTTGTAGTCTCCCACTTCTTGTTTTCCAAACAGCCATTTTTTTCCGAGAGTGTTCATCACTGTACACAAACAGTTTATGTGGATGCTGTATGTGTGTTAAGGATGGAGGAACAGGTTTTGGAAATGTGATTCTATTAGTTTGTGGTGATTTGCATCCTATTTTGAGTTTTTTAAAAAAAATCTTTGCTGTTCAAATGACTAGTTTTAGTTTGTGTTTTGGTTTCTTGATGTGCAATAGCGTGCAGCTATTGTGCACCCTAGTATTGTGTCCTGCTGGTACTAGATTGAGCCGAAGGCATCTTCTTTGATGGAAGAGGTGAGGATAAAATCTCTGTGCCATGAGGCTGTAGGGCTTGTGTAGGGACCATGGTGTTCTAGGAAGCTATACAGTGTGTGAGGAAGTAAGGGGATGGCATGCATGTGTAATTTCCTTTTCTCCATATTCCCAAAAGCTCCCTCTGCACTTGCACTCCCTGAAAAGCACCTCCTTTTCTGCTTTCATGAAATGCAATTCATGCTCTTCTGACTTGTAAAGCTGTCCAGAGAAGGTGTACAGGGGCAACTGTTGCTCACTGGAATATAAAGAAATATTTGATAATTGTGCCAGTAGCAGCAGATTGAGCACCTCAGTGGTTGTCACTGAACTATTTACTCAGTCACGGTTTTGGCATTCTTCCACACTTCAAGTGCCACAAACATGGAGATGAGAAGAATCCTGCCCTGCTTTCCTTCATTCAGCAATCCTTCCTGGAAGCTACAAAGTCAAGGCAGTAGGCATTGGCCAAGAGAAGTGCATAACCTTCTAACTTTCTGCATGCCCATTCCTTTTTATGCACTTCTCTTTGGAAATGCGGGGTTATGATCATCACAACTCTGTTTTGCTTTTGTAATGTATTTTGTATTCCTTTTTGCCAGCTGGCTTGCCTTTTGCAATTCTCAGTTCACGACGTATCCCCTTCCAGAGAGGCGTTTTCTGTAGTGATGAATCCATCCGGTATCCATACAAAGAGGACACCATTTCTTATAAGTTGTTAGCAGGAATAATTATTCCTTTCAGTGTAATTGTTGTAAGTTAAACTTTTCTTCATTGCTTTTGATTCCAGTGGGGGTGGGGAAGAGGGAGGAGGGGAAATCTGTTAATATAGACTTACAAAACTATATTCTGTAAGACTTCTCAACCTTAAGATGATGTCCTTAGGCCAAGTGCTAAAGAAGTAGAAATGATGGTCTGGCAAGAATAACTAAAAGATTTTCTTTAACTGAGGTCAAACAGCTAGAATTATAGAACAGAAGAATGCCTTAGAACCTTAGAACTATGGTGGCTTAATTCTATACCCCGAGAGATAAAAACTTCTTACCATATTTGTTGAAAATAACATTAATGTATTGGAAGTGACTGTCTTAAGGCTTTTTATTTTGGGACCTGCTCCTTTCAGAATATCAGTGTGTGACCTATTAAGTCAGCATTTTTTATTTGCTACAAAATCTTTGGGAATAATTCTGTGTGAGGAAGTGTAACAACGGCCTATTTAAGAGAAAGATTATGGGTTCCAGTCAGATGTTACCGAAAACATAAATAGAATAAAAAGAATAAGTAGGTATGGAGTTTTTCCCTGGATATTTCCCTGAAGTTCAGGATGAAGCTCTGGGCCCATTTGTATTTAAATTACTGCAGGGGCTTGCTTTCATACTGCACCTAACCTGGCTGAAAACAGGGTACTTCTCTTCTTTCCTCCTCTTCACAGCAGATCAGTGAGCTGGACAGGTTGGCCCTGTGACTACCAATTTGGGATCTCTCTCTGACCACAGCTCAGCTGAACTGTCTCAAGCATATAGTGACTCTCTTTCCTTAATACTTAATTGTATGCTGTCAGCTGAGCTAACCTAATAGCTTACTGTGTATGGATAAAAGTTGAGGTCCCACTATTACCCTGTCTGTTGTCACCTCTTGTGGCTTGTCTGAGCCAGGATCAGCTACTGAAAATTCCTTAGCCTGGCAGAAAACAGCAGCTTTCCTTGACTACATATGGAGTGCAAATGGCTTCTAGAAGGGTACCGGGGCAAAAAGTAGCTGGGACATGTCCTCATGAGCAGAGGGGACAGTTGGACCTCTTCAGTTAACCATTTCATGTCCTAAGTCTGATAGGACTGCACTTCACTTCCTACAAAGGCTCTTCCAACAGGGCCCTCAAGATCCCTGTCCAGATGTGCTAAAAAGCTTCAGCCTCCACTGATAGTTCTGTTGAGTCACATCCAAGCTCATCAGAGCCACACTTTGAACAGAGTTCAAACTTTTTTATGCCAAATAAGATTTCTAGGTGCATAAATATTTATCCAAGTATATTTAGGAGCCAAAAATGAAAATGGCTGAATTTTAGCACAGCTAAATGTAATCCTCAGTATTGACCAGCTGTTTCTTTGGGCTAATGGGTTTAAGTCAGGAGGGATATTATGATAATTTAACTCTGCCTTGCACAGGGACTGCATGGATATTTCTCTAGGTTCCAACATAAAGGTCAACTTGCAGGTCATGTTTGCTCTTGGGTGGAATTTTTTTTTTGCAGTGTAGAAATATGTTCTGAGAATTGAAACTGTGACTTGCCTGGTTTCCCTCTTTTTGGAAAAGCTGCTTCAAAATCTTACAGAAATGCTTCTGAAGGACATGAAATTCTGGGGGGGTGGGAGGGGACAACAGGGTTGTGTGTTCTGTTAACTGGCAAGTGTTTTATGCTAAAGATCCTGCCTTTAAGATAAGACTATTTTTTTCACCCTGTTACTACCTTTGGTAGTCAGTATTACCTGAGACCGTCAGTGCTGGATCACAACTGCAGTCCGTATAGCTTATCTCATTTCTAGGGCAGTCAAAACAGTTGAGCGAGGAGGAACAGAATAGAGCATGGGAAGATTGATGTTTTGCCCTCAGTACTTGGCTACCAGCCATTTGCAGCTCAGGAACTTCCCGAGTCAGAAAAGGCTCCGCTGAATATAGTTTTTTAATGGATGTATTCACTCTGAATGAATCCAATCTCCATTTGAGCATGTATGAATACTTAGCTAACGAAGTTTCTTTTGCAACATCAGGGACCATCTTTTAGTTGTGAAACCAGGCTTTCCTGTCAAGATTGCTTCATAGTCAGATGGTAAAAGCAAATATTGGTGTCCTTTACTCAATGCTTAGTCAGATTATTGAAGATGAACATTCTTTAATGTCTGTCCAGTGTAGTAACCGCATTGATATCAACTAATTTTTTGTTACCTCAACTGAGAAAAGTGACCTTCTTGCAGGTTTTGCAGCAATATTCTTTGAAAGGGATTCATTATTTACCTGTCATGTCTATTTGTGCTCAACCATCTTCTTTAAGAGGTCACTTTCTGGATTAGGTGTCTATGTACTTTACTAAAAATTTTCTCAGCTTTAGTGCATGTTCCGGTATTTCTCTGCTTCAGTCCACGTTTGGGTATGGTGGAGGGTGTAAAACATCTGACGGTATTGTCTGTTAGCCTTCATGTGCAAAGCCTCTGATGAGCTGTCACTGTGTACCTGGGTGGCAGTGTCTAAGTTATGGCTTCATTCACTAAAGATCAGGTTTGCTGAGATCGGGGACCTGGCACTCTCAAGTGACAGACGGAGCCATAATTTTAATTTTTACATGATTTTTCAAGATAACTTTACATATGTATGTCCAGTCCCCCACACATCTGATCCTCTGTATGAACTGATCTTTTCTGTACAGAATGGGACCATCTCATTCAATATCCAAATTATCTGGACTGAAGTTCTGTATTTGGCATAAGGAAATATTCTCTGCAAAAGATGAAGTTGCAAGAAAACAACATTAGATCTGCTTTCTTGTCAACACTTGATACATGTACCTTGGACATGTAGGGTGAAAAATCCTTAGAAAGACCTCAGTAAGACCTGTCTTTCTCTACTCTCATTAGTTTTCTTTTCTCCCCAAAGGATTTAGTTTTCATGAGGAATAGGAAATTTCTTTGTTAAAACATCTGGCCTTTCAGATCTGGATATGAAGTGTCAACCCTTCAGATTAGTTTCTGGTTTAATGAAAAACCTAACAAGCTTAGAAAAATTTTGCTCAGTAGAAGTTAGTTGAAGAAGACTCAATGTAAAATGTAGTTATATGGGAGAAAATGTTTCTAATTAGGGCCATGCCAAGTAGTATGGTTAAATGTTATTCTGAGAAGGCTTTGTTTTAATAAGTATTCTGAAAATAATATGATTAAATTCAGCATGAAGTAGGGTGTTTCTCTTCTGTGTGAAAGTGTTTATAATGTTTGGACATGGTTACTGCTGACTCTTGGAAAACTTAATTTTGTAGCTTAATTTTTATAAAAAACTAATTTCTGAAACTGTATGTTTGAGTATTAACAAGTGTAATACTTTACTTTTGAAGTTATTATCTTTAACTTGTTGTTCTTATTTTTCTTTCAGATAATCCTAGGAGAGACTCTCTCAGTCTTTTATAATAATTTGCACTCAAATTCATTTGTCAGAAATAACTACATAGCAACTATTTACAAAGCCATTGGGACCTTCATTTTTGGGGCAGCTGCTAGCCAGTCATTGACAGACATTGCCAAGTACTCCATAGGTAGACTGCGTCCTCACTTCATTGCTGTGTGCCAGCCTGACTGGACACGGATCAACTGCAGCCTGGGCTACATTGAGAACTTCACTTGTCATGGAGACAAAGCAAAAATCAATGAGGGAAGGTGAGTCTGACTGACCACGTACACTTGATTGTGTAACATGTTTGTTAACTTGGGACAATGAGTTTGGTGATGCTGCTGCAGTTTTTGTGCTTCTCCTAGAATAAATTTATTGTAATGTAAACACTAAACACTGTCTAGACAGTGGGGTTTTTTTCCCAATTTGTGAAAGCTTGTTTTATTAATGTATAGATAAATGCCTAAGTGTGTTTTTGTTTCTGCTTATTTAGAAAATGTGGGTTGACACATTCCGTGCCTTAATTAATGTCTCCCCTGATGGGGGAGAGGTTTAGCGTCTTTGTCAGGAATTCAGGAGGCGAACGGGAACTTCAAAAAATTTCTGCTTTCAGATAGTTGTTTATTAGGTCTTATCAGAGAAAGGGAGCCACTTGCGTGGCTCCGACAGCACAGGGCAGAGAATGCAGGAAGAAGTCTGCCCTATCAAGATGAGACAGTCTTTTTAAAGGTAAATTATCCAATTAAAACGTAAAACGAAAGATATTTTCACATTTCCACCAGTGTTCAATAAATCACTTTGTCACGTACACCGGAACTGTGGAATTTTCTATCCAATCATCTTAAACTACTTCTACTGCAGAATATGGAGTACAGAAGGAGGAACAAGAAGCCTAGAGAACAACAACCCTCCATTTTGAAGTTTCTTACGTTTATCTATTTACTATATTAACAAGCCCAAAGACCCTAAATTTTCACCTTGTGATAATCTTACATAACATTCTATCATCTAGTTTACACCATTGTAGATTCCAACTCTTCCCAAAGGGTAGGTAATTTTCTCCATGGGCGAAGGTCAAAAACAGTGTTGTCCAGGGGGGTAGAATCCTTCAAAACAGGTGGAGAGATATTCCCTGCATTCTGGATTCCAACATGGGTGATTGTCTTTTTTTTTCAGTTTCAATTGGCTTTTGTTTGTGTCTCTAAAATGTCTGCGTCCCAAGGAAAAGAAGAATTTGAAATCTACTGTAGAAATTGGATGTAGAATAGCAAAGGAGGTGTTTTCATCTTGGAATGAAAGTGATAAAAACTGTGCATCCATATAAATATATGCAGGACTATTAAGAAAATTACTCTATTAATTTTTCTCATCATTAACAAGTTTTTAATCTTAAATACTTATCTGCCAGTTCAATTGCAGCAATATACTGTGGAAACAAGAATAAAACATCTGACACTTCAAACTTTAGTCATTTTGCTATAAACACAGTGTTTTGAGTGCTGTTGGAAATGCTAGAAGTATGTTCAGAATAATTTGAGTTGCTGGAGCTTTCTGCAACCTTACCTTTACAGAGACTCCTTGCCATTCTTTTTCCAGACATTCCATATACCCTCTTAGTTAGAACTTCTCTTTGTGTAGTTTTTAAGTAGATGTGTGCAGTTCTTCTCACTGTCCTCTGTGTTCCTTGACTCTTCTGGCATGTGTTCCCAATAATTTTCCAGTAGCATGTATGGTATTTTTCAGTAGCCATAGGAAAACGCTGATGAAATGTGAATGGCTGTTGATGGTAGAGGAGCAAGTGCATGGATAGGCAGTAGCGTAGTACACTGAGTATGTATGACAAGAGATTGGTGGCAGGGGATACAGGGGTGGCTTCTTTGAGAAGCTGCTATGTCCCAGAGACCCAGTACCAGCCAGCTCCAACTCTTTAGTTTAACTTCATGAGTCTAAAAATACTTCTTAAGTGAAAAGAGGGGCACGGAGAAAATTGAATTGGTTGTGATGACTGAAATGGTCCTGAAATAATCTTTCTGGGTTTGGGGGATGCTGAAAAACAAGAGTTAGCTTATGCTTAAACAAAAAATTTTTCTTGTATGAGAATAATTTGGAGGAACAATGGCATAGTGATCACTTACCCTGTATTCTTCCCTGTGCTTTGACATCTCAGACTTCTATATCAGAAGCAGGACTTGCTTGTCATCTCTTAACTGATCAGCTATTAGGTTTGTATTTCCAGCTACTGTTGCATTCCCCTTTTCTATTGCTACTGTTTCCCCTAGAGAGTGATGTGAGAGCGCTCTCCTGTTTGGTCAGAGCTTGCCTTGAAGTGTTCACTTGAGTGTGAGCTCGCTTGTGGGGCTTCTGCTCTCAACTGAGGTTTTGCATGCGTAGGAAGATGTAAACCAAATGCTAGTGAGTGGTCAAAGAAGGGTAGGATAGATTAAAGTGGGACATTGTCCTGTAGAGGTGTATGACCTGGATGCAGTAATCCAGTAAATCTTTCAGGGTTTCCTATGGAAATTTTCAATGATCTTGGGTCATGTGCCCACACAGAGGCCATATGCCCGAGGGCATTAACCTTTCAGTTAATAGCCCACTAAGAGGAGAGAGGTGAATTGCAGGGAGTTTTTTCCAGGAAGCTGGAAGAGGTCAGTAGTCTCTCAAGCTGTAACCCAGAGATGAATTTCTGTATCAGTTGACAAAATTATTAGTGGCAAACCTACTACCATCTACTCTCATTTGCATAGATTAAATAGGCAGGTAGAAATGCAAAGAGAGAATGAAAACAGGACAATCATAGTGTTGCATGTAAAATCATATGTTCTGAATTGAACCTATTATTCCTGTATAGTAGTAAAATTTGAGGTTGCATTAGAATATCTTTAAAGATTCATGCTTGATTGTACAGTCAGAAAGACAAATCTAATATTTTGTTTATTATTTCATTGAAAACAATGAGAACAGTGTAAAAATTCATTGTGTGCTTCCATTATTCATATTGTATTTCCTGATTAGTTATCTCCTCCCTTCTCATTTCTTCTTACAATTTTTTACTAATCAAAGGTATAAAATAGTTTTGGTATGCAGCATCCCTGTGTAGATCAGACTTCCTGTTTTGAAATAGAGTGAGTGTGTGTATGTTGAAGACATGGGTGTAAGATGGAAGTTTCTGAAGGATACTTTGGAAATGGTAGAGAAATTAGGTAATCGATCAGTGTTTCTATTTCTTCCTTAACAGTAAAACTGGAAGGGGAAACATTTGAAGTAGTTTATTTTTTCCCACATGAAGATTAAGGAGCAAGCTGTGTAAGTTCTTTGTAGTACTGGAATGTGTAAGTTTGGTTCACAGTGGGTTCAAAACACCATTTGCAGGAACTTCTAGAAGACTAACCTCAAGAAAACAGCCTGTGTTTCTGGAAGCCCGTAAGTTTTATTGTTGGAGGCTGAGAATATTTTAGGCAAACGTATTGCATATTATGTTCCAGTACTGTTTTATGTAAATCTGATATTTCCAACTCTTTGCATATGTCTACTCTGTTATAACATGGGGGCATGAGAGAAAGATAGTAATTAGTTTTTATGGTACAGTGGCCAGAACAGTATTACAATATATGCATGCTTTGTCAGGAATATAAACCAATGGATTTAGGATTGATTGTCTAAATGAGTAAAGTGCCCATGAGTTATGGTTAGTTTCAGTAAGGTTTCACTTTCTAACCTGAGGTTAATAAGACAGACTTTGCTGACTGAAGCATTTTGTTTGCTGTATATGGTGCTGAAAGCAGTCCTCCTCAGTTTTAAATGCCTTAGGTTCTCCTTGACAACTTCTGTAGTATGTTTGCAGTTTCATTACTGGTGGCTCAGCAAAGCAGAGGATCACAAGCACAGTTGTGTGGTTAGTAAATCTCTTCCATATTTGTTGAAAGATACATGTAAGAGTTGGCACATATACATCCAAGTTGCACTTGAAGATCTCTAAAATATACATGCAAATCGCTGGTTATATAAAAAATTGCTAGTTAAATATTAACATTATAAACTGTACTTTTTTTCTGTGCCTCTTTGTAAGGCAATCGTTTCTTCAGGCAGTGTTTGGCATTTATTTTAAGTTAGACCCAGAAGCTTGCAATGAGCTACTCAATGGCACTTCCCTGAGCTGAATGACTTGTACAGAAGTGCCGTCGCTTTTATGGAGTTGTTGCTAGGTTTGATGTCAGCTAGTTTTGTGTAGAGCTGTGCAGTATTCCCTCTAAATAAATATTAAGAGTAGTAACTCAATAAAGGCGCCTGACCTGTCTTGTTTTAGTTACAGAAAAGTAAATTTGATATAGAAGCACAAGTTTAGTGCCTATGAATGAAGAGAGATCAAAGTCATGGTGTTCTCTTGTTACTGGGGCTTGCAATTAGTGTGTCACTTTAGAGTACTAGTATGTACTTTAATGCTGCTGAATTGCCTTTAAAGTACTTTTCTGAGCACCTATAAAGATAATGACTAGTCAGTTGGCTGTTTTCCCTTTCAAATAGGCAAAGCAGGGCTCAGTAAAATAGGTGTGCCAGGCTATAACCCTGATAAAGTGGGGGTGTGAGAGAGCAGTGTTCACTAATCTGTCATCTCCTTGGCTTTTGCAGCTTCCATTTCTGCACATCTTCCTTTTCTTCTGGCTTTCCACTGCGTACCTTTGCCTGGCTTTGAGTGGGTTGGCAAAATACCCAAATTCCTCAAGGAGAAGTAAGCAGATAGGACAGATGATGGCTTCTCCATTCGTTATTGGTAGCTAAGGCATATTTCCCAAACCTGTCTGCTCTAACCAGTCCATGGCAGATTGTTCATACATCCTGTCAGCTTTCCTGCATCCAAAAGACTGAACAGAAACCACAGATGTTCAGCAGCAGCAGCTCTGAATTAGTATTTCGGTGTTCCTCTGGTGAGTGTACTTTGCTGTAGTTGCTGGTTGTCTGAAATGAGTGTGTTAACAAGTGAGGCTTGAGTGTCAAGTAGAGTAACAAAGGAGAACATCAAGTGCTGCCCTTTTCCTTTAGTATATGAACACTTGATTGCTCTGGAGTAGGCATATTTTTTAGCATCTGGCAGAGGGGGAAAAAAGACAACTTTATAAGGTATTTGTTCAGTTAAGCTGAAAAATACTGTGCTTTAAGATTTCAAGGGGTGACAGTGTGCCTTCTGGGTGTATCTTTGGGATGTACCAAACCATGGTGTGGCAGTATTGACTGGTGGCTCCCAACTCCTTTTGGCAATCAGGAATTGCTAATTCAGTGTTGGTTGCCTTTGTGTAGACAAGCATTTGTAATCTCTAGGAAGTAGGATCTGGAATCTGGAGGACACACTTGATGAGACCAGCCTGAACCTGGTAAAGGTCAGTGTTAGTTGTCATTTTAAGCAAAGAAGGAGTATTTCCTATTGGTTGTAAAATCTAATCTCAAAAAAAAGTAAATGTGATTTAAATAAAAGTTCTGACAATTTTTTTTTTTTTTTAGGAGGGTGAGAACTTGGTAGGTGTTTCTCTCTAGTTTTCTAAAGTTCTTTCTACAAGCAAATAAAATCTAAAACAAAATCAAACACAACTCCCTAAGCCTTCCCAGCAAAAAACCAGTCAAAATTGAACAAAAATCTACAAAACCAACAAAGAACCCCAGAACCGAACTTCTGGTTTAAATGAGACTGATTCAAATGTTCTTTCATTCACACACAACTTGTGTTGTCTGTGATTGAAAGAATATTTGAATTAGTCTTATTTAATTCTCAAACAATGTAGCAGGTGCTACACAGACCATATAGTGTCAGAACTTAATTTAGGATTGTGCTGTCACTTTGGGGTGTGTATATATATAATTTTATAAACTTGGCAGCACAAACTGCACATTAAAGCTTTGTGTAAAGGTCAGATGTATTGAATATGATACTATTTAAACTTACATTTTAACCACAAAATGTTAAAAATAAGTGTTGTAGCATGAAGTATGCTGTAGTCTTACTCAATGTCTGCTGAATAATTTCACTGGGACAATAATATACTGCGGTATAATAATGTTTTTCGCTCATGCAAATGATGCCTACCTAGAACTTCAAAGCTTTAAAGCATACCTCTTTTAATTTTCTGGGTTTAAAATAATTTCCTGAAGTAATAATGTAGGAAAAATAAGTTTACAGTGTCTGTATTCAACGAGAAACAGAAATTTGCTAATACTGTGTTGAGCTTACAACCCTTGAAAGCAAAAGGCTTTTATTTAACATCTTCTTCTTGCATGTTCAGTGTACCTGATTTTCTGTTGTGCCATAGGGGGTATGTAAGTCTCTGAAACTGGGAAAAATCCTAACTTGCTTAGTGGATACAAGTTTAAGAATCAATTCAGATACCTGTTAATTGGGTTATAAAGTTATTCTTCATGGTTTTGTATTAACGTGAAATATGTATTTTTATACCAGTGATGGTGAAAACTATTTCTAAAAAAACTTTTAAAAGTGTCACTAGAAAAATAATCAAATAATTTTGGAAAATAAATACGCTGGCTTCTCTTGCTTCTCATAAAATATCATTTTCTACCCTTTTGAGTATAGCTTTTGACTTACCTTCCCCCCATTATTATTAATGTCCTCATCATCTTTAAGACTGTGGGTGTCTTGTTACAGTGACTGACAAGAATGGGTTAAATATTTCATTAATGTGGAGGTTGCTGTGGAGTTTCAACAAAGCCCTGTGAATACTGATCCATTTTTTTAACCATCTGAGGGACACCCTGGCTCCTTCACATGGCTGTTAAAAGGTATCTAGACAGCCTCATCATGGCATCATCTGCCTTCTTCAGCACCACTGGATGCATGTCTCATGGACTCATGGGCTTGTCTGGCTTTTACGTAACCATGGTAAGATCTTTGGTGGCTGGATAGTACCTCTCGTCTCTGAATTGTACAACTAAGCATGAAGACCTGGGAGGCTGAAAAGATCTTTCTACTTGCTGACCTTCTTTAACGCATTTGCATTTTGTTTTTATGCCTCTCCAGCTGCACCTTATGATGAGTTAAAAGGAGAAGGGTCAAAATATGGTTTAACTTACTGAAACCTTAAATTCACTAACTTCTACTCTGAAGTTTGTTTATTGAGCTCTCATTTAAGGTACAGATTTGGAGGCATTCCTGTCTCTTAAAACATCTGCTGTCGAGGTATTGCTCTCTTGTTTTGGTTTTTCTTTCGAGATGCAGATATGAGGACTTTTTGTTACATTCATGTATAAGATCTGGATTTTATAATTGCCAGATGTCCCTTTGTGATGGAATTTTACTGTCCTTTTGGACTGCAACTGAAAAATCTGGTTTGAATTTCAAACCTGGGTAATTGCTGGGTCCAGCTTCTGGGGTTTTTAAAAAATATAATAAAACTTAGTCTTCAGGAATGCAATTCCAAATCTTATTTCACATTTTTGAAACTGAAATATTGATACTAGTTCCTTAACAATGCAGTTTCAGTGTTGTACGAGGAGACACTTCAGGTTTCTGTTTCTGAAAGTGGAGGGGGTGGTATTCATTAGAGCAAAAAGGTGCATATAGGAAACATCTCACCCCCCAATTATTTCATACTCTTTAAGAAAGCCGGGCAGTTATACACATTTAGCAGTGATCTATACTTGTCATGCAAACCAAGCAGCCTTTTTATTCCAGGAGTGTGAAGTGCTTAAGTAACCTGCTCTTAGACGTGGAACAGTTGCACGTGGGAAGCCGTAAGCATACCATGTTCTAACTCAGCCAATATACTGCAAAGCTGGGAATGGGAAGTAAGTGTCCAGATCTTTTCTGGTGAAGGATGTGAAAATAAATGTCTAAACAGTCCTTTGGAAGACTAGCCCTTCATGCAAACACTTTTAGGTATGATAGCAAGTTTCTATGCGGGCAGTTAAGAGTGTGTGCGTGCAGTACTTGTGTGCATACATACCATGTTTTGCTTAACCTCTGTTTCTGAACAAATAGAAGTAGTGTGGGTGATCTGCAAATGAGTACTGGCAGTGGATGTACTTAAAGTGGTTGCCTTAGTTATCTCCTCTCGTATATATTATGAGGAATTTGCTGTCAAGACCTTTTGTAGCTGAAGTTTGATCATGTTGTTAACCAATTCTGAGAACATGGTTTAATATTTCAGAGCTTTAGAATGAAGTTGGAACAAAATCATTATTTATTGATCCCAAAAATCCATCTTTTCCCTTAATGGGACAAGTGAATATGAAGGAGAAACAGAGCAGTGGTAGGGGTATTCAGATGAACTGTATGCCAGCATATTCACGTAGGTTGGTAATGGCCTTCTCTTCTAATGATGCTAGATTTGATTGCAGTTTGCAGTACAGTTTGTTGTATCTTGTTGCTTTAACACTTGGTAAACTAACTCCTCAGTACCAATTCTTGTACAGTGTATATTTTTTTCTCATGTATAATTGTCCTGGATATGTGTGAAAGGGCTCCTTAATCTACCTGCTTAGGCTTCCTGAGTTTACTAATTGTCCTGGCTATGTGTGAAAGGGCTCCTTAATCTACCTGCTTAGGCTTCCTGAGTTTACTAAGAATTTTTCTTAAATGCAGTATTTAATACATTTTAGATGAGCAGTGCAGGTTTGTCACAACAATGCAATCTCTAACTTCTAAATATTTTTTTAGATATTACTTCTTTTAGCTTCTTTTGCTGAGTGTGGATGTTGGGGTGCAACCTAAAAGTTCAGAGTTCTGGGTTTGGAGCAACACTGAAGACCTACTGACAAAGTAGATCCAGGAATATGTCCAGGAAACTGCTCTTTCTGGATTATTTGTCAGCTGACTAAGCACATACATAGAAATTAAACGTTTGAACCTGAAGTGGTAAATATTATGCCATATTGTAGAAGGCTGCTACTTCAGAGGCAATCTGTGCAGTCTGAGCTTTGTTGGCCCCCAAAGCAGACTTTTACAGCTAGCAAGGATGTGTATGTGTGTGAAACACTTCCTTTGAAGTTAAATTTAACTTTGGATATTTGTAGCTCTCTAATTTCAGTCTGTCAGTTTTCTGTTTGTGGTAACAAGCAGCTGTCAAGGTTCATAATTATAATTGTATTACTAATGTACAGATTCATATTACAACTCAGATGTCTAAAGGAAAAAATAGTTCCCTGCTTCAGTTGTATTGCTCCCATGCTGACTGCACTCAGAGCAAGCTGTGTGTAGTCTGCCATTGCAAACTCGAAATGTAATCTTCAAAGGAAGTTTTTAGGAAATTGAGGCTGACTATTTTGACCTTGATTATTTATTACAGCACAATTGCCAAGATGGTGCCCTTTACCAATCATTTGCCAGGAATTTGTCAGCTGTGTTCATAGCTGTTTCTCAGGTTGTAGCCCTGCATATGCTGTGAGTGCAGTTAAATCACTGAGCAGTTTCCAGCAGCAGGGCACCCATGCCACACAGCTGGTATGGGACTAACCCATATAACTTTGTTTGAAGTTCAACCAAACTTTTGAAACTCTTATGTTGTCTGTTCTATGTACCCCTTCAGAACTGTAACTGTGTTAAAACAAAAAACAACTACAAACTAAAAAAACCTTTGCAAAACTTGCCAGGCTTATACATTATGTACTTCTATTTTAATGAATGCTTTTCTTTTCCCTTGTTTCATTAAATAGCAATTGGTTTGCTCTGGATTTTTTAAACTGAAGCCGAGACACCGAAAATTTGCTTTAATTTAATCAATCTCTATTAAATAACCTGTTTCTCCTTCTCCTTATCAGTCTCCCTGCCTGTCAGTACAGGGAGTATTTCTAATAATGAAGTATTATTTTGCATTAAAATTACATGGCTTTTATAAAATGCACCAATATTCCATTTTGAAACTTCTTAAAGCTTTGTTGAAAACCAAGCTACATTTAATGATTCAAGCATAACTAAATGGATTACTTCTCATCTGGCAGTTTCCATCAGCATCATGAATCAGAAATTTCTGATGTGTCAGAGACTTAATATGTGTTTACTAGGGGCATACTGGTATGCTGTGTATTGCACTGATTATTTATTTTATGGAGCTTTCAACCTCTGAAGTGCTCTACACTACTGAAATTTCTATGTCTAGGAGTTTTCATTGGAGGCTACTTTACTAGTTTTCACTTCTGAAAATATACATGCAAAAAAAGCAAACTGAACCAGCTTGGATACCAAGGCATTTGAAAGGAAGGGAAGGCCACATGTGTCCTACTATTCAGGTGGTGCAGCTTTTTCCTTAAACACTGCTGTCACGCTTATGCCATTACTATTATTCAAGATACAACCTGGCTGGTTTGGGAACACTTACAGTCCTAATGAAATTATTCATCACACCTGAGAAGTGGAGCTTAGTCAGGGAAACTACACATTATTTTACATGGAAAGAAAAATGAGAGATGGTAGTGAATAAAAGCCTTTAAATATTTAAGCCTTAGGAGTTTCTGGGCTGACAGTGCATGTTGAAATGGGGCTATACTTGATCTGGGAGCAAAAGGAGCTGCCTTTGCAAAAGAAACTCACTGGTAGCAGAGAGAATTGAATCTGAAAGGTGAACATGCTCTAATCAACTGAGATGCACTTCTGCAATCTGGATTTTGTTTGTGATCTTACATCTCCTTTGCCCTACTGTGAATTGGACCTTTTGGCTGATGATAGGTAACATTCATTTTCATGACTGATACAAAAACTCTTCCCCCTTTAATGGTTTGCAGACAAACCTGGGCTTGAAATCCATATCAGTAGCTTATCATGCTCAAGGTCATTGGAAATCAAAATATGTGCCTTGTGTTCAGCGCATCCTGAAAATTATTTGGAAGCTAGCTGTGGCCAACCAAGCAGGTAGATGCATCTTCTCATTCACAGAATTTTACTGGTTTGCAAAGCTTATATCTAAGCTAACAGGAGGAAGAAATCTCTTAAGACAAAATTTTGGGTGTGTATAACTGTATCAATCAAATAGTACTGGAGGAACAGGTATCCCCTGAATGGTCCTCCCACTGCCACCTGTCCTTTTCCCCTTCAAAGATTAAAAGAATCTACTGCAGGATGTGTTCTGCACACTTGCCAGGCACTTCTTGCCCAAAGCGGTTCCTTAAAGAAGGAGTAACACATAAATCCCTGATTTAATAAAGATTATAATTTTCTCTCTTCATTCCCCTTGTGTAAACTAACATTACTGCCAATCAAAAAAGTATTATGTGGATAAGTTATGCAGACATAATAAATGGAACAGGAACCTGTAATCTGGTGCATGTGAGAGCAAACTATTAGTTTTTAGAAATGTTGGTTTGAGTACCCCTTGCTGCTATTTTCACTTTTACTCTTTTCCTGAGATGGGATACTAAGAAGAGAAGTAAACAAAGTCCTAATTTTTATTTTCTTCCCTATTGGAGGAGGCTAACTAAAAATGTAGTGGAAAGTTAAACTTTCCTTTTGTTCACTGAGTTAAATAGCATGATAAAATCAGAACTGATGGAAGATAACTTGTTTTGTAATGGTTTTGCAAGGTGCATGTGGAAATTGCAGCATGGAATTTGGTTGACTTTGGAATATTGAAAGCTCAAAATGTACATGTTTGTGTGTGGCATGAATGACAGGAGTTGGTAACTTCTTGCTCCCTTGGAAAACATTTAAAAAATTTGGAAGTTCCATGTGCAGGTTGACTGCTGCTTATTTAAAAAGGAAATAAACAGTAAGAGTACGGAATTTTTTTTATTACTGGTTATTTTGCAGTCAAGTTTATTACCCTGGTACCTGCTGATATAAACTTCAGCTGTCAGATGCAAAATAGCTAGCTTAAGTAGTCGTTGCTCAGTTAGGTTGTTCCATCAGTGTGTAATACTTCTGTTTAAATAGAATTTACAGAATATCTGCACACTTGAATGTATCATCAGTTAATTTCTTCAGTTCCCAGAGAGTAAAGAAACAAACACCCATCAAATCCTGCCAGCAGAAGCTTTATCCAACTTCAGAATCTGGTCAGTCTAGCAGTGAAGACAGCTCTTGTAGTACCTAATGCTCAGTAAAACTACTTGATGTTGATCCTGAGCTTGCGAAAAAGTTATGTTATACCCCTGTTTCTTGCAGCGTTTGTTTCGAAGGCTGGTGGCTAGGAAGGTGGTTAGAAATTAGAAGATACCTATCTCTTCTTAGAACCTGTTAGATTGGGTTTGTGTCAATCGGGTAAGCAGGGAAATTTGTGTGTCATAGATTGTAAAAAGAAAAATGTGATAAGTCTGCAAAAACATGGTCATGGTATTAAATTGTGTGTATTAAATGTCAGCATTGGCAGTTTCCTCACTATCTGCCACTCAGATCAGCTTAAAGCAGAGCTGAGTGGATCCACCCTTCACCCCAGATATGATTACAGAATTGCGCAAGATACTTGCTGTTAAATGTTAGGTCTTGTGTTGAAAAACCTGTCAATAAAATTTTCCAGATGAGGATTACCGATTTGGAAAGACTCTGGCAGCATTTTCCTATGTGGAAGTGTATGGCTTTGTACTGAAGTGTGGGTATAATTACTGGCAGAGAAGGAAGAAAGTGGAGAAATTGGGAATGTTGTCTTTTGAAAGTGAGGTTCTGAGTAGTTCCTGATATTGTTCAGTAGGTGAACTGCTTGTGTATTTATTTCAACTTTTCTTTGCAATAACAACAGAAGTGCTTAATTTCAGAGTTCTCAAACCTCTCAGCCCACCCTGATCTTGCAAGTTGTAGCAGTGCAAGTCCAGCACATAAGGAAAGAGTGAGTCCTGGGAGAACAAGTTGATTGTTGAATACAGAGAAAATTGACTTTAAAGAACGTGGTGCTTAAGCAGAGAACTAGGACTTTACTAAACCATGGCACTGAAATGCTAGCAATATTTCACTGACTTTTCATGTGGCTTGCTTGTCACAGGCGTTGGCTTACTCAACACAGGCATGCTGAGCTGCAGCACTCTGGCATTTATTCCCCTCCAGGTCATGGAATGGGTAACACAAGTGTCACTGGAAGCTTTGAGTCAGACTAGGAGAATCCAGGGAACTTGTAGATGGAAAGGTCTTTCTGGCTAATCCACTTGGGTGTATTTATTTGCTTTGATATGGGAGTGCGCATAATGTTTTGCTGAGACGCCTCTTTTTCTCCAAGGGATCATTCCATAATTCTGTAGTTACTTTGGAAGATTCCCTTATCATTCAGCCTCTGCCAGGTTTATTGTGGCACTACAGGATGCCCTTTCTTGAGGCTTATCTCTTTCTACTGTCGTTTGCTTCAGTTTCTCACCATTTAATGTTCCACTGTATCATGTGTTTAGCTGTTCTCTAGTCTTGTGTTTCCCAAGGCTATTAACTTCCCTGTCAGATTCCTGCACTTGTCTTAAAGTTTCTGCACATTCAGGTGTTCATACGAAGACATTAAATGAAGACAAGACATCAAGCTTGTTTACTGAGTTCCAGTGTGCAGTAATTCACTCAAGAAATCATGCACTCTACAAAACACTGCCAAGCAGAACTAACTTCTTAAAACATGCTCTTTCTTGTAAGCCACAGTCCAAGACAAATGATCCTTTTATGTGCTGTGTGCTGGGTTCCATTTTTCTACTAATTGAAGAAACATAACCTTTCAGCTCTGCTCCCTAAGCTAAGCTGGTTTTGTGCATGGAAAGTAACAGAAGGTTGTCAGTGTTAAGTCCTGCAAGGCAATCTCTCTTAGTCTTGCTTATCCGGGCTTAGAAATCTTGGCTAAAATAACGAAGTGATTGAGCTGATATGCTTCTCGTAGGGATTGTTTGTACTTTGATTATTTTTCCAGGTATTCTTTAAAAATGCAGACTTACAGTAATAAACCATAGTGATAAATTGTAGTCAATCTTACGGCGACCTTTTTAAAAACTGTTGTGTCTTTACTTGTGTCTTTATTGGAAACCATGTGAAATTCATGGCAAAACTAAGTTTCAAGAAAGCTAAACAGCCCTTAAATTACCTTGTTTTAAGACCCTTTTTATGATGTCCATTGTACATTGGAAACTAGGAGTATAGTTTAGACCTCAATTGAGACCTGAAGCTGGTTTTATGTTACTACTTAAGGCATTCTTCTAACTTGGGAATAGTGTATTGTCCAAATGGAAGTAATCAAAGCTTATGCTTTTTTCCTGTTAAAATGAAGCCCTGTTCCTGACATAGGAGGAGATCTGTGAGGTAGGTATTGATGGACTGAAAGACATGGACCTCTGAAAAACTGTTTTTTTAATGTCAGAACTGGCCATTTTGGAAACAATCAGATCAAGACTTTGCACTTACCAGCTCTATTCCATGATACTTCAGTTTCACTGAATGTTGTTCTAATAGTATTTTGAAAAGGAAGTTTTGGAAACTGATGTGTGAATTCCTATTGGGATAACATAGCCTTTCTTTCACTGGTGAAAGGTAGGGATTTGGACAGCTGTCTATACTGTTTTACTGCTGGCTCACAGCAAACCAGCACTTGCAGTAGGATCACAAAGAAGCCTGGGCTGTACAAGTGTTTGGCTGGTCTGATAGACATGACTTTCTCCTGGCTTTGGGAAGACGTTATTTGCGTGCTGATGAATTGTTGGGAAACTTTTTCATTGTCAATCTTAGTGTTTGAAAGGATTATAAGATTTTTTTTAATGTCTGTTTTTTAAAGAGGTCTAGAGTCAGCAGTATTGCTAAAGAAATTTCACTGGGATTGCACAATGTGCAAGTTGGATCAGTACTTTGTCCCAGTTGTATTTCTGGCAATACTTCAGGTGCTAAGCACAATATTTTCAGTCATGTACAGCGTACTTACTGATGCCTGATAAGAATGCATTCAAAATTCATAATCTTCAACCTGGGACAAGGCATTCTTAATGTTATCTTAGGCCAATACTATCCTGAAACAAAAAAGACCAGTAGTCAACAACGCTTTTAAAAGGGTATAGGAATTCCAAAATAGACTTAAAGAATGATATTTTTTCCTTTTATCACTTACTAATCTTCTAAACTCCTTCAGTTGGCAACGGATTGCTTTCAATAATTGTGGGAAATGTCATCTTATGGCCAACAGGAACAGCTCCAGAGCTATTGGATAAAATATTGTCATAGTAGCCAGGAATTCCTTATTCTGCATCTTCTGTAGAACAGCATGCTTTCTGTTCTCAGATAACATGTTTGAAGGACAGGGCTCTTCAAAACGCTTGTTGTATTGGTTTTCCTAGTGGACTTTTGCCCAGAAATGTTAAGTGTTAGAGTACAAGAGTGGAAAAGGGATGTCTAGCTACGTGTAATCTTAATGGTTTTGAACTTTAAACATCTGAAGATAGTACATTGTCAATAAAGTTTTTCTTTTTAAGAAGTTAATTGGAAAATATCAGTTGGTGAAACATAAGTCATCTTATTTCAGATTGCTTATTTAGTACCTCTGAAACCAAAATTGCCAGTGTTTTAAACCAACCATAAACCAAAAGCTCTAAAACCTCTGGAATAAACCTATGTAGGCTTTTTCTGATGCAGTTTCTAAATGTTATATGTGCAAATTAATTCAGGAAGTTTTGCAGTTTCACTTGTGCACGAGACTGTTTCATTGCCTTCTTTGTGGTATTTGAGTACAGTATGTTTAACCTCATCTTGCTGCACATCAGAGCTGCCTTCATTACTCCTAGTCCAAAGGGTAGAAATGTTTCTCTTGACCAGGAATTTCTCTGGCCTTGGGGTCTCTGTGTGGCAGAGGCACCAAAACTGGAACCTGCTGGATATGATAAAGGTCAGTCTGGAGAGCTATGAAACTTTATTAAGCTGGCCTTTTTTGTGTATGCCACACTGCTGAGGGAGGAGTGTTCTGTTTGTTTAGTTAAATTGCATGGAAGCCTGGCCGAGACCTGGCTGCGAGCAGAACTGTTACAAAGAGCTTTGCACAAAATGGAAAAAAGTAGTTCTTTCATCTCCCTGCTTAAGACTAAATTAGAAATATCTTTCCATTTTGCCTTCTCCTCTTGAAGAGGTGGGTGGCATTTATTTTATAGCTGTGGCTCCTCACAAAACCAGCTGTGCAGGGGAGGACCTGGCCAAAGGAATCCTGGCCTGTCAGTGTCAACTGTCAAGTCCCTTCAGCCTGGACCTGATAAAAGCCTTTGGGAGTTGAAGGCAGTGTTGACACTTTAAATGAGACCACCAAGTATGAATAATTTCTAAAAATATGAGATGAGGTGTCATCTTTTGCAGTTGGCTGGCTAATAAACTGCATTCCTGCCTTTCCCCCTACCCTTCAGTGATAAATGATCAGGGTCTTTGTGAATCATACATTTAACAAAAGTATGTACATATGTAATATAAACTACTAGATATGAGTGGTTAACTACTGCCTCTTGATGGTGACTAAATGCAAGTAATTCGTTTGGGGTGATTAATGTCATTTGTATTCATACATGTACTGTGACTATAAGACAAGGAATTTTAAGAAGTAATTATACTTAAAGTATTCTGGCATTTGTCAAGATGACGTATTAAAGGACACTTGATTTGTCTCTTTGAATGTGTTCCCTTGCTGTTCAAACTTCAGCCAAAGGTCTAGTAGTTACTGCCTGATGTGGAGATCAACTTCACTACTTAGTAGTTATCCTTTTCCAGAGTGAAGTCTGTACTGTTTGTCAAAAGCTGTTGTCAGATATGTGAGATGTGCCTAGAGAGCCTCCTTGAAGAGTAGTATGGACATGTTCACATTTTACCAGTTCACTTGTATAATATAGATTAGTATCACTGCAGACTGAATGTTGTAAAAGAAAACTGATGTCTGATCTTTTCTCTTCCAGACTATCATTTTATTCTGGCCATTCTTCATTCTCCATGTACTGCATGCTCTTCTTAGCAGTAAGTATGCTCTTTCCATCTAAGTGACAACAAAAGAACTGTTAGCTACCCAGTACAAAAATTGAATATTTACTTGGCTGCTTTGCAAGAGGGACATTGCTTTTGTAGGATGCTTGTCTGGTACAGTTAAAGATTTTTCAATAGGAGTTGTAAGGGTGGTGATACTGGGACAAGAGGTAGAATGATGTTCAGTATGCCTAAGAATACTTAATATGGTACTTGGCTTGTGTGTTGTGTCTAAAATGAACCTAGTGACAAGTGGGTTTTGAAAAGAAGATGCTACTTAAATTTAGTTACATTTAAAGTATTATAAACCTTATAAAATGTATAAGGTTTATAATAGTTTAAATTTATAAGCCTTATAAAACTCCATAATAAAATGTCTGATTCAATGAAATGTGCAAAGCCTATTTTAAAATAAAGCAAGCAAGACCCTTAAACACTGATCAAGTGTAGCTGGGCCCCATAAGCACAAAACAGCAGATCAACTTGAATTTTCAAATTCCTTTCTATTTTACCCTATTTTTTAGGGACAGAGAGGGAAGAGTGAGGAAAGCAAGGAGACAGTAAATATTAGTGGTAAGATCAATTCGGAAATGCTTCAGTTGGAGATTAATATATTTTAGTTGAAATTGTTCCAAGTCAACTAGGACAAATTATCTTCACTCTTAGCATAAGCTTTGTAACATGAAAGACTGATTTTGTTGTTCTCCTCCTGCTAAGTGTTAACACAGAAGGCATTAACAACTTTATGGAATTTTGCTGTTAATGTAGTTGTAATATTAAGCTCTAGTACTGGACATGAGTTGCTCACGTATGTACATTCCATGATCTTTACAGACCTCAATTTGCTTTCTTGTCTTGGTTGCATTTTTAATTTTTTCACTCTCTCTTGGCAATAGTCCACATCCACAGTGAGTGGACCAATTGTTCAAACTAAACAAAAACCCCTACAACTACACACACACAAAAGGGGTGGCTCTTCAGTATGATGTAGGTATTTTTTAGCTTCATTTTAAAATAAAGCTATTTCAGAAGCTTTGTGTTCAGTTTTGATCTGTCATGCAGTTTTTTTATGGCTAAACCTGTTTGGTTCCCCTCCCCTGCTTACTGGTCTTATCTAATGTAAATACAAAGAGTTCATAGAAGTATTATGTCCTGGGTTTGACTAGAATATGGTATGACTTCCTGTCAGCTGTTTTGAGTTTTTGAAAATAAATAATAAAGTGTCTTTGCTCATTACAACTGGCAGTCTCCAAAATTGTATGGGTCCACTTCTAATAGCATTTCAAACCCAAACCCACTCTTTCCATAGTACAGTGAAGCAATTACTGCTATACAGAGAGCACACTAATACAGATTTGCCCCTCTGGGTTCAGTCAGACCCTTCTCATTCAACATCCTCTCATGTGGTTTTGTTGAGCAACATGATAATGTGATATTGACACCTCACACAAGGACAGACCTGGAGATAAGAAAAAGCTTGGTAGTGTGTAGCAATATATATTGTTTGTAGTTTAGACTGACTGGATTACAGTCATCTGTCAGGGATCTGAAGCTGTCTGAGCTTTTACCTCTGTCCCATGTGTGTAAGGAGCGTTCTGCTGCAGCCTGGGTAAACGGTGGTGGTCAGAAGGAATTCTCAACTCATTAACTGAATAAAAGGTAATAGGTCACACTAGATAATACAACTCTCTAGATGAACACAAGATAGTAGATGTCCTGAACAGACTCAACTTGAGACCTTGTTTAGTTAACCTATTAGGCTTGGAAAAAATTCAGCCTTTGGCAAGAAAGTAAAGAATTCTTTATTTTGAAGTTACTAGCTTCATGTGGCTTGAATAATGCTTTCTGGAGTGCCTGTGGCATATTTTTTTTGAATCCATGCAAAAGAGCTTGGAAGAGATGAAATTATGAATCTTAGCTGTCTTGGGGCTTTGTGTGTATGAGTTTCATTCTTGGCAACCTCCTGCATGGGCAAGTGGCAAGTCAAGTGCAAATCAAACCCCTCCTATGCAAGCCACTTCAAAATACCGTAAATCCTGGCCTTGTGTCTGTCCTGGTTCAGACACTTGCTGTGCTGAGAGCCATCCTTGTGTTCATTCAGTTCTGTAGTAACTGCAAAATGTGCTTAGTAGCATCCTCAGACTAGAGGGGTACAAATGCCTTTAACTCTTCTACGATGACATTTGAACAGGAAATGTTTCATTGGAGATCAGTTTGTTTTTGCTTAATTAGTCAATGAGTTTCCAGAGCCCTGTGTGTTCCTGCACCTGTTTGTTGTCTCTGGCTGAGCTATATTGCTCAGTAAAAATAAGAGGCTTTGTGGAGATTAGACTTCTACTTCCTTCTGTCTGATAATAAGATTAATAATCTAGAAACTGCCACGAAGCCATTGTAGGGACATCTGAAGAAGGTTAATGGCTCCTGTACAGTATGTTTTTGTCTTGCTGATTAACATAGTCTTACTGCATACCAAGAACCCAAACTGAGTGCAGGTATCTGTGAAGGAAGGTGAGGAAAAGACACACACACACACACACACACACACTTGCCTGCGTGGCAAGGCAGAGTGCTGCTGCTGGCTCCAAGCCAAACCTGCGGCCCCCTTGATGGCTTGTTCTTTCGCTGAGCTCTGATGTTGGCTTCATCTGCGCTCTGCACACGTCCTGCAGCCACGGGCTGAGTCATCAGCAGGGCAGGCCATTAACATGTGGCATTACTCAGAGGCAGTGTTAATCATAACCAGACACTAGCATGCTGCTTGCTGGAGAGGCTGGAGGAGTCTGGTGTGTGTGTATCTGTTTGTGTACTGCAGAAAGTGTGCTCTTAAATGTTACCTGCTGAATGCATGTGCTGTGTCAGGTGAATCCATGACTCTGTAGAGAACCAGTCCTGGGAGGAGCATCTGAGGGAGGTGGGGGTTCAGCCTGAAGGAAAGGAGGCTCAGGGGTGACTTTATCACTCTGTTCAACTGCCTGAAAGGAGGCTGTAGCCAGATGGGGATTGGTCTCTTCTCCTAGGCAGCAAGCAATAGGATGAGAGTAAATGGCCTCAGGTTGTGCCAAGGGAGGTTTAGACTGGATATTGGGAAAAGCTTCTTCTTGGAAAGGATTGTCAAGTATTGGACCAGGCTACCCCAGGGAAGTGGTGGAATTGCCATCCCTGGGGGTAGTTAAAAGATGGGTGGGTGTGGCAGCTGGGGACATAGATGAGTGGTGGACTTGGCAGTGCTGAGTTAACAGTTGAACTCAAATGATCTCGTGGGTGTTTTCCAACCTAAACAATTCTGTGATTCTATGACATTTTTGACTTGGCAACCATTTGGATTACTTCAAGAGTCTGAATTATGCTGAGGAGTATTCCTTTCTTCTGCTTACAGGAGATTGCTAAAATTATCTGAGTCCTGACTGCATGGCTTTGCTGTTTTCAGGAGAAAAAAACTGCAATTTTGAACATAATCCTGTGCTGCATGTCCCATCTCATAGCAGGGGCCACACATGGAAACACCATTCACTGTATTAGTCATCAATATCTCTACCTTAACTGTTTGTTGCATGGGAATGTTAAATAGTTATATTATCCATCTGTTTAAATACACAGCAGTATACATCACTTGCTGTTCTCACACCACAGAGATCACTGCACCTGTAAAAAAGCTGTTGTGTCTAGCTAGACAAGTTTACAGCTTGGGTTTTCAGCCCAGTTCCAGGTAAAAGTTACAGTTTCTTATATTTCCTAACTTGGTGGTACATAAAATGAGTGAAGTCCCAGAAAAAAACCTGCTTGCAGACTGTCAGTCTAGGAAGCTGTGGTAGAGAATGCATTTTGAGACTCATTTGGCAGAGCTAGATGGGTTAGTTTGGATCCAAGCAGAGCTGTTATCTCTGGGATAGGAGCTTCTGCCAACAGCAGCTTTGTGTGGAAGCTAGATGGAGTTTGACCGCAACAGTATGTGGGAACCCAGTGACCTAATAACAGATGCTGGATCTCAAATTGTTTCTGTTGTCCTCTCCCCATGATGCTCCTTTTTTTTCCATTGTTAAACAGCTGGCATGGCCTCTCCTGTACCAACAAAACTATTTAATTGTGGTTTGGAGAATTGGAGGGCAAGTGTGGTGGACCACCTCTCCTAGCAGTGTCCAGGTGACCAAACAAGCACCTTGTCCCTGGAGGGGGAGATGCTGCAGGTAGTTTTTGCTTTGACTTTTCCATTTAAGTATGTTTAAAAAGCTATTGTAAATTAAAATGCCAAATGCATTCTGCCATCAATAGCAAGAATGATCCACCACGATTGTTGGCAGAAATGGGTGTGGCCCTGAGGATTATGTTGCTGTAACAGAATCAGTCTTGGCTGTAGCTGGCCTGGGCACTTCCCTGCCAGCACCTGTGCCAGGATGAAGAATAGGGCTGCAAAAACCCAGCCAAGAGGCGCTGCTATTCTGGGGATGGCAACGTGTTTGTGCAGCTTAGACTTGAGATGAAAAGGGATGATGAATCTTGCACAGTGTAATTTGAGTGGCTCTCCTGTAGGTCACTGGGAACATTTTATGTGTCCAAGAACACATGGAATTATGGATGAGAACAGGAGGGCAACTGGTGTTTCAGTGGGCAGGATTGACAGCCTTCTTTTGCAGAGTGTCTTGGGGTGACTTTATAATGTGTATCCCCTATCGCTACCCTATGCCCAGCAATCTTTTCTGTGTCTTTAAACTGAGCCTGAGAAG